>WEKX01006841.1:1246-34985 GCA_013390025.1 Pitta sordida
GGGAAACCTCCCACGACTCCTGGCACACACAGGCATTCCCTGAGCCGGTCCCGGTGGAGGCTTGGGAAGCGCAGTCACCACACCCCTCCTCTTCTGTGCCCAGAGTCAGGCAGGTCCCATGGCCGGGCCCGCTGGAGCCCAGGGGCTGCACCCGCCGCAGCCAGCACTTGCCCGCCCACCCCGGCTCTCGCCCCGCTGCTAAACGCAGCAGCCGCCCGCCCCCTTGCCAGAGCACAGCCACATCAGGCAGCACTCAGACAACTGAGACATGCCCCGCTCTCAGGAGGGTGCTCCAGATCTTATTAGGGGAGGGGCCGTGGCTACGGGCGTGGCGTACTTGAATACTTAGTGGGTTCACTATCTTCGCAGATTCCAAGACTTGCGTGAAGAGGGCCAGACCCAACAGCCTGCGAGTAACAGGGGATCACTGTAATAATAATAGGGAATAAAACAAACTGATGAGGAGAGGGAAAAGAGAAGGGAAAAAAATCCACAAAGAGTTGTTTATCTACTGTCCTTTTTTTTCCCACTGGGTATGTGAAGTAGGAGGGCTGCATGCTGATAATGCCAGGAGAAAGGAAGAGTTTCACAGAGGAAAAATGGCTGTGTTTGCGATGGCGTCTCTCTCTGGAGCTGGTCTGAGCAGGAAGGGGTGAATGTCTTGGCGCTGTAACTTTTAAAAGCCTCCACTGTCCCTCTCCCGTTGTTTCATCTCTGCCCAACAGGGTGCAGCTCTGAGCTGTCAATCTTGTCTGTCTTTGGCTAACTCCGGAAGAGCCAGTGGTACAGTTATGGTCATGGCAGCCCCCACGTGGCCACCACTGACCCCAGCAAGGAACCAGGTGGGAGCGCTGCCCCCACGGTGCACTGCGCCGCCGCAGCAGCCCGGCACCCGTCCACCACGCCACTCTGCTCCACGCCGCTTGGCCACCCCCGCCCCCATCCCGTCGTGCCACTGGCACCAGCCACATGCTCCCATGGTTTGCAGTGCTCTGGCGGTGGTGGGGCGGGGGACCAGGCAGGTGCTGGGGGGGCTGTGACATGTTTCCAAGCCCCCACCCTGGGAGCAAATGGAAAAAATTCAAAAAGAAAACCCTGTATATATGTATTAACCCATGACAAGGTGATACATCCTTTTGTTCATGCCTTTCCTGGTTACAATGTCAATTGAAAATTTTATGATCTCATGGTCACTGCTTCCTAGGCAGCCTCCGGCCACAACATCACCAACCAGCCCTTCCCCATTTGTAAACAGTAGGTGGAGCACAGCCTCTCCCCTGGTAGGTTGACTCACCAGCTGCAACAAAGCCCAACCATCAACGCACTCTAGGAACCTTCTGGACTGCCTCCTCTCTGCTGTGTTAAGTTCCCAGCAGATATCAGGCAGATTAAAGTCTCCTACCAGAACTAGGGCAGCCAATCTCGAGGCAATCTCTAGCTGCTTGAAGAGTAATAGGTCAATACTCGGAGCAGGATGTCAGTTTTGTTGGCTGTCCCTCTGACCTTTACCCATAGGCTCTCAACTCAATCATCCTTAGTCTCAAGCTCCATGGCATCAAGAGTTTCTTTAATATACACAGCCACCCCCCCAAACCTTTCTCCCTCTCCTATCTCTTATGAAGAGTGTGTAGCCTACCAATGCAACACTCCAGTCGTGCGAGTCATCCCACCACATTTCTGTGATGGCAACTACGTATATCGTATTGCCCCTGATGCACCAAAACATCCAGCTCTTCCTGTTTGTTACCCATGCTGTGTGCATTAGAATACATGTACCTCAGTTGGGTAGTTGATTTCATCCTTGATTCAGGTTTACCATTTTCGGTGACTTCCCAAGACTGTTACTCCCCCTTCAAACCTAGTCTAAAGCCCTCTCAATGAGTCCTGCCAACCTGCAGGCCAAAACTTTTTTGCCCTTATTAGTCAGATTCTACCCACCAAGGTCAAGCAAGCCAGGTTTGGCAAAAGATGCCCCATGATCATAGACCCCAATATTCTTCTGGTGGCACCAGCTCCTAAGCCATTTTTTAATAGCAGGGGTTCTCTTATTTCTTTCAGTTTTTAACCCTGCTGCTACAGGAACCGAGCAGAAAACTACCTGCATTCCTGTCCCACGGATCAATCAATTGTCCAAGCTCCTTAAATTCCTTTTTAATTGCTCTGGAGCCCTTCTTATTAACCTCATCACTACCAGCTTGGAGAACCAGCAGCGGATAATTGTCAGAAGGTTGAATTGGATCAGGCAACCTCTCAGTGATGTCCCACACCTGGGTCCCACGGAGGCAGCACACTTTCCTGTAGGATGGGTTTAATTGCCCCAAATGTTGTTGCAGTCCTAACTGACCCAAATATATCGTCCAGCAGCTGTGGGTTAACATGGCATTCTGCTGGATTAACTACTCTCCACAGGTGAGAATGGATGCCTGTGCTTGGCCGGGATGCTTGGGATGAGCATTTGGCTATATGAGTATGTCTGCTGGTCAGGCTCTGGTGTGCAAGTACATCCATGGACATGTTTTTAAGGAGGCACTTGTCTGTCTATTGGTGCTGTCCGGCAACCGTACTATCCTCTCTATCCCTGTTTCCTGGGACAACACCAAGGCAAGCAGCTTCAGTCCTGGCACAATCTACAGCATGAAACAAGGCCCCCAAGAATGCTAGTGGGGAACAGACTGGCTGGGAAGCCACCTGTGTCTTTCTGGATAGAAAGGTGAACAAGGTCCAGCAGTCCACCCAGCAGCAAAGAGGAGTGAAATGGAACCTGGGCTGGGTTAACAGGGGCAGAGTCAGCAGGCCAAGGGAAGTGATTATCCCCTTCTGCTCAGCACTTGTTAGACTACACCTAAAGTACTATTTTGGGGAGCCATGAGAACCTCCCCACTTTCCCATACACATCTGAGGCCACCCAGTTCCCTCCACAGAGGTACTACAGGTACCCTAGTATCTCCAGAATCTCCATTACCTCTGCCTCTGCTTGCAGAGTCCTCCCTGAAATTCTCCTACTTCTCCACACAACAAGCACTCCAGGTCACTCCAGGAATCCAAGACCTCTCAAAACCACTTAGGAACTCCAAAGTCCCCAGGGTCCCCTATTGTACCCTATCTACCCCACCACTGAGTCTTCCAAATCCTGGGACATCCAGGATTCTATTCCCCCAGGATCCCACACCTCAAAATGTCTTTCAGTCCTGAGACACACACTCACTCCCCCTTGCCAAGGGAACACAAGCACCCAGAGTCCCACCTGGTCCCCACTGTCACCCATCCAGGACTCTCATGTTACTGGTCTCCTGCTCACCTTCTGTTCCTTCAAAGAAGCAACTGGATGTCTGAGTGCTTCACCAGAAACAAGAAGACCCAGATAGATAGTTCAGGAGTCACTTTTATTCATTTCAGGTGTGGGGAGAAATTGGGGGATTCCCAGCTTCCAGGGAAGGGCTCAGGGAAGGGAGTTGGGTATTCCTGGAGGCCCAGGGTTGCAGTGTGGGGAATCTTAATGTTCCACAGGGTTGCCACAGTCTAGGTTATGTACTCTGAGGGTGAAGGGTTGCTGGAAACCACAGGATGAATCCACTCTGGGGTAGGTATCTGGGGACTTTTGTCCCATAGAGGTACCCATGGATACCATCTGGGGATCCCAGTATGAGGTGCAGTTTTTAAGCCCTCCTAAGTAATGTTGAGAGTTTCAAGTGATTTTAAGGGGTCCTTAGGGCAGCTAGGGCCACGCAAGGCAATGGGTACAGTGAGGACACAGGCCTGTAGATCAGTATAGGCATGGGGCAAGGTGCCTCGGGTGATCCAGCGCCGAGCACTCGGCTGGTAGGCATGGATCAAGTGCGTGTCCCGATAGGTCTCATGACTATACCCTCCCAGTACAAGCAGTTCTCCTCCCAGCACAGCTGCGCACCCAACTACATGGGCACGGGGCAGGGGGCTGAGGATGACCCAGATGTTCTGCTTGGGGCTGTAGACCTCAAAGGTCAGCTGGTCCCTGTACCCATTCTGCCCAGCCTGCTGACACAGGCCCCCAGCCACATAGAGCTGCCCACCTGC
This sequence comes from Pitta sordida, assembly GCA_013390025.1. Taxonomy (NCBI): domain Eukaryota; kingdom Metazoa; phylum Chordata; class Aves; order Passeriformes; family Pittidae; genus Pitta; species Pitta sordida. The sequence continues at coordinate 5,300 of WEKX01006841.1, forward strand.
CTCCTTCATGATGTGGCCAGCTCGCTGGCCATTCATGGGGGCCAGGAGTGTGACAGGTTCACCTGGGACATAGCACAGCAAGGATGCCTGGCACTGGTACGTTTCATCACAGCCACCTGACACATAGAGTGCACCATCCAGGGCACATGCTGCATGCCCACACAAAGCCATCGGCAGGGGCTGGCACCTCCTGGGCAAGGAGAGAGGAAAGGGTGAAAGGCAGGTTAAGCAGGCCTGTCCCACAGTGACTGACTGCCCAGGGGTCCCCCAGTGAGCCATGGCTCCATTGACCTCTCATCAGGCAATGCTCACCAACATCCAGTGAGCCCAAGGGGGCAACATCAATGGGCACCACGGCCAAAGCAAGTGGCTCCAAGGCAAGGGAAAGCAGGCATCTGCTGGAGCAGTCTCACCTCCAGGTGTCATTGGCTAGGTCGTAGCACTCCACAGTGTCTGTGCAGTAGAGATCCCCTGAGCTGCCTCCCAGGGCATAGATGAAATTCCCAAGCGCAACAGCCGCAAAGTAGCTCCGTCCACATGTCATGCTGGCCAGACGCTCCCAGGAGTCATCCATAGGCTGGTACCTGGGTTTGAGAGGCAAAGGGGCAAGAGACTACCTGTTACATACAACACCATGAGCTGATGTTGGCACCTCTGAGTGCAACAACCCCCCTACAACCTGTCAGTTCCAGAATGCCTTAGGATCACATGGTTGCCTTGGGCAGGAATATTCCCTCCTGGGTAATACCAGCTCATAATGACCTCAGGCATCTCCAGATAGGAACCTGCTGGCTGTAGCCCCAAAAAGACTGTAACATCCCACAGTAGGAAGGCACCTCTCAGTACTACACCAAACCCATCCCAGAATGCCTTGGGGCCACTTGACCAGCTGCAGTGCCACAATGTGTTGGGTCGACAGGGCAGCTCTAGCTTCACCAACAACTCATCTGATCCCACGATGTCCTGGTGCAACACAGCAGCTCTAAGTCCTCTGTAGGTCTCACCTGTAGACACTGGCCAGGGTGTCATGGACCCCGTAGTAGTGCTTTCCACCTAGGACGTAGAGATTGTTGCTCACCACAGTTACAGCATGGCGGAAGCGTGGGCCATCAGGAAAGTGTCCCAGTGCCCGCCACTCAACCTGCTTCACCAGCCCCACAGCACTGAGGTAGCGGTCTGCAAACCAGAGGCGTCTGCTGGGCTTCCGGGCAGCCAGGTTGCCTGTCACTTTGTCTCCACCACAAACCACCAGCACCTCTTGCAAGGAACGTACCCGGCATGGCAGTTGGGCCATGGGGGTGAAACTTGCTACCACGAGCTCACGGACAACGTTTGGGTCAGCTACCCCTGCAGTCACAGATGGGACCTTCTTCAGCTCCAGGCCAGACATGAGAGCAAAGCGAACAGATGACAGGACCTGCTTGGCTAGATCCTCCTGGCCATCTCCATTGGCCATAAGCCACCGGGATGCTGCTTCCAAGGCTTCCAGTTCATGGAGGACATTGAGACTATCAGAGCGGAGGATTCGGAGGAGAAGGTGTGCAGGAAGATCCAGGAAGGCCGGTGTAGCAACCACACTGGGGAAGGTGGCCAAGATGTAGTTCTCTGCTGTGTGGCCCACCTCATCCAGTCCATAAGCCACAGCAAAGGAAAATACATCTGGGACAGTTTCTGGAGTCAGGCCATTGGTGAAAACATCCAGGCAGAGAGTGAGGAGGCCCCAGGCCTGGTAGCGCAGGGAGGTCTCAGCTGCCTCCAGGACCATGGGCCATGGCCCTGCTACAGCTCCTGTGTAGGCAAAGGAGAGGAGAAGGCGCAGCTCGGCTGGGGACAGCCCCGTGGCCAGTGGGGTGGCAGGGTCATGGGTGGCCTCCCTCATGGGGCAGGTGAAGAGGGCCCGGAAGAAGTCACAGGAGCAGCTCAGGGCCAGGCGCTGAACTAAGGGGAAAGAGGAAGAATGATGGAGGGCAGCAGGGGACCCTCTGCACCATGCAGCCCCCAAAACTCAGGTGTCCTGGCCCTGTGCCCACCAAACACACAGTTCTGCCAAGGGGAGTAGCCTTGCAGGCACCTCTAGAGCCTCATCCCCCTCAGGGAACTTGGCTATCCCAGAGTGCCCCTTCCCCCTCCTCAGCCCCTTACAGGGGATCTCCAACCCCAGCTCACCTGGGATGACCTCATCTCCTGCCTGGAGCTGAAGGTCGCAGCCCAGGCCATTCACATGGAGCTGCTCCATGGCTCTTAGTGTCTCCCACTGCTCCTCCAGGGGCTCAGGACCTTCCTCCTGGGCGTCAATATCCAGACGCGGGGTACAGGCAGCTATCAGCCGGGTGGCACCCAGGGCTCGAGCAGCTGCCTCCACTTCCTTCTCCCGACCATGGGGCACAGTTCCCCCATAGGCAAAGGTGAGCACAGCCCGCCAGCCCTGCACTGTGGCCCCAGGTGGGAGTGGGACATGGAGAAGGGAGTCCTGGTGAAGTTCTCTTGTCCTGCCCTCCAGGAAATGAAGGAAGAATGAGCTGATGGAAGCAAGGACCACAGCATGGGCCTTGTCACCCTCTGGGCCCACGGCCACATCCACCAGCTGTCCCATGGAACGGAGGTGGTCTGCTGTGGCCAGGAAGTGTCCAGCATGGGACCCATCTCGCAGGCTCCACCGGGCTGGGGTTGGCCTCTCTGCAACCCACATCTTGCCTGTGGGGACACATGGAGCCAGGGATCAGGGTGCTACTGGCACTACTGGCAAAAGCCATTGGATCCACTACCAAAGCTTCTACCCCATAGGCAGGACCACCACTGGTCTGTCACTGCCCCATCACTGGATTTTATGCTCCTTGGCAAAAGGTTCTGCCCCATAGGTTTCCACCTCGTAGCTGAGCCTGATCCCCCCACCTCTCCCATTATTGAATCCTTAGCATGAAGCTACTGATCCACAGCCAACACTGCTGTCCCACAGACCCATAGCTCAAGCCACTGTCCCCAGTCAGACTTTAAATCCTACAGCAGACATGACCAAGCCCTGCCTCAGTCATTGCCCCATAGTTGAAACTACCGATGCTCCAAGAACAAGAGCCACTGGCGCCCCGCAGAGCTCCCAGCAAAGTGCCTATGATGCTTGCTCAGTGCGTGGCAGTGCCTGCTGTGCTCTGCCTGTCATGTGTCACGCTGCCTATCGCGCATCGTGATGCACTGCGAGTTGTCTGCAATGTTGCATGTCATGCTGCCCCATACTGTGTCCTGCTGCGGTGTGCTGACACTCATGGCATGCTGTGTCATGCGGTGGTGCACTACACACAGTTGCTCCCCCACCCCGATGTGTTGCTCATTGTTTGCGCCGTGTCGGTATCCTCACTCAGGCCGTGCGCTTTGCAGCCCAGTGCAGCACTTGCTGTATGCCATGTCCTGCATTGCTGCATGGTGTGTCATGCTGTGCCCCTTACCGTCCCCCCTTACCGCCTGCTGCTGCTCCAGGAAACTCCTGTGACCTCCCAGGAATGTGCCTGGTTAATTATAGCCCCGACAGGACACGTGGCTTGAGGCAGGAGCCAGGAGAGGCTCAGGCAGAGGGAGGTCCTAGGCCCAAGTCCCAGGTTGGGGCAGTGGGGTTACTGGGTTCCCTTAGGACACTCAGCAGGGACACTCAGCTAAAGCTAACAGGAGTTTCTGTCAACCCCAGATTACCCTAGGCAGGTCCTGCTGGGGGTCCCTGGCCCATCAGACCCCTCTGTAAACCTTGTTGGCTTCCAGAGCCCAGGGTGAAGCAGGGCCCGCACTGAAGTCCTTGGATGGGAGACACAATGCCCCTGCTTCTCCGCTCCCATAGAAGCATAACACCTCTGCCACCACCCGTCGTGCTCCGGAGCTGCAGCCTAGACCCACTGACCCCCACACAAAGAGCTGAGGATCCCAGTCCCAAGGGCACATGGAGACACCACCCTCTGGCCCAGCAAAGTGCCCCCGGGATCACCCTGCACCCCCTCGTACCCCACCTGCCCACAGAGAGCACAAACCAGAGCAACAGTCTGTCATGGCTGTGACTGTGTTTCCATTGTCCTTTCCTCTGCTGTCCTCTTGTCACTTTTCCCCTCCTCTCACATCCTCGTGTTCCCCTGTCCCACACCCATATCCCCTATGCCCACATTCCCAGTCTCTGCAACTCATAGAGCCATCCTCTAATGTCCCATCTCTACACTCCAATATTCCCACATGTCCAGTTGAATTGTGTCCCCAAAGATGTTTTCACAGCCTCTCCCAAGTGCATTTTTCAGCATTTACTTATCCTGTCTGTGAGGGGGTTTTCCTTCTATCTAGTTAGAATTTCCCTGTCTGAATGTGTGCTTGTTATTTCCCACCCTTTGCTGCACACTCAAGCCTACTCTTTCTGCAGCCATTAAGTGTAAAAAAATGGTATTAGATCAGCCCTCGACCTCCTTTTCACCAGGTGAAATGACCCAGTTCTCACATCTTCTTGTGCACCCCTACTCTCCACCTTCTTGGTGGGTTTGCTGGACACACTTCAGTTTGCTCACAGAAAACTGAACCAGACACAGCTATATGCAACCTCTTCCAGATGACATCCATGGGTTCCTTCCAGGTTCAGATATTCCTCAATTCCAACCCAAAGCTGTTGGCTCTAGATTTCCTGAAATGTTTTCTGGAAAAAGCCCCCAGGTCCCCAAATATCTTGTGGGTAATCTACACCTCTCCCCCCCGCCCCACCTTCCCCATCCTCAGCCCAGAGGCAAGCGCCTCTTCAGAAGCTTTGGCTCCAGACCCTCAGTGATGTGCTTAGTGTGGTGCAACCCCAAACTCTGCCACAAAGCCCTGCAGGGCACACTCATGATTTCAAGGAACACCATGGTATAGCCCTCACGCCTGCACAAGCAATGCTAAGACATGGAGGCAAAGCGACTTGTGCACGGAAATTGCTCCAGCAGCTCCAGCTTTCTGCACCTCAGCCCCTACACCAGGAACAGCCGCCCCACACCACAACGTTGTGACTCCTGCTGGTTTCACCAGACCTTTATTACATAGCATCCATTACATACAGCATTTGGAAGGCAGTTCACAGGGAGGAAAGGTGACATTTACAGCTTGGGAGGTCCTGTCAGCCTCCAGCCCTCCTTCTTACCAATCTTCACGAGGGCTGCAGTGATTCCAAACCCCAGACAAGCTGTGGTACCAGTGAGGTAACTGTGAGCTGGAGAAAACATATCAAACCAGAAAAGACCTGTTAGGGCACAAGTCCGATGCAGTAGATCTTAACAGGCTCTGTCATTTTTCATTAATCCCTTGACCATCAGCAACATTGTCTGCCCAGAGAAACTGGAAAAGTGGCCTTTTTATAAAATTGAGTTTTCTCATGCTTTTCGCTTGTAATTTAAAATACTAATTTCAATAATCCACTGCCCCATCCCCTTACATAGGCAATCTTAAATGTCTCATGAGTGACAAAAATAACAATCACTGCTTTGAATTCTCATCAATTAATCAACTAGAAAAGTAAAGATATATCACAATAACAACTTAAATAAATTCCTCACTTCTTTAGGTTAGAGTCTGAGTGCCTACAGAAAACAGAGCTGTGTCAGCAACTGCAAGAGCTGCTCAAGCCTGACAAAGGGCCATAGGAAGAACAGCAGCAGGACACAGCTTGCCCCTCAGACCATATGAAAAATTCACAAAACAGATTTAGATTGAATATTCTGTGTAAAATAAATCATACTTGTTGCCATCAAAACATATATTGCCACAAGTACATTCTTCATCTGCTACAATTTTAAGGTGTAACTGGTAGCTCTAGCTGGCAGTACTGGGTCAGCTCTGCTTTTATCCTCTGTATCATTTCAAGTTCCCTTCGGTGTCATCCCTCCTGTAGTAATCATTATTTCAGAAGATCCAAACAATGGAGCACCAATGAAACAGGCATGAATCAGAGGTTGAGATGAAGCTTTACCAAAGAAGCCCGACGTTAACATTATTTAACATTTTCCCCCAGCAGAAAAGTATCTAAAACCAGCAAGGGCTCATTTCATTGCAGGCATTGTCCGTGGTTACCTCTTGCTCCCAAGACAGCTCCTGCTGCACAGCCACCTATGAAATAGTTCAAAGGATCCTCTGGTTCCTCCCGGATTTGGGCACTGAGGCAGGTACTTAAGCCAAACACAGCTCCCAGTGTAGCTGTAAAGCAGTGAAAAAACCAAAACAAACCCCTCAAGGACCAAAAAATTCACACCAAGCATAATTTTGATACTCACAGTAGCTACAATGGAAAAACAAAGCCAAATCTGCTTTCCATTCCCCAGGGACATCCTATCCCAGCCACTATGATGAGACTCAGCATCAAGCCTCATCCAGCTCCCCTGGGTTCCTTCTCCTGTGCTATGTGGGTCTCCCTCAGCCATGAGCTGGACCCCCAGAGCCCCCACACCCTGCTGGCTTATCACTACAGGTGTACTGGCCCTACCCTGGCAACAGGGCAGGCCCCTACAGCACAGGGGACTGAGAGAAGAAGTGGTGCCTGCAGCCATCTCCCCAGCTCTGCCTGGGCTCGGCACTGGAACTCAGCCCCCAAGCCGCTGTGAAGTTGCTTCACAGGGCACCAGGGATAGCAACCCAACAGCTCTGCTTCCCCTGCACTTTCCCTCCTCTGCCTGTCTGGAGCTCATAATGATTTATGGGTAGGAGAAAAACGGATTGAGTTTGTAAATTATTCTTTTTTGTAAACTGATTTTGAAATTGAATTAAAAAATTTGAATTGATCTAAGAAAGTGCAAAATAGCAGCATCCTGTTGACCAAATTAACACTTTGTCCCTACACTGATGTAACTGCAAACTTTGGCAAAGACCTGTGTCAAAAACATTGTTTTGTATGTAATACATCCTGACCATGAAATGTGAAATAGTCTACCAGGCACCATGTGGAGATTTCAATTCATCTTTCTTGGGAATAACAAACATCTCCAGGATTTATTTCAATTCCTGTGTAAAACCACCAGCTCTTGTTAGAGATCAGCATTTTTTCAGGAGAAAATGAATGATGCTGATCCCAAAATCAACTGAAAAGAGCACCTAAGAACCAAACCCCCCCCCAGACCTAGGACTGCATTTCAGCTTCCTGGCCCCCTCTGCTTTGGACCAAGCACAACATACATCTTTGGGCCCCAAGGTGTGGGCCCTGAACACACAGGACAAGACCTTCCTCAGGTGTGAGAATTGTTAACATCCAATATGCCAGTTTAGGCTTAACGCATTTACTGAAATCATAATTGATTACATGATCCAGTCCTTTTATAATGACCTGAGCTCATTATAGATGGCAGGCCCTGGTTTAGAGTAAAACCACTCAAAAAAGCAGACCTGGCCTGACTATTAATCAGCAAGAGCACCAGGGCTTGGGGAGAGGCAGAGGTGGCACAAGCCATTGAAGCAGATAAAAAAGCAAGAGGAATCTGGTGAGAGAAAAACTGCAGTTGACTGCAGCTTATTAAACACAATGCCTAAATTTATGAATTAGAAAGTTGGCTTCCACTGTATTGTTGCTGATAAAGTGGCTGGTTTGCAAATACAAAAAACATATACCTCTTACTTTACTCTAGATTGTAAAAAATGCGTTACCCGACCAGCAGATCAAGGTCTTTGGATTTCAGTGTTCCGGGTCCTGATCAAACCTCGACCCAGGGCTGGCAGAGATAAGATCACGACACCGTGAGGGCGCGGCCGGACCGGGCGGAGGCGGGACTGCAGCGCCCCGGCCCTTCCCCAGGTGACACTGCCCGCGGCCCCGACCCTTCCCCAGGTGACACTGCCCGCGGCCCCGGCCCTTACCCATGGTGACAGTGTTCGCCGCCGCCATCTCCAGCGCGGCCAGGGCCGAGCCCGGCCGCAGCAGGATGATACGGTACGCCGCCCCGACCAGGCCTGCAACACAGCACGGCGCGTCATTGCCCAGTCCCGGTCCCCACTCGGCCGCCCCCCCGCGAACCCCCCATCTGCCCAGTGCCCACCCGCAGCCGCGCCTACGCGGGTGCTGAGCCAGGTACGCTCCGGGCACCGCTCGCCCTCGGGGCTGTCCCAGTATCCCGCCATGGCGCCAAGGGCGCGGCCGAGGTATCGCGAGAGGACGGCGCGGCCCCGCCCCCGGAGCTGGCGGATCCGCGTCGGGCCGTGTGTCCGCGCTGGTGCCGCGGAAGAGCCGGGGCGGTTTGGGTTTGTTGTGAGGGCACCGTGTGTGGGTGGGTTTGGTTTGCTTGTGTGTTGTGGTGGGGGTTTTATTTTGGGGGTCTTTTGTGTTTGGTTTTTTTTTTTTGGGGGGGGGTGTAGGGTCTGCAACTCTAAATAGTACTTGGATTATTTTTAATTAATTTTCAGGGATTCCATTGAATTCTCCGACCACCTCTGTACTGCTGTATGTCCCTTTTCTCTTTCTGAAATAATAAAGATGCTTTGACACAGGCTATATTTATACTCTATACATTTCTTTTTCCTGCTGTTCACAGCTTGCTAATAAAACCACAACTCTTTATTGCACCTTACCGGTGCACTAAAAAAAAAACCCAACTCTTTGATTTGTTTTCCTGACCCTTAAAATAGCTCCAGCTTCATAAACTGAGTGAAGTCCACAACTATATCAATGTTAGATCAAGCTTTCTCTCACCTGCCTATTTCTCTTTCCCCTGTATGTGAAAAGCATATTAAGTACTTGATTTTGGCATTTTCCAATATGCTCAGTCCCTCACAACACCTCTTCTCTGGGATAGAACCTCAAAACAGCTGAAGTTGGATGCTGCTGGCCCAACTATTCCAATGAAGAGCTGTTTAATGCTCCTCTTCCTGCCGTGGCTGGATCTGTACATCAGCCCGGCCGGAGGGCACGGGCTGTCACACCGCAGATGGGCTGGGGTGTGTGGGGTGTGTGAGGTGTACGGGGTGTGTGGGGTGTGCGGGGTGTGCTCAGAGCTCGGCAGGCAGCTCAGCCCCGTTCCAGAGGGAGACGGCGTGCGGTCAGTGTTCAACAGAGGGTTCCCCATCGTCCCTCGGATCCGGCGCTGCTTCCTCTGCGTGCCCGAGAGGGGCTGTTATTACCCACAGAACCAATGCCACCGTCAGGTACACACGGAAAGAGGTTTTAGAGCAGCTTTGCCCCTTCTGCAAAGCCTTCTAAGCACACCGGACAAACAGCTGTGTGACCCTTCTGGACAGCAGGATGAGAAAACTGTCGGCTGCAGGGCAGCACATGCTGCAAGCGTTATTCCCCCAATACAAACGCATAGAAGTTGCTGAATCTCGTACAGGGTGAGACTCTAAAGTAGCATTCTGGGCTCCAAGCAGCTGTTAAAAGCTCTTCTGAGCCTGCAGCCCATAGACTAGATTTGTGCTGCTTCTTCCACAGACAAGGAGGTCAGACTGAGAACCTGCCTCTTTCCTCCTTTGCACCCGATTTTGTGCAGCTCTTTGGTTGCCTCATGGATAGACTGCTGCTGACCTCGGGGACTAGCCCTGCTACTAGAGGTTATCCAGCAGAAACCCATCCTCAGGCTCCAAGAGCGTCCCGAGGCAGTCAGTGCTACTCAGAGAACTGTTACAGAGAACTTGCTATAAACAGGTAAGTTCCCGGGAAGGCAACATACAATTATTGTTACATTACATCTAGGTTGGCTCCAAATATTTTAACTGCTAACTTCAATTTGCTAATATGGAGTTTTTAAGAAGGGGGAGTGGCTTCCTCCTACAAGCTGCAAATAACTGGAATTTCTCCTACCTCCAAAATGTGTTAAGAAATGGCAGAACCATCCAGCAGCCAATCACATTCAAAATATTTCCCAATCCTCCCCTTGGGGAGCTTTTTGTAGGGCCTTGTCCAGTAGACTTTCTGTCAGCAGCTCTCCAGAACAGGAATACCGTAATCCCTTGAATATCACAGGAGGTTGGTTCCATGCAGGAAAAGCAAAATCCACGGAGAAGTGGTAAATACAGTAAAGGTGGTAAAGTGAGTCACAGAATCACTGAATTCTAATAAGGCTGGAAAAGACCATAGAGATCATCGAGTCTAACCCATCACCTATTACCTAACCTATTACCATCCTGTTACCAACACACCATCCTGTTATCTAGATCATGCCACTAAGTACCTCGTCCATTCTTTTCTTAAATACCTCCACGGACGGTGACTCCACCACCTCCTTGGGCAGCCCATTCCACTGAGAGATCACCCTCTCTGTGAAAAAGTTCCTTCTCATGTCCATCCTAAATCTCCCCTGACGCAGTTTAAGACCACGTCCTCTCATTCTATCACTTGTAGTCAGAGAGAAGAGACCGACTCCCACCTGGCTGCAGCTCCTTTCAGGTGGTTGTAGAGAGAGATAAGGTCTCCCCTCAGCCTCCTCTTCTCCAGACTGAACAGCCCCAGCTCTCTCAGTCACTCCTCACAGGGTTTGTGTTCCAGCCCCTTCACCATCCTCGTCGCCCTTCTCTGGACATGCTCAAAGATCTCAACATCCCTCTGAAACTGAGGGACCCAGAACTGGACCCAGTATTCAAGATGTGTCTGACCAGTGCCAAGTACAGGGGGAGAATAACTTCCCGAGTCCTACTGACAACACTATTCCTGATGCAGGCCAGGATGCCATTGGCTTTTCTGGCCACCTGGGCACACTGCTGGCTCATGTGAAGTTTTCTATCAACCAACACTCCCAGATCCCTTTCCACTTAGTCATCCTGCAGCCACTCCATCCCCAGCCTATAGTTCTGCATGGGGTTACTGTAACTGAACTGTAGGACCTGGCACTTAGACTGGTTGAACCCCATGCCATTGGATTCAGCCCATCTATCCAGTCAAGACAGAGGGGAAAAAACCTGAAATGTACTGAAGCCATGAAAAGTGAACCACAAAGTAGCAAGGGATTACTGTACATCCTGTCTGCTATAGACAACAGACAGTGAGAAAAAGCTTTTCTTGGGTGTATAGTGAGGACATTAGTACAATGGTGAGTGACCCCACTCTCATGTGGGAGTCCGGGGGTTTGATTCCTGCCATGGAGGCAGTTGGTGCTGTTTAAGAGTTGGACTCGATGATCCTTGTGAGTCTCTTCCAACTCAAAATATTCTGTGATTCTGTGTGTGACATAGATGCTCTGATACATATTACCAGCAGAGGCTTGATGACACTTCCTGGTCTCTGGAACAGGAGGACATCAAACACATCACCACTTGGCTTTTCCTGGGTTTCATTAGAAGCTGAAGGTAAGCTACTAGAATTCCATCAGGAGTGGCTCATTTAAAATATACCCCACATTCAATTCACAGATATCCTTGGAAAAGGCATTCACCAGTGTTCTCAGTGACAAATTCAACTTTTATATCTTTACATAAGGGAGGGTCCTGGAAAGGGGTCCTTGAAAGGAAGTAGTCAAAAGGGAACTCTGAATACTATCTTTGAATGAGACTTTTATTTACAGAAGTAATCTGTGAGCATCTTCCATCTTGTACCACCACCTAGCACAGAAGAACCAAGAATGATTTTAACAGTCTAATTTAAAGATTCTCTCTTGCACCTGTGTTGCTCTGTGCCAATTTCACAGGAGGGGAAAAAAAAACATGAGGAAAATTAAAATACCTTTATAACACTCTGTCTGAATTTCTCTGCTATCCATACAACGGACTAGAGTTCAGTTTAGGCAAGTCAGTGCACAGGAAGACCAAATAACAAGGGGAGAAAAAGCACACAGTGAAAAGTCAGTTTAATGAAATTTTGTATGACAAATTATGGCAATTATCATAACTGGAATTCCTAAAACTAGAGAGGCTTATGAGGAAACACAGTAAAATTTTCAAATATATAATGTTTCTAGAAAGGAAATAAACCATTTTCTACACTCACTGGGAGAGCAAGAGGTCAGTTGAACTGCAGAATGGGACACATTAGGAACAGTCATTTAAAGGCAGGAATACCCAAGCAATGGAATCAATTGATACATCAGTGATAGGGAACAGGGAGGATCCATTACAAAGTTGGTGTCTGTTGGTTGTGGGTTTTTTTCATTCCTGCAGGGTTCTAACAGTCTGGTCACCTCCCAGCTTGGTTCCAGTGAAGGTTGGCTCATTTATTTAAACTGTTCCCTGCCCTGTCTTCTCTGAAGCAGTGCCTCATGCACTGGGAATTGGACTACAGAAAGATGTTGTAATTACACATTTTCTTACTTTAATGTTTGTATTTCCTGCAGGCGTAATTTTATTTTTCATTTTATAGATAAGAGGTTTACTTCTGGTTTCAGTTAACAACATTTTCACAGACTTATAGAATATGCTGAGTTGGAGGGGACCCACCAGGATCATCAAGCCCAACTCCTGGCCCTGTGCAGGACACCCCAACAATCCCACCATGTCACTGAGAGCACAGTCCAAACACTTGTTGAACTCAGACAGGCTTGGTGCTGTGACCACTGCCCCAGGGAAGCTGCTCCAGTGCCTCAACATCCTCTGGGTGAAAAACCTTCTCCTGATATCCAACCTAAACCTCCCCTGACTCAGGTTCATGCCATTTCCTCGAGTCCTGTCACTGGTCACAAGAGCGAAGAGACTGGAACCCTCTGCTTCCTCTCAGGAGGATGTTGAGGACCACAGTGAGGTCTGACCTCAGTTTCCTCCAGGCTGAACAAACCAAGTCACCTCAGCCACTCTCATATGGCTTCCCCTCAAGGTCCTTCACCATTTTCATTGTCCTCCTTTGGACACCATGTAATAGCTTAGTATCTTCCCTATACTGTGGTGCCCAAAACTCCACACAGTACTCAAGGTGAGGCCACCCCAGTGAGTGGGGTGGTACAAATCCCTTCCTTGCTGGTGATCCTGTGCCTAATGCACTCCAGGACACTGCTGGCTCTCCTGGCTGCCAGGGCATACTGTGACTCATCATCAAATGTGCTCATGCTTGTAACACTCTTCAGTATCTTTTTTCCCCTGGGAAACTTGAAAGGCTGTGCCCATGTGGGTCAGCAGCCAGAACAGGCTACATAGGAATTGCCACCACCACCCATAAGTAAACAACAGACCTAAGGGGAGAGATGTAGGAGAAGCAGGGTCAAGGGGAGCTGGTCACCATCACCCTCCCTTCAGACAGCCACTGCTCAGTACAGGAAACAATGAAGGGCTCAAGGTGTTCTGTTTGCTTGCTTGCTGGCACAGGTTTTAATGTAGATCCCATGTACATTTTGATATGACAGTCTTACATTGATGTTTTGAGAAACACAGGCATTACCTGGTTTTGCCTGTTGCTAGCTTACTAAGCCTTAAAGCAGAGAGCTAAGTCAGGGTTTGCTCTGGCCTAACTACATCTTGTTATGCAGGGCCTGAACAAAATCCCCAGCCAATTCTGTCAGGGGTGCACATTTCCCTCTTCGCTATAAACATTTATGCAAAGCTTTTAGCTAAAATAAAATCTGCATCAGTAAATAGTTGCTGATTTTTTTTAGAATGTTCTAGGTGATGGTGTACCACCAAAGCCCATGAAAGGAAGCACGCGTATTTAATTTTTTTGAATCTTCATTCACCTGCAATTGCATTTTAGGTAAAACTCCTCAAAGTGAGACAACAAGCTGCTGACAAGAACTAGCAGTTTAAATCCAAGTACCTTAATAATGTAAAAAGAACCCAGATCCAAAATGCAGATCACTTACTTGAAAGTACACAAGTCTCCCAGACCACATGATGCAGAAACAATTGTGTGACAGGTACTGAGGAACTTGCTGTGTTCCTGCTAGAGCACAGCATGAGTAGAGAGTGCAGCAACAGGTCTGTGCATTGCTAAAACACCATGTAACTCTTTAAACATAAGAGAACATAAGAAAAAAAATCCAAAATGCAGGCATAAGGAGACAATCCAGAGAAATCACAGATGCAGTGGCACAGCTTATCATTAGCCCTTTTCACTTCAAGTAATCCAAGATGTTCCTTCAACTTATTATCAGGAAAAGCAAAGCACTCCCTGACCCAACAGCATCTATCTCCAACAATGGTTAACAGAAGGAAAAAACTTGGTTTTGACTGCCAGTGAGAAGTGTGATTCATTAAAATAGAGGCAATTAAGACTGGTTTGCTATTTGAATATTCAAAGTTGATTTTGTGCTGTAACCTGAGTTTCTATTTTCAATTCATGCTACATTAAATGCTTCTTCCCCTTTCATCTTGTCTTAAGCAGTGCATTTTAGATCTCTAACCTATAGAAGACCAAGCATGCAAGTGAGAAATCATCTATCAGCAAACTATTTATAAAAGAAATGGAACAATTTGGGGAATTTATAGTGAAAGTGACCAGGTCACTGTTCTTGGTGTCTACCAAATTCCAACTTTGCTGGACAAGAACATACCATCAGTTTTAGTAACAAAATAACTCAACTTTTACACGAAAGGCTCAAAAGATTAAAAAACAATGAAAGCAAAAAAAAAAGTGAGTTATGGTTGCAGTAGGAGTACTTCAGAATTACACACAGGAAATCACATTCTTGCTTTTATTTTGGTGGAACAGAACACAACCTTCAGCCCAAACTACTCAAGGCTGGCAGTATTACCTTTTTCTTCATGCTGCAAGACTTCAGGAAACAGCACGGGGACAGAAAGGGTTAGAAGTTGTATTTTCTACTTAATTAATTCATCAAGATATTTAAAGATGTCCTCAACTTTAAGCATGAAGAGTTGCAGTGAATTCATTAAGATTATTCACATGTAATTAAGTCAGGCAAGTGCTTAAATGGCTTGTTGAATCAAGCCATTAAATGAGAGCTGCTTTATTATACAGATTTATTTTAATGGCTGGCAGAGCTCATTACATGAGCCTATTTTATTCCTCCAACGGCTAACAGCTATTTCCTCATCAACTTTTCCAAAGGTGTAACCTGTACGTTTCCTACACTTTTTTGTAGCCACAGAAACATATAATTTTCTAAGAAAAATCGTATGCAATATCTATTATTTATAGTGGCTTAGCTCTCCCTTAAATAGTAACATAACAGTACAAAACAATAGTTACACTTTTTCAACACACAAGAGCATCTTATTGAAAAACTAAAAAAAGTATCACCACAATATAAATCCCCAAATAATAACGAAATGGGATGAAAAAAAGGAGTTAGCAGAATGTTCTGCAGACTTTAAAGTCTCCTATTACAGCATTAAAAAGCTTTTCTGGTGAACTACAATGTTTTGTTTTGCCTGCGGTGGGATTAATAGGTAAAAACATAACGTTCCCCATCTGCAGTCCAAAAAGAGAAGGAACCCAAAAGGCAGCCAGTGAGTATAGGAACTGGTGAGGACAGTTTCTCTGCATAAACGGGAGTAGGGGTTACAAAAGCAGAATTTAAGTTGGAACCACGTTGAAAAGTTCTATCTCAGAGGTCTGCAAGACATGAACTACTGAAGAAACAGTCAAAAGGTCCCAATGAAAAGCTGTGACAAGCTGTAATGTGCCATTTCAATTACAAGGAAGAGGGGAAATATTTGGGGTTGCTTATGGGGGTCTTTTGTTGTTTTGTTGCTTTGGGTGGGGGAGAGGTTGTTGATTTTTTTATTTTTTGATGAGATTTTTTTGTTGTTGTTACTGTTGATTTTGCTTTGGGGTTGGGGTTTTTTTGTGTTTTTGTTTTGTTTTGGTTTTGCTCATCAATATGATGAGCTTTCAATGTCCCAAACCACATTCAGGTAGTTTCCAAGTCTGCTTTTTTCGTATGGATCCAGACCAAAAAACCAAACAAACAGAACAGGGATGTACAGTCTTTAAGTCCTGGAGCTTTCAACACTGCTTGAAATAATTGCTGGCCTGGGGTATCCAGAGATGCCTGCAAGATGGTGTTCATAGCAGCCTTGCAAGCAGATTGGCTCACATCCGCTATGTGCTGCCAACATTCTGCCCATCACCTTCATCATTAGGACCTGAAACAATAAAAATAGGGTTTGGTCATAAGAAATCTCTTTTGTTTTTTGCCTCGTAGTAGTAAAAGACACGTCCCAAGCAGCCTACAGAAGTCTCAGATTCAGGTGTTCAATGCCAGACGAGAACTGTAGAATTCCCCCTCCCCTGTCTTATACAGTCATACCTCACTGCATTGTGACTTCTCCACTGTGACCTCACTGGTTCCCGAGAAATTTTCCCCACGAATCTGCCCGAGTGATCTGTGGAGCTTCCCGGCCGACACACACTCAGTGCCTCTGCTTCGCTGAGGGGTGGCACCAGCGCTCCCTGTAGGGCGGGACTGGCCCAGCCCTGTGGGGAGGGCACACGGGGCCTCCCCCTCACCGTGGCGTGTATGGCCCTGTGGCACCATGGCCAGTCCCTGCCCCACTCCTGTGTGTCTCCACACCCTGTCCCTACAGTGGAAGGCTCACGCTGGGGGATGCCCCGGGCGGCCACTGAGACCCATCGCAGCACCATCATAAGCCACGCTGTCCCCTGTTGTTCTAAGCCCAGCCAGGGACTGATCCCGCTGGGCGTGTGTTACTCTTTCCATGGCTACAGGCAGGGAAGGTGATGTGGTCTGTGCCCAGGGACTGCCACCCAGTGCACCTGGAGATGACGTAGCCCCAGGGAATGTGGTTCTGGGCTGGCCGTGGTGGTGGTGGGGCCAGCGCTGTGTGCTGGGATGGAGCAGTGCTGGGACATGCCCACACCGCCGCTGCTGCACCAGGAGGAGGTTTGTGTTCCCCCATGCCCTCCCCCCACTGCAGCAGGGGGAAGTGCTGGTCGGCTGGGTCCATATGGCCAGCGCTGTTGCTTCTGCACTCAGGACTGGGGGATGTACATATCGTAGCTGCCGCAGTTAAAGGGAAAGAAACTCCACCCCCACTATAAGGGGCCCTGGGTGCCGCAGTGTTGCAAAGTT
Source organism: Pitta sordida (assembly GCA_013390025.1). Taxonomy (NCBI): domain Eukaryota; kingdom Metazoa; phylum Chordata; class Aves; order Passeriformes; family Pittidae; genus Pitta; species Pitta sordida. The sequence goes on from WEKX01006841.1 coordinate 22,168, forward strand.
AAGGTTTCCCAGGCTGCACCAGCACTGGCCAGAGCCTGGGGACTCCCCTTCCCTGCTGCAGCCCTGGAGCTTCCCCTCCGCAGAGGCAGTGCCAGCAGCACAGTGGCAGCAGCCCAGCAGCAGCTGTGCAAGTAATAGTGTGGCCAAAGAGAAGCTCAGGAATTCTCTGGGGGTCTCCCCAGGCAGAGAGGTCTCAGAAACGCTTCTGTTTGCTCCCCTGGGCTGTGAGAGCCCATAGGGAGGAGCGGAAAATGCTCCCCAGTGCTCCTGATTGGCTGAGGGTGGCGCGATGGGCATGCCCTGTTTGCATATTAATGACCTACGCATGTTTGCAAATTCAATGTTTTGTGAGACCCTCTGGAGACCCATTCCTCGCAAACTGGGAGGTATATGACTGTATCTTCCTTCTCCAGACTAAGGTCAGTCAACTGTAGAATTTTACATTCTTGACTAATCTGGTTTGGGGATCCCAGAAGCATCCCAAAGCCTAAAAGTTCAGCTTTCAGCCTCTTCAATCCACCCACTACTTTTGTTTATATTCTTTTTTTTCCCCCTGCAGCGAATCAGGAGGGAACACTGGTCTCTGTCAAGGGCTGGATGTTCTAAGTCACAGGAAAGCAAAGCAAAGATGAATTCCAAGTCAAGAGTACTAAAGGGAGCCTTCCTCAAATTGAAGACTAGTGCTTTTCTTGAAGTATGGTCTCCTCATGTGCTCCAAAAACCATTACACTCGTTCCATGCCCCTTTGTAAACTTTCTGCTTTCCAAAGAGCTCTCTACTCAAGGGTCAGTCTGGATCCTCCCTGCTGATCCTGGGTAATCTCAGGTTCTACCTGCAACCCTTGGCCACGGCTGAGGGCAAAAATGAAACTCACAACCACCCCTTAGAAATCCTGTACATGAAACAAAGCACAGAAAACTTCTGCTAAACTGTGGCGTGTAAGTCAGAAAGAGGCAACACAGGGACCTTTTGCCAGTTTGGAGAAGTAGTAAGAAGCAGCTGCATTCAAAAGGGCAATTCATGCAACAGTCCTCTTCCACAGACATCTGTGAGAAGTAACAGGCCAGAAGTTTATCTATCAGATGGAGAGCACAGACTGCCCTAAAGAATGACACAGAAAAATGTACGGAGAACAGGAAATGCTGTTGTCTTTCTTACCACTTCCAACTGATCCTGAAGGTGCAATGACATCATCATCACTGTCTTCCTCATTTGACTGTGTTACTGCTGGCTCAGGTGCTACATTCTTGACTTCTTGCTCCTGTTCCACTCTACTCCGCAGGGCCAAGATCCGATGGTGCAACGCAGCAAACAACTGCCCTGTATCTTTAGAGCTTGCCTGCAATTTTTAATATTGATACAAGAAAAAGGTGCAAGGAATTAGAATAAAACACTGCTGACATAATTATAAACAAGATTACCAATACTAAAATCAAATCTGGAAAAATACTGAGGAAAAACCTGTTATGGTTTAGGGGGTTTTCTGCTGTTCTGGCAGCAAGGGGGTTAACAGCTCAGTTCTTGCCTGAGCTCTCTGTGCTGCCATNTACCCTGGATCTGGTCAGAAATACCAACCTGTCTGGTTTACCCCTACCCTATGTTCCCCCTTTTTCTCCTGGTGGAAAAGGGAATATTACATCTATTGTAAGAGAAGGAGGGGTGGGGGGAGAAAGGTTGCCTTCTAAATGATGCTTCCCTTGCAGTTCTGAGCTTGTTAGTTAGAAAATAAACCCTTTATGTTCTTTACTTATAGTTTTGCCTTGCTTTTGCCTGTAACCAGGTTTATTCTCCAGTTTCTCTCCTTCAGGAGAAGTTGGGGGGGGGTCTCTGGCATCCAGCCAGGGTCAAACCACCACAACCTCTCCAATAATTTCACTGCTTTTTCTTCATCAATGGATATTTTGTATCATTAAGGTCTACTCTGGGACTCCAGTTCTACAAACCTCATGTCACAGGGGAAGCTGACCACTTATGGCTGTTCCTTTAATTTCTGATCTCTAGGAACACTAATTTTTTTTTAATTCCTTACACCAAATCAAAAGAACATGTTCAGACCTTCTCTCCAAATCTGTAAGTGCTCTTAGCAGACCATAGGCAATGACTTTCTTTCCTTGCTGACTGTGAGACAAGCTCTCGAGTGCTTTAGTATTTCTGAATGAGATTGCTGTTCCCCATTAGCATGCACAGAAATCACTTCTACTATTCTGTAACTGCTTCAAAAGAAAATGGAAGTTGAAATGTGCTACCCTTAACTACTAACATGACGTTCTTGACGGAATTTTTGTATTTCCCTTTCAGTGATCACCTATCCATCCTCCCACACTGCAGACAGTGATAGCTCTCCTGCGCTGTAAGTTCCAGCAGATCTAATTTTAGTTAAACTACTGCACAGAAATCTATGAAATAATGCCAATTTTCCTTAATAACAAAAACCAATTTTCATTAAACACTATAGTTACAGTCTCAGTAGGTGTGGTATTGATCTCATGACTCCATAGGCAATGCTTTGGACAAAGTGGCTTCCTAGAGCAGCCTTTGATGTGGCTTTTCATCACAACTATTAGGCATTTTAGACAAGCAAATCAGCCAAGCCCCTTGTCTTTCACTTACAGGTGATGTTAAGACAGTGTAGGGTGCAAAGAAAGATGGGAACGTTACCTCAACTACAGTTTAAACAAGCATCAACTTCAGTAGGAAGGTTAAGATGTAACAAAAACCAGTACTCACTGATATAAGGAAAACTTTAACTCCTTGATCCTCTGTATCCATTGCAGTGATCCGGATACTCTTCTCACTGGCTTTGTCAATTTGCATTTGAGCCCAGAGCTTGGTATTTAAGATCAACCTGAGACTCCCCTGAGTCCTCATCACTAAAGTCAAGTTACAAGATTAGTTAGGTGGAAAAAGACACATCAGGAAGCTCGTAACAGCCAAGACAGCTTTTTATTATGTAAAGATTTCAGTCTCTTTACAAAGAATATCAAGGGAAAGCCCTTTTGGGTTTTTGTCACAACTGTTAATGAGAGGAATGTAGACTGGTTTGGCTAGAATAGAGTTAACTTTCTTCCCAGGGGCGATGTCTTGGATTTGTGCTCAGCCCAGAGATGTTTTTGTTATTGCTGAGCAGTGTGCAGGGTGTCTGGGCCTGTCCTTCCACATGTACTACCACACTGGGGTGGGAGCTGAAGGTGCACGGGAGTTTGGGAGGAGACACAACCAGGACAGGTGACCCAAACTGATCAATGGGATATTCCAGACCACATGACATCATGCTCAGTATATAAAATGAGGGGAAAGAAGAAGAAGCAGGGGAATTTCTGTAGTGATGGTGTTTGTTCTCCCAACTTACCATTACACAGGATGGGGCCCTGCTGTCCTGAAAATGGATAAACACTTGCCCAACCACAGGAAGCAGTGGTTGTTTTTTGTTTTGCTTTGCTTGTGTGCATAGCTCTTGTTTTCCCTATTAAATTGTCTTTATCTCAACTCACAAGTTCTCCAACTTTTACCCTTCTAATTCTCTCTCCAATCCTACTGATGGGGGACTGAGTGGCTATTCCTGTCAGCACTATTCAAAGAGACTTTCCCCACCACAGGCAACCCATCCCAAAGAGCCCAGACCTGAATCATGTTGCCATAAACTTCTAGTCAAATACAGCTTATTTTGTGGGGAAAGTAGTAACTTGTACATTTGCTGCCATAGAAGGGCATGGAAAGATACTATCTTTGGAGGCAACGTTCATTAGCTGAAGCAAAAGAAAAGACCCAAATTGCTTCTGAGTTGCTGTACCTAACACATGACCTAAAGAGGATGTTGCTGTTGTCACAGAAGGACACTATGAAAACAGCATGACTGTCATCCAGTATCTCATTTCCCCTGGTTCCTCTTACCCAGTCGAGACTGTAACGTTCCATCATCTGTTGAGGCCATATCATTGAGTCTCAGGAGTCCCCGACCTCTTTCCACCCAAGACTGAGAGCTTTTATCAAATACAAACAGCTTGCACTGAATCTGTAACAGAAAATATCTCTATAGCATAGTGGCTGAATGAAGTAATAATATAATTTCTTAGTCACCTACAACTGGTGAAAAGTATATTCAGGTTTCATATTAGAATTTTTAATTTTTTATAGCTGTAGAAACCAGCACAGTCATCCTCTCTTTTGCCATGAATTCCTCAAACTACGCTGTCTGGTTTCATAAGGTTTTATTAACAGAAGCTATATATTCTTAACTAATTCCTGAATTCAAGATCAAAACAAGAACAATGTTCAAATAAGGTATAAAATTCCACAGAGCAAGCTTCATGTGATAAAAGACTGCCTTAAATCAGTCAATTCTGTTAAATGTCTTAGGTGCAAAATGCACCAGTGAAAGTTGCTGGGAAAACCCAGCATAATGAAAGCAAAGCAAAACTTTTTCCTGTAATAAGGAAAAAAAGGATGAACAACCAAATTACCTCATTATCAACTTTGTCAATTCATAAAGCCTGATCCACACAAAGTCATTAATAAATAAGGTATTTCTACTGCCTCCCTGCAGGGTTCATTAGTTAGAAAATTCAAAAGCTGGGTTTTTTCAAATGGTAGAACTGTTCCTTTACACACAAGCTCTATTTTTCTTCCTTGCCAAACATTTTCCAGACTCCCTCTCTAACCCGTCTTCACTGTCATGGCTCAGGTTTCATAACTCAAGCTGTCACCCCTCAAGCTCCCCACAGATGGGGATGCACTAGGTGGAGAAGGTATTTCACACAGAATCACAGAATATTATGAGTTGGAAGGGACCCACAAGGATCATCTAGTCCAACTCACCATCTAACACCCGTACAGAGACCGAAAGCACATCCCAGAGCGGTAACACAAACCTAGTTCCCACACAGTCTAGCAGGCTACTCCGAGCCGGAAGGGACCCACACCCCCTAGCGAGACTATGTCACTAATTCCATTTTCATTCTCTCCATTTCTCAGTTTCTCCACCCAAGAACCCCTAGCTCTGTAAACTCTGTTTCTGCAACATTAACATAGCTCTGTCTGTAAAAGTCCCATTTGGAATTTCAGTGCATTACATTTCACAGGAAAAAAAGAACAATAGTTTGGCAAGAGATCTGTCAATATATTCATGCAACTCAATCCTCTATTAAGTATATAGCTGCTAAAAGCTGTGGTTTTCTTAAGTATAATGAGTCTTATCACTTCAGTGTCTTGTATGATTATGCAAAGCATCCAGACATTTCTGAATTACACAGAAACAGAGAAGTACAGAAGCACCATTTAAAGACCATTCATGTCTAGTAAAAAGAAGTCCAAACAATATAGATTTAGTTCGCTTAAATTTTCTTCCAATTGTTGTTTTGTAGAAGATAGAAGCTTCTATGTGATGGATTCAGGAAAGTATGCTTAACATTCACCTAGATGGCTTATACACTAAAATTTACTCAGAAAGAGGAAATCAAGAAACAATGGAACACAAGATGATAAGTAAGGGTCTGATAATAAATATTTAAAGACTGCATTTAAATTCAAGAAAGTGAATTAAAGATATAGAGGAAGGCTGAGCTGTAGGGAATCAGATGGTGTGCATTCACTTGACATCCATATGAATCCCTAAAAACTCAAAGCTCCTCTACACTCTTATCCGTTTCTTACCTGTAACACGTTACTTTCAGCTTCCTCCCCAGTAATCACTTCTACCTTCGCTAATAAACACTTCCTTGCTGTTGCTTTAGTATAGGCTGCTGCAGACTCTGCCAGTGATTCTGAAATATTATTAGCTGAACAACATTTTGAGAGTCTGAGAACGATTAGCATATAATTTTATATGATTTACAGAGGTCTCACACAGGTACACCAGAACTTTGAGAAATTTTGAGAAGTACCAGAAGACATACATTAATAGAACATGCAGAAAAGGATTGAAATTTTAAGAAGTTAAAGCTTGTCTTTTAATACTTTTACAAGCACAGACCACAAGAGACAGAAGACCTAAGTTACTAAAAAGTTTTGTCCCTACATACAGTATTTCAAAAGCTTTGCATGGACACCCACTTATCTGTATGTGCTCCAGCAGTACTGATACTGCTGTGCCTACACATGGACAGCACAATTAATTTTCCACTTTTATTTGGGCTTGCAAGCAGTTTGCTGAAGAAAACCCATAGTTTCCACAATTTCCATTAAGTCTTGCCATTTTGAAGCCACATAAGCCTAGAATCCAGCAAATGGTTCTGAGTTCAAGCAACATAAGGTGCATGCATTCAATGCAATACATATTTGACTCAGACATTCAGACACTGAAAATACAACAAAAGTGTTTTAAAAACTTTGCCATATTTCTCCTACACTCTGTAGGTCCCAGTAATCCTGTTAATCCTTGTTAATTCTCTCCACTTTCATTCTGCTGAAGATACTCCCAATATCCCGAATGACCAGGAAACCGACACTGCAGCCTGTACGTGCTCAATATTAGACAATCAATAGCACCCAGCCCCTCGTACACTCAGCCTGTATCTTTGGTTACTGGGGACAGTAAAGGCAATGTTTTTGAAAAGTAAGAGGATGTTTAAAAATTCCATCATTTAAACAAGGATTAACTACCATTCCTGAAGTAATATTTTGGTTCTCACCTTTCTCTGGTGTGGCCTCCTGAGAAGATGATTCTGACCCAGACTCTGTAGCAGCATTCTCCTTATTACTCTCTGTACTACCTTCATTCGATTTTGGTGGACTCTATCACAAAAAGAATAGGAAGTAAGCATAAGAGAGAAAACGTACACTAATTCTGCTGAACAGATCTAGGGATTTGTTACTGAAGGAAGTCCCAGTGTTTACAAACCACACGGCAAAGGAAGAATTTCGTGGACAACATGCTTTCTCAGTAAAACTATTCTATTACTCCAGCCAAGGAATTGAAAGGGGCATGACTTGAAAACCAGTTCAAATTGTTTTTCCTTGAATTGAAATCAAATTTGAATCCTTATTTTGAAGTTGTGTTTAACGCAGCAAGCCAATTTCAGCTACAGCTCAACTCACAGCACAGTTGACTGAACTCTCTGCTTGGTGGGCAGACAAGTATGAATGCTCGACATTAAACATTTTCATTTTGTTCCAGCACAGGAAGAAAAGCAACAGCAGGAAACAGTGAAGCACTAGAACTTGCTCCTGAGGCTGGTACATAATAAACAGCATTTCCTGAATCATACCTCAGTTCTGAGGCAGCTGCCCTACTGCTGAACTTGACTCCCCTCAAGATGGGATGTCATGTAACTGAACTGCTTTCAGTTTCGAGGACAAACATAAAACATCCTCCAATATTTACACTCAAATAGCCATTTAAAGCAACTAGCTGTCCCATAAAGTGCTTGGAGCCACATGCACTACAGAGAGTGCACTGAAACTCCTTACAGAGAGTTTGGCAGGGAAATCCTAGAGAGCACTGCTGGGGAGACAACAGCACATCACAAACTTCACACACTGCACTCAAAGTAAGTTTCCTACAAGCGAAAATAGTGAAAAAGCCATACTCAAGTGACAAGTATAATTAAAGGCTCTCAAGATTCCTGAATGAGAATCTGTAACAAACTACTCACAAAATTAAAACGTCATACAAGGTGGATACTCACTAGGACTCGCTCACTCATGTTCTGTCCAAAAACAAACTTATTGCTAGATGGATCTGCACTGTTTGTAGAGTTCTCCACACTGGAACAAAACCAAATAAAACATGTTTTGTAAGACAAAATTCTCTCATCTTCTACTAATAAAACTCCTCACAAGTGAGTGATTGTCCTGACTTCAAAAATTAAGCACTGATTGACACAAACATAGGTAAAAACTAATTCAACTTAGTAACATGAGAGCACATACTGGTTATACAGAACAAGAACTGTCTCAGAATGATGACAAATGACTGGGTCACTGTAAAGATCTTTCTCTCGAGGTAACTAAAGCAATGCCTAATGCTGCCTGAGGACTTACTTGTTAATCATGTACATTTTTAAAACAGTGCTCTACATGCCCAAACTTGAATTACTATAGTTTTTTAGGTCAATTGTCTCAGAAAGGGAAAAAAAAAAATGAAACAAATGCACTTCCAATAAAGTAACTGAAGCAAAGGTAGCAGGCATAAGTAATGCCTTTTATTGGACCAGCTGCAATACCACAGTCTCTCCAAGAACTTTCACAATTACATCTCAGCCATTACTTCTTCCTTATAGAATAAGCATCCTTGTCCCATTGGTATCTTTATTAATTGATTTTAAATCCCATTTAGGAAGGACTACAGTTTTACTTTTTACCAAAAGACTTAAGTCATTGTCCACATGCCTTCCCATCAGGCACCCTTTCTTAGACACCAATGTGCTCACAAAGTGCACACACAGACCTCTCAAAACCAAGCCTACGCGCATTTCACTAAATTTGAAAAATGGGGGCACATATGTCATCACATGATTAAAGTGAAAACAAACAAACTAAATTGTACATGCAAAGTTGCTCTTTCTAAATAAGGAGATTCATAGAACAGAGGAGATCTCCAGAGGAAGACAGTTTTACCTACTAAAGGAATTAAACACCAATTCTGAGCTCCAAATGTTAATGGGGAACTAATATGACCTACCAGTATCTGCCATGCAATCAAGTACATTTATAATTTTTAAAGGGTTGACAGTGTTACACAATGTGAGGAGTTTCCTTTAGCAAGTCAATTAGCAAAATGTTTTGCCACCTCAGCTGAAAACCAGAGCCAACTCCCCTTAGAGACACTTCTTTTTAAAGACAAGTTCAAAATTAGTTTTCTGGCAATTGACCCACCAATTATAAATCCCCCCCAAATAAAGACTAAAAGAAAATATGACAATAGATATCATATGAGTTGAAAAATACGAAAAAATATTCTAGTATTTGAAGCCCACATATCAGTACTTACTGTCTGCCAAATCTGATTAAACAAGTATGACTGTGTCTCTTGGAAAGGCACTGACCTGGCATCCAGAGGCAAGAGTGTTCCCTACCTCTCCAGTGCATCATCTGAAAAGTTCAGCATCAAAGTTCACTGCCTGCAGAACTGCTTACTTCATGGTAAACAACACATCTTAAAAATGCAGAATATATGGAAAACAAGCATGCATTGGTGCTTTTCCTGCAATTATTTCATGGCCTCAGACAAGAATTTCAACTCTTGCTAGGATTTCCTCTCATGCTTTTCCAGTTGTAACCTGAATTGACAGCTCTGCATAGTAAGACATTTTTCTGTTTTCTACTCTTTCTGTATACTACTTGATATTTTTTGCTACTACTAAACCACCATTTTCATGGAGCTGAATTGTTACCTTAGCCTCAAGTGAAGGCTGTCAGCTCAGAGCTCATCACTGCACAATCACAGAATCGACTAGGTTGGAAAAGATCTTTGAGCTCATCAAGTCAGCAGTTCTCTCCTAGCTGCCTCACTTCACCTATATTGGCATCATATTTCTTTTGATGCTATTGTCTGATTAGAAATTCTCTCAAAGATGTTCCACAGTTAGGTTCCTGCTTATCCTGGCCCTCCATGTTGCTCTGAAAAGCTTACTATCATGAAAAAATATTTTTTTTTAAACTACAGTCAACCCTCTCTACTTTGTGGTTCCCCATTCACGGATTCACTTCTTCGCAGTATGATTTTTCTGCAATTGGGGAGGTCCATTTCATGGGGCATTCACAACTGCGCGTGCACAAACTGACAGTCAGGAATGTTCAATGTAGACAGATATGAATATGCAAATTAACCCAGCACACCATGCCACATGGGACTGACAGCACACTGCTCTGCCCACGCCGTGCCCGCCCTGCTCAGAGTGAGAAGGCTGCGGCTGGTCCTCCACCGGTGCCACGCCTGACCTGCTCCACTTGGAGTGAGGAGGCTATGGCAGGTCTGCCTGTGCTCTGCCCACCACAAGCCTGCCCTGCTCCGGTCAGAGTGAGGAGGCTGCAGCAGGTTTCCCGGTGCCGCACCTGCCCCACTCTGCTCAGAGCAAAGAGAAGCTGCGGCCTGCCTGCATCCCCCTTGGGGATGATTTGCATAGTTACAAAAGATTTACACAGTCTCTGGTTAGACATGGTATCTTAGATTTTGTCAGGGTAGACCTGGTGTCCGAGGCCAGACACCACATCTACTTTGAATATGGCAAGACCAGATCTACTGACCTGGAGAGATTCTGGGACAGCGCCAGCTTCCCCAGTCGAGTGGAAAAGGGTTTTTCCTGGTGCAGGGTGGTGGCGGGTGCTGGGAAGAGCCCACACAAACATCGACACACAGTGGGGTGGTGCCGAAACAGCACTGGAGCACATCGGAGCTATGGGGGGCAGTGAGAGGGGACGGGGCAATTCTGCATATTAATGAGCTGCCTATCAACATGGATGGGGGGCTTCACGAGAGGGACCAGACCCTGCAGTACCACGAAAAAGAGGGTCGACTGTATTATTCCCTTTACCCATATTGTATAAGAAGCACACTGAACAACATAAATACAATACAGATTTCTACAGAATTCTACTGGTATTTATTCCATCACGGTTTCTTTCTAATTATGAGAAGACTTCTCTCATCTTATGCCTGTTAGCTTTCTGAACAGACTTTGGTAAGGATGTGGCCATGTAAATGGTATCAAATGCATTTCCTTTGATCAGATGCTTGAGGATTCCTCCAGATCTGAAGACTGCCATTGAGTTCGTCAGAAGCCTGGGTTCCCACTGACTCAGGCTACACCCTGCATACAATAAAGAGCAGATCACAAAGAATTTTCCTTCAAGAGTAAGGAGAACCATCTTACAGGTTTCTCTGTAGTCTCACCTGGCACTGATGTACTGTAGAAAATAGTTAGTTGCTGAAGGTATATCTAATGTAGGAAGGCCAGCATTCTGCACATCAATGGTTTCATCACTTTCATCTCCTAGCTAAAAAAGGTATACATCGACAGTTTGACCAAAAATTTTTCAACTCATTCTTTCAAAAGACAAAGTTCCATCACAAATGCTTATACAATAAAACAATACATGCCTATGTCCCAGTGTAACACTTTCTTTTATTATGCTAGAAAATTTTTGAAAAAGCTTCTTCTGCTATTTAACAGAATTAATTAATTTACTAAATGTCTGTAAGACTAGTCATATTAAACAGCCAACTGTGTTTGCAACTTTTAATTTTACAAATATACATGGAGGCTTTAACCTTATCATATAGTAGCTTCAAAGTACTTCATAAACTCAGACAAGAGAACAAACGTGTTTACCTTAACTCTGTCTCTTAAGTTTTGCCCAAATACAAATGCTTGCTGTGCATTTGCCTTCTCACAGGTGTCATCATCTGAAGCATTGTTGGACTCCTTTTTCTGACATTCTTTTGCCTAAAAAAATTGGAGAAATGGTAATTGAGTTCCTTTAAATAAAAACATGTTATTACAAAGTGAGTCACACGCTTATTTACAGTAACAAGCCAATAACAACTCCAGAGCTGCAAGGCGAGTTCTGCATTGAAAATAATGTTGCTGTTATTATTTGGAGTGGTTTTGTTAATGAATCAGAGAAAAGTTACGGTTCAAAGGAATTTCTAACAATTATTTGGTCCAACCAGTGTTCAGAGCAGCATCAACTTCAAACTTACGTTAGGCTACCTGAGATCTCATAGAATCAAATCTCAAAAAAATCCATAGATGGCAGTTTTACATTTTGGTAGCCAATTTAATGTTCAACTGCACTAAATATAACAGTTCTGTACTAATACCCGTCTGGAATTCCCACTCACCACACCTGCAGCTTCTCATTTGTTTGGTAGGCTCTTCCAAATTTCATTTTATCTTGCCACAGCCCACCACTTGATGGCTGAGGCGAACAATCCAATTTGCCTTCCACAGTCCAAGAGAACATCCTCGGCTTTTTCATTTTCTTATCACACATCCTGTGCCAGAGCCACTAGTTCACTCCGTGATTTCTAAGCATCTTACTGGTAAGTCTCAAACTACACACAGTACTCCTGATGCCACCCCACCTTTGGAAAGAAAAGGGAATGATCATGTTTCTGAACCTAATGGCTGCAGTCTCAGTAAAGCAGCCCAGTAGGTCCTCTTAATCAATACAAGGGTGCACACTGCTTCTGTTCAACCTATTGTTTATGACTGCTGCTGTAGGAGCAAGCCACATTTAGCTAAAAGCATCACAGCATGAAAAAGAGCAAAGGCCTGAGAGAAGCTGAGAAGTCAGACAGGCCTGCAGCTAACTAAAACAATCTCACTGTACCAAAGATGTTGATTTCTATTCCCTTAAGCAATCTCACGTTAACGAGAGAAGTGTCCTTCACTTCCCTGGGTGCTCCCATGGGAGCGTCCTTGCATCCTGAGGGGTCCCACGGAGGGAGGTATTACTCCCTGCTTTCCCATGTTGAAGTATGTAAACTTATAGACAGGTTCTCATGTGAAGCTCACTGGTAAACACCACCTGCAGTGTTAAAAACATGTTTACTTCACTGTATAAGAATTGCTCGGGATTTCAATAAACAGATTCAGTGTGTTAACCTGCATACCGAGTCCACGTCTCTCGCATCATTCTACATGCTGCCAGCACCTGAAGGTTCCTGGACTTTTTATTCTGCTAAGGACCTTATTTCTATTCCTCACCTCTGCTGTCTGCTTTCCCCAAGCATGACCTCTCCCTGCAGCTGCTGGAGCAGCGCTTTCTGATTACAGTGAATCCCCATGTGTTCGCGGTCCGCTATTTGCGAGCTTCAGCATTTGCTGGTGATTTTTCCGCGAGATGTGCAACTTCGGCGCGTGCGCAGAAGCTACCGC
>WEKX01006841.1:40330-52722 GCA_013390025.1 Pitta sordida
GAGGAGGTTCAGAGGTGACCTCATTGCTGTTTACAACTACCTGCGGGGAGGTTGCCGCCAGGTGGGTGTGGACCTCTTCTTTCAGGCTGATGACACCAGAATGAGAGGGCACAGCCTCAAGCTATGCCAGGGGAGGTTTAAACTTAATGTTAGGAAGCGGTTTTTCACAGAGAGAGTGATTGCACATTGGAATGGACTGCCCAGGGAGGTGGTGGAGTCACCGTCCCTGAAAGTGTTTAAGAGAAGACTCGATGAGGAGCTTAGTGACATGGTCTAGCTGGGGGGTGTAGGGCTGGATGATCCTGGGTCCCTTCTGGCCTGGAGTGGCCTGCTACACTGTGAGGGAACTAGGTTTGTGTTTACCGCTCTGGGATGTGCTTTCGGATCTGTACGGGTGTTAGATGGTGAGTTGGACTAGACGATCCTTATGGGTCCCTTCCAACTCATAATATTCTGTGTGTGATTCTGTGTGTGAACTCAAATTACTTCTAGCTGTGCTAGAAAGCTTCAGACAGAGGAAGCTGACTACAAATTCCAAGACAATGAAAAATATCCCACCACACTCCTTTGTAAAATGGAAATATTCAGTTATGAAGTGCTACACCATTTAATACTGAGCCTGCAGAAATCCTTAGCATCTACATTTAAGAGCTTTCTTCTATCAGAAAACTTGACCCCAGGTCAGTTGATTGAATAAGTTAAGAGGATTTTTGGTTAAAAGCATATAGAAGGTCTCCCGAGTGACATTATACAGCAGAAACAAGCATGTCCCACGAAGTTTTCATACTGCTCTATGCAAGGAATTTACTTATCATTACTTACTTATGGCAGTAGTCTTTCAATAAACCTTTAATCCCTTTCACAAGTGTTTCTGCTTGGATATTCAGGATTGAGACTTGAATATCAAATAAACTGCTCCATATTCCTGCATTAACAATACAGTCACACCTCGGTACATTGCACCGTCATATCTGCATCCTCATCGACGTGCAGAGTTTTTTTCCCACAAATCTGCATTAGTGACTCGTTGCATTTCCCAGTCAACACGTGGGCAGTGCCTCTGCTTCACCAAGGGCAGCACTGGTGCTCCTCATGGAGTGGGGCTGGCATGGCCCTGCGGGGCAGGCAGGCGGGTGGTGCCTCTCACTCGTTGGGGACAGCCACAGATCACTGCCTTAGGAGTGTTGCAAAGGGTACATGGCATTTATAGTCCCGCGGCACTGTGCCATGGCGTGGTCCCCTGCTGCAGTCCCTGCCCCGTTCCCATGTGTCTCTGTGGCCAGAAAGGCTGATGTATGTAGTACGTCATATGCAGCCCGGCACACCTGGTAATACATGGACGTAGCCCTGCACTCAGGACCAGCAGTGGCTGAAGTGGCAGCGTAGCCGAAGAGAAGCCCAGGGATTCTCTGGGTGCCTCCCCAGGCAGAGAGGGCTCAGAAACGCTTCCCTTTGCTCCCCTGTGCTGGGAGAGCCCATGTGGAGGAGCGGAAAACACTCTCCAGTGCTCCTGTTTGGCTGGGGACAGAGCGATGGGCGTGGTCTGTTTGTATATTAATGACCCGCGACTGCTCGTGGATTAGAATATTTGTGGGACCCCAGGGAGACCCGTACTCTGTGGTTACAGAGGTATGACTTCTATGATTAATGTGGCATCAAAGAGCAAACAAATGCCTAATGAAGCTACCAAAAAACCAAACAAATTCCCCAAACATCCTCCTAATGTTTTCAGTCAAGACTTTCAGATGTCAATGTTTAGCTCAAAACCTGCATTGGACACACTGCATAGAACTGGAAGGATATATTTCATTTCTTTTAAGATAGCAAATAAACAACTTCTGATGCACTTAGACATCTTTTGATCTAGGTGAAGCTTTTCAGCCTCTCACTACCTGCACTTTCCATTTCCTGTAGGGAATTAATTTGCTGATGATGAGTTTTTACTCTATTCAGAGAATATTTAGTTCTGTCACTTTGAGTTTCCTTCTCCAACTCACCTTCTCTTCAGAATCAGAACTCTTCAGTGTTGCGTCACTTGGTGATTCTGATGTGGCTACAGAATCTGGTGGGAGATTTACACCATTGGTGCCACTGCTGAGAACTGCGACAAGGAAAGAGAAAAGTTACATAAATCCTCTAGATATTTAGACTGTTCTAGAAGTTTCGCAATATAAATTGCATGCAGTTTTCTAGTTTAAGTCCATGAAAGATGGCAATGCAAACTAGAGAGTTTCCACAGTACTTTGCAAGAGACATGAGGACTATGAAATTTTGAACCAAACACAGAAAACGAAGTCAGTAAACAACCAAATGCTGCAAGGACTTCAACATACACAATTTTAAGCAACCATTCTGCTTCAATCTAATACTGCTCACAGCCAGCAGGGCTCCTCTTTGGACTGATCTATCTCCTCACATAATGAACTCCCTCTGAAAATCTGTACTCCAACATTAAGTTCTTTGTAGAGTCCAATCTGTGCCAGTAGGCATGTCAAGCTAGAAATGTTTGGTCCTATGCCAGATTCAGAACGAACGTAAATTACTCTTTCTTTCTGTTCAACCAAATTGCCATGTAAGAGAAGGCATGAGACTAGGCAAACAGAGAGTTTTGGAAACACAGACACTTTGGTTTTCTTATTTTAACTTCCAGTCTTTAATTATGCCTATTTCTATCAGCCATGTCAAATTCCATAACAATACAAAAAGCATATGAATTATCAAACTTAAGAATTAAAAATTCTATATTCAGCATTAAAATTGTATCTCTAAGTCCCAACTCCAAAATGGTCCCCAAGCCCAGAGCCACCTCTCAGCAATGTAGGCACTTCACTGCTGACCAACTACCAATTGCAGCTTATTAGACCACAGTCAATGCTGGCATTTGAGATTGCTAGTCCACACCGTTAGAAGTCTTTTTATTCCAAAACTCAAGCATGGACTACAGCAAAGTTAGAGATCTGGCAATGTCAGACAGTTGTCCTACAAGACTGGAAGGTTCCACTATGTTATCCCTTATGTAACACTTAACATAAAAGATGTTTCTCTTCTGAAAGGCGAAACATAGAAAAACTAGGTGGATGTTGAATAAAACCAGACCACTACATTAAAAAACATTTAATATTTTTGTTCTCTCTCCACCATCTTCTACAAAGCAAAAGCATTATTTACCCATCTGTGAGAAAGCTTTTGGCTGTGGTGCCTGTAATACTGCTGGACGGAGCACACTTCGTTGCTGTTCCTTCGGTTTCTGGCTAGGGAGACCTGCAAGTGCAAGGTTTTTTCAAAAGCTATAAAGCTTTAAAGTTGAAAAGTTCAGCTTCATCTAATCTTCACTGTAACTGCTTCCAACAGAACACACAATGAAAAAACAGACATCAGAAGCGCTTCCGCTCCCTTCTTTTCCATCCCTCACTCAGCCTCAAAATAGAATGAGTCCTTAATAGAGAAGACTACTTCTTAACCTTTTTTTTTCCCCTTCGTACAATCAAATGTATTGGTAGTGTAATAGCTGTGTTGTGTCATTGAACAACTTCTTGACTTTTTTAATTAACCTGGCCTCCTGGTTTGCTATAGCAAGATGCACAGCACTACAACTCTAATTCTGCTATGATTCAAAAAGCCAACTACCTTTAAACAGCCTAATAAAATACACCAAACATAATAACATTAACTCCAGAAGGTTTAGTATTTTTCACTGAACAAAGTCAAAATTAACTTTCGATTCAATAATTTAGTGCAACAGAACTCACTCATGGCAGCTAGTTCCATTTCAGGCCACTCATATTCAAAGGACATGGCAACAACAAAACA
Organism: Pitta sordida; assembly: GCA_013390025.1. Lineage (NCBI taxonomy): Eukaryota > Metazoa > Chordata > Aves > Passeriformes > Pittidae > Pitta > Pitta sordida. Next base: position 44,141 of record WEKX01006841.1, read on the forward strand.
CAACTATCGTAAATTCAAATGTTCACATCAGCTCAGAAAAGCTTTTTTATTTCTTAAATTTATGGTTTTTCTTATAAGTGAAATAAAGTTTACATATAGAGTTTACATACAAAAAATAGCTTTCATTTCCTAAATAGTTTAGGGGATTGGGTGGGTTTTTTTCACTCAAACTCCTATGGAGCTGTAATATTAATGTCTTCACATAGTGGCTGGGTCTACATCAGTAAACAGGCAAACCCAGTCATAGCCAACGTGTAGTGCAGAACAGGCAGAATCAAGGACCTGCCACCCAAGCTTCCAAAAGCCAAGGAAAGGAGAAGTGGGGAGTGACTGACACTTCAGACTGCCCTGTCCTGATCCCAGACTGAGCATCCAGTAACACCTGGAACCTGCTTAGGGCACTCCAGGAGCACCCTTTTGTTCCAGTTCACCGCACATGAATGAGTTCACAGCTCCAGGACTACTCCAAGCACAAACCCCAGCATGCTAAGCACAGACAGCCAGGAGATACACTTCAGACATACATGGCTGATCCAATGAAGCCAATCCTCTGGAGCACAAGCCCTATGAAGAAAGGGTAAAGGAGTTGGGGTTGTTTAGCCTAGAGAAGAGTAGGCTCAAGGGAGACCTTATGGCTCTCTACAACTCCCTGACAGAAGGTTGTAGCCAGGTGGAGGTCGGTCTCTTCTTCCAGACAGCCAGTGACAGAACGAGAGAACATGCTCAAGCTGTGCCATGGGAAGTTTAGGCTGGATGTGAGGAAAAAATTCCTCACAGGAAGAGTGACTGGGCATTGGGATGGGCTGCCTAGGGTGGAGCCATTGTCCCTGGAAGTGTTTAAAAAAAGACTAGATGTGACACTTAGTGCCATGGTTTAGTTGATGAGATAGTGTTGGGTAAGAGGCTGTCCTTGATGATCTCTAAGTCTTTTCCAACTGAGTTAACTCTGCGATTCTGTTATGCAAAACATGGATGTGCCCATACACACTACACAGGGGATATGGGCATAACCACTCAGGAGAAGATTTTTTTTCTGCAGACACACAGATATTGTGTCCTTTCAGTTATAACTGTAGGTTGAAGAATCTACTAAATAAATAAAATGTTTTAACAGGTTTCTTTGTACTGTTGCAGAATACAGTAAACTCACCTGCACTAGGTGCCTGACCATGGATAAGTATTGGTGGCTTCAGCCGGAATCCGCTGCTCTTTTCCTCTGGAAGAAAAACACAAAATTACAAGAACAAAACTGTAACATATTACAAATATCTATTAAGTCATAAAATTCCTCATGTTTTGCTCATTGTAACAACACAATGTTTTGCACATATCCGAAATAATTAGAAGATTTCCAAAGAACAAATTCGCTTCTTCCAAAACAAATCTGAATTTCCAGTGATCCCCACAGCAAATACATATTACAGACAAAAAAGCTTCTGTAAGAAGGAGAAACAGGAAAAAGACCATGTTCACACAACAAATGGAGCTCTTTCTGTGACAGACTTAATAGAGATAATAGAGGTTTACATGGGAATCAAACTAAATACAAGACAATCAAAAGTATGACTGAACATGACAGGTGCTAACAAGCATCCAACTGCTAATTATCATAAATTAAGTTAAACTTAATTGCTTAATATTAATTTCTTGCAACTTCATTAGCTTTACTGTGTGCTTTTATAGTATGAAGATAAAAAACTCCTTCACTTGCACTCACTACAGTTAGAGCTTTTAGATAAAGTACCAAAATATAAAAAAATATTCATAAATCCACAGCTATTAAAATTTGAGTTCCTAAGAATTTACAAGTAACAACTACACTTTTTTTCCTTTTAGGGCCATGATGTCTTTGCTTAGAATAAGACAACTCAGGATTTTACAATCTCACTGTACTTGGTTATCTTCATGCCAGTGAAGCATAAGATACTGACATTCACCACAGCATACCAACAAAACTGAACCAGAATGGGGACTAACAAAATCAGGAGGTCATGGCCATACATTATGGTTGTTTTCCTTTCCAATATAAAAGAACAATATTCCAAAGTAGATAAGCAAAGATTTCCCGTAAGTTTTATTGTGAGGCTAGCAGGGATTGCAGTCTTCTGCCATCACTTCAAAAGCATTTAATAATTTTGCTAATAATTATTTTAATTACCTCCAGCAAGAATGAAATCAAACAATGAAGTGAGCAAGAAAACAGCTCCAAGATCAGAAACACTATCACTTCCAATCTCACTAATAAGATCTTACTTCTGAAGCATGAGAGTGCTTTGGATCACAACAGATTCACTACAGTTTGAGAAAAAAGCACAAAAATGATGAAACTCACCTGGTTCTGAGTCAGAATTGCCTGTAGAGGGTTCACAGAAGCTTGATGGCATAAAGACATTGTTCTTTGTTACTGTGATCAAAGAGGGGAAAAAAATTAAGGGAACTTATGTACACTATTCTTAATTATAAACCTGTTCCCAGATAAAACAAAGCTTCAAACTGAAAATTATTTTTCTAGTAATTTATTTTGCTTCGTTTTTATTTCTTCTAAACAGTGTTCCAGCAAAAGTACTAAACAAGTCATTGTCCTTAAATCCCCTTAGTTTCTCCTAAAACAGAGAAAGAACACATTTCATTTATTCTGAATGAAAGACAAATATGGGAATCCCAATCTGAATTGAATCTGAACCACGAATGACAAGTGATGTTAGGAAGTGTAACAGCATTACAAAATAGGTATAACATTTCAGAAGAGAGGGCAAAAAGGTGTGTAATGCCTGCTAAAGAGTAGGAGTGAACACCTGGGTTCTGAGGGACAGCATAGTCTACATGAAGAGCCGGGTAACAGATGTGAACTGCCCTGCAAAAACAAAACTCCTGCAGAAACAGAGAGTACGTGAGAGGTTGTCACTTCAGCAGCAGAAGTTAATGAAAGGGAAAAAATGTTTGAAAGGAACAGACAAAGGAGAGTGTTCTTTTCCACACTTTGCTGAGACTGGAAGCAGCAAGCAGTAGGAAGTTTGGTCAGGGCTCTGTCCAGCAGTTCAGTACGGTCCTGGTGTCAATTAAGAGAGAGTATGAATTGAATTTAGAAATACTTGAATAATATATAGAGAGAAATAAGAACTTTACTGGAAGAAAGAAGAAAAAAGGCATATATTATATTATTATAAAATACCCATATTTTAGATATATGTGTATATATATATATATATATGTATGTTCAAATGAACAACAACTGTATCAAAAACAATGGAACACTTAGAGCGGTCACGACTTTGGCTATGTCGTCTGGATTTTCGCTCATGGGACACTGGCACAGCAGTCATTTTTACAGGTTTTGCACTCTTGCTGCTGGCTTCTCCTTTTAGCTCTCGAATTTGGGCAGCCAGGACACGATTCGGTTTCTTATCCCACCTTCACATATCTTCCCCATGGTCAAGGAGATAATACCATAAATCAGTCACAGGTTCACAGGTTATTCCGAGCTGGAAGGACCCTCAGGATCATCTAGTCCAACTCCCCACCAACTAGAGCATGTCACTGAGCTCCTCATCGAGTCTTCTCTTAAACACCTCCAGGGATGGCGACTCTACCACCTCCCTGGGCTGACCATTCCAATGAGGGATCACTCTCTGTGAAAAACTCTTCCTAACATCCAGCCTAAACCTCCCCTGGTGTAGCTTAAGGCCATGTCCTCTTGTTCTGGTGTCGTCAGCCTGAGAGAAGAGATTTACACCCACCTGGCGGCAATCTCCCCTCAGGTAGTTGTAAACAGCAATTAGGTCGCCTCTGAACCTCCTGTTTTCTTGTGCTGGGGGACATCAGGTTTTGGTCTCACTTGGACGGGTTCGAACTGGAGCCACAGTTAGTGTCCTTCTGGGCTTGAATATCCTTCAGGTCATGAGTTATTTCCTCTTTGAATCTTTCCATGTCATGTCTAAACAGCTGCAATTCCTCCATTACTGTGTCTATAGAGGCTACCCACTGGTGGGTTTCAGCACAAGCCACATCATCGTACTCCATCAGAACCCTTGCCACGGTAGCCACAGTGTCATTTCATCCAGTGGGCCGGAGCGAGATCAGGAACTGACTGTATTTCAGGGGTGCCAGACGTAACAGTCTCTTCCACATCGTCTGTGTGCAGGGCACATCATCAGGGTTCCCGAATTCAGGCCCACTGTCCACAAAGATGTTGTGTATAATAGCCAGTTCTCTTAGTCACTGGGTTCCCTCATCCATGGTGTGCCAGGGACNGCCATAGCACGGTAAACATTGACCAATGTCCAGCAGCTAACAGCATGCTGGATTTCTATATTACTCACAGGAATGTCCTTCAAGCACTCTCGTACCTTGCTGGGGACGTTGGCTCGTCTGCACGGCGCCACAGGGATTGGAGCTGGTTCCTCTTTTAGCACTTGCTGGATCTCCTCCGACAGTGCTACCACCCAGTGGAGAGGGGTCATCTGTGGTTCGGACTGCATTGGGTTGACAGGCTGTTGTGAAACAGGTGTGCTCTGTGCATCTGGTGCGGCTGGTGGGGCAGGCGTGTCTTGTTGGGCAGTTGTCTTAGCAGCACGTACTCTGGCTGGGGCTAGCCTTTGGGGGTTTTCTCTAACCACAAGGGCCACGGCAGGAGTTTCCCAAAGTGACCTTAGGCTGTTGCTAATTATGGGAATGACTGTGTTGCATACTGCTAGAAGAAACATAAGTACATACATCCTTTAGGTCAATCTGATCTCTAGTCATTCCAAAAGGAACAGCATTGGCTTAAAGACAGAAGAGAAGTACTAGAAAGGAGTACTTCCCTTCCTCCCCAGCCTAATGAATGTATGGTGAGCCATATATGCCCAAGGGTTATTAAACATGACATGATAATAATGAAACCAATTGTACACTTCCTTGAGGAAAACTACTGGTGCAGAAAACACAATGTTATGAGTCCAGTACACACACTTAATACAACCCAGTATTATCTTTGCAATTGTGTTCATGGCAAGTATATGATCTATGAATGGAAACAGGAGCGCCAGGCATACCTGCCAAGTTAGCTTGAATGTAGCCCAGAGCATGATGGTACCTCTGAGAAAAAAAACAAACTCCCGTAAGTTCTTATCTCTCTAAAATGTATCTCTCTAGCCCCGCGTTGGGTGCCAAGAATGTCCTAGAGTCAATTAAGATGGAGCATGAATTGAATTTAGAAATACTTGAATAATATATAGAGAGAAACAAGAACTTTACTGGGAGAAACGTGCAGAATTTGCCTTCCATAATTAAGTTTTAGGGGGTTTTTTTCATATTTGCTTCTTTCCTTTAAACCCACCTTCTGTCTTTTTATTATTGAATGCACATTTCACAAAAGTGACACTCCTACTCCTGAGAAAAACATAACCCCACATTAAAATTAAGAAGTAGGGAAAGTGAAATTTTCTGGAAACTAAAGCCATTAAATAATTTCAACAATATTCAAAGAGGTCCTAATGGAAGTTGTAATTCCAAACAAAGTTCTCACTTCCTTATAACAGTACACATCAGAGGAGAACAAGGAGTTAGGGAATAAATGACCATATCCAGTCAGAATACATTAGCTAAGCAGATGCTTGAGAAAGTATGATGGACTCCGGGAACATACAGTATTTAACCATTAAAGACCTAGATAAATTGCTTTCCTCTACTAAACAAATGTTAGCATAGGGATTTTAATCTCATAAAATAAAGACATTGCAGAATGGAAGTGTTAGGGAGAGTACAAGGTGCAGACAATAAGGAGGCTCCCAACATGCTATATACACGCTATTACGCTAACAGAAATTCTACAAGATAAAACCCCCCTATTAATTGTTTTTATGCAGATAATTCCTTTACAAAGAGTGGTTGGCAAGCAGACAGCAGCAACAATGGTTACTCAGTTCACAAGACTCCACCAGGAGACCCAGTGAGCTGCACATCAGAGAACTGGGATCTTAAAGAGAAGGGGTTCTTCCCTTGACTAGTACTGGCGCACAAAGTGAGAATACTGTGCACCTGTAAAATATCAGCCAACTACATTTTAAATTTCATATTCACTTATTTCTCTAAAATTAAAAGCAAAATAGTCAGGCTTTCACTTTTTAGTCACATCTCCTGAATATGCGGCATGTGAAACGATTTTTATTTTACTCTTCTCTCCTTTTATGTTTTTCTCATCTCCTTCATTTCAATTAAGATGGTGGAAATAAAGTAGCAAAGTCTCCAAATCTGCCTCAAACACTGACATATCTTGACTAAAATAATCCTCAACCAAAGCTAAAATCTTCACATTGTCTGTGAAGAAAGAATGCCCAAATCTTTGGTATTTGTTCACCCACAGGAACAGTCTCTTACATGATTGTTCCTGTGCACATCAACTGCACAAATTTACCCCAGTGATTTCACTGCCCTGTGTGCACATACATGGGCTGTGGTCATTCTTCTCCTTTGCATTCAGCAGCTGTTTCAGAAATGCACTAAACCCCCTCCACTTTAAAAGGGATGGGGGAAAAGAACAAGGAAAAGCTAAGACCTGGAAGATTTCCCTGGCATCAGAGTAACCAATAAAAAGGTAGCATTTATACAAATTTGTTAAGCAGCAATCTGATCACAACAGATCAAAAAGATTTCTGGTTAATTCTTCAATTTGACAGTACAAGATTAAAAGCCAAGACTACAAATATATATAAAATTACAGACAGAAAATACTTTTTAAAACTATCAACTTCTTTGGGCTTCACTGAATTTGCTAACATGGACCACAGAAAAACACAGAGTACACAATTGTTACGGTCCTAAGCACAGTAAACAGTATTAAGTTGCTGACATGACTGGAAAAAGAAAAGGTCTAAGATGGAAACCCACCCCTTATACATAGTATTGCAGCAACATTTACCTGACTGAGGAGGGAACTGAGTTAAGGATGAAGTTCTCTCACGTTTTACAGGTGGACAGTAACTTCCATCCTCTCGATCAGATTCTGCAGAAAAAAAAGAATTAGAGAAAATGCACAACATCCCAGCAAGACACACACTTGTGCCTTTTAATCTTACAATAAAATCTCTTACCATCTCCATCTTCTGGGCTTGATCCATCCGCTGATCTCTGAAATCAGATTACAGTGATCAAACAAAAATCATGTACTGAACATTTCAGTATCTTCAGACTGATCCAAATATTTTGATCAGAAGTTTGGAGATTCTTTTCTTTACTGTCAATGGTATACACTCAAGGGAAAGCATTATCTCCATGACTTAAATGTAGGCATATTGAGTTTCACTCAGATACTATTAAATATGATTAATTATTTCATTTACAAATAAATTCACATTCAAACAATAATATTCTTAAGTATTATTCAACAATTATTACAGTTGTATTTTCTACATACAGAAAATTTGAAAGTGACGGTTTTCAAATTTGGTTTGACTTCTAAAATATCATAGATGTTTCAAGCTCAACGTTAACACACATATTATTTGGGAGTTCATTCCAAAGCACTTCCCCAAATTACTGTAAGTGATGTTAGTTTCTTCAACAAAATTACAGCATGTCTTTCAAAGCACACTCTATAAACCAGTACAACAGTATTTGTATTGGAATTAGTAATGGAGATGTTAGTCTCTTAAAATCTTCCAGAGTACCAGGGGGAAAAAAAAGCATCACAGGCTGCCAACTGTCACAATATTCAAAAAGTCTTACAACAAAGGTTTCACATGTTTTTAAGGACTTATACGTCTCTTTCCACCTACTTGCTCTGCCAGTTCCACAGCTCATGTAATCTCCCTTGCTCCTGCAAAATGTAACCCCATGATGGATTCTTCTCACTATGGAAGGTGACCAGGGCAGCACTACCACGTTTATTTCATCAAAAAGCATCTCAAAATCACAGAAACGTTTAGGTTAGCAAAGACTCTTAAGATCACCAAGTCCAACAGCTCCCTCAGCTCTGCCACGCTCACCATTAAAGCATGTCCCCAAGTGCCACATTCATACATCTTATAAACCCCTGCAGGGATGATGACTCCATCCCTGCCATGGGCAGCCTGTTTCAGAGCTGCACAACCCTTTTCTGGAACAGGAATTTCCTAATATAGTCGGCCCTCTTCCGCTTCACATCCCCCATATTGCAGCTTCACATCTTAGTGGTGAGATTTTTCAGTGATAAAGGAGGCCCGTTTCGGGACTGCACATGTGTGACCTGACATGCATGAATATTCAAATTAGAGTCATGAATATTCAAATCAACCCCCACACTGTGCCACACTGACCATGGTGCACTGCTCTGCCTGTGGCCCCTGCACTCTGGGCTGCGCCAGCCCTCCCCCCCCTCCACTCCAGGCAGTGCCGGCTCCCCCCACCTCCCCTCGGGGCTGCTCCGGCCTGCCTCGACCCCCCTGCTTCCCCTTGGAGCCACCAGGACAGTGGCATGGGCGGTTCCCCTGCACCAGTGTCCCTGGCCGAGCAGAAAAGGGTTTTTTCCTGGTGTGAGGTGGCTGCAGGCACTGGGAAGTGCCGACACAAACACCAATACACAGCAAGGCAGTGCCAAAACAGCGCCAGAATGCCAGGGGGGCCAC
>WEKX01006841.1:52876-77381 GCA_013390025.1 Pitta sordida
ATGAATATTCAAATCAACCCCCACACTGTGCCACACTGACCATGGTGCACTGCTCTGCCTGTGGCCCCTGCACTCTGGGCTGCGCCAGCCCTCCCCCCCCTCCACTCCAGGCAGTGCCGGCTCCCCCCACCTCCCCTCGGGGCTGCTCCGGCCTGCCNTTGTTATCATTTTCATCTTACCTTCTGTTTTTTTCCCCATCCCAACTGCAGTGAATTTCGAGGCACATGTGTGGGGCCTCACACCCCATGGTGTCCCGTGTCTGGGGCGCTCCCAGGTGCAGGTATGGGCAGGGTCGGGCATGGGCACCCTCCAGGGCCACCCCGCCGCTCTTGCTCCTGATCCTGCACCCACTTATTCCTCCTCCGCCTCGACGGCAGCTCCTCCTGTGTGGGTGGGAGCGGTGCCGGGTGTTTGGTGCCATGTGCTGGGGTTCGGGNAACCTAAGCCTTCAACTTGAGATGCAACTTGAGGCAATTTCTTCTGGTCCTGTCACTTGTTACCTGTTGTTATCATTTTCATCTTACCTTCTGTTTTTTTCCCCATCCCAACTGCAGTGAATTTCGAGGCACATGTGTGGGGCCTCACACCCCATGGTGTCCCGTGTCTGGGGCGCTCCCAGGTGCAGGTATGGGCAGGGTCGGGCATGGGCACCCTCCAGGGCCACCCCGCCGCTCTTGCTCCTGATCCTGCACCCACTTATTCCTCCTCCGCCTCGACGGCAGCTCCTCCTGTGTGGGTGGGAGCGGTGCCGGGTGTTTGGTGCCATGTGCTGGGGTTCGGGGCGGCAGCAGCAGATGCCGGCATTCAGAGCCAAGGCTGGCTCTCTCTTGGCCCAGCCTCAGGGGCAGCGTCCCCAGCACAGATCTGTAGCCACCTGCTTTGAGCCCAGCTCATATTCCCCCTGGAGGAAGACTTTTTATCCATGGAGGTGTTCTTCCCTCTCTTTCACCTTAGAGCGTTTGGTGAGAACACATTCATTCATGCTCTATTCTGATGGTTTCAGCCACCATTTTCTCAGGAGCTGTCATTCAATCCTGACTGTGGGACTTGGACAGAGAGTTGAAGATGACACAGGGAGAGGTGCTTTTTCTTTTTCACTACAAGTTTTCAGTTCATTCTCAACTTATTGTTTGGTGAACTGTCTATATGTATAATATAAATAATTAATAAAAGAGCTATCATTTCCTTTTCTATGTTTTGTTGCCTCTTATCTTCAAATTTAGATTGCACAATTACCTTTCAACCAAGACACCTGGAAGAACAGACCAACCCCCACCTGGTTAGACCCTGCTTTCAGATAGCTTTTGGCATACAGAACCTTCTCCCTAGTCCAACGCTACCCTTTCATACCACTCCTTCCCCAGGACATGCAGACACTTCCTCTTCACAGTCTCATTTCAGAGCTTGGCTGTGGGCACAAACAGCAGCTCAAGTCAGAGTCCACTGCAGCCCCAAAGCTCCTTCCCCACCATAACTTGGCCCCTTAGGCATCGAGAGCAAGCAGCCACACAACAGGACTGGGTAAGTCTGCACAGCACTGACACCTGACGCACACCTTGGGTGTAAGAATACCAGAAAGTACAAAGCGTTCTATTCAGTACTGCATGTACATATTTAGAATCCAGATAATACTTTATTATAAGTATTTCACTAAACCTTAACAAAAACCCACTTACGCTATACTTTGCCTATGCAATTAAAGGCTTCTCTGCTTTGTTTTATGTTAATAGAAGAGTATAGCTACCTCATCAGCATCGTAGTTGAGTATTTCTGAAACCTGTATCATAGGGAGTGAGAAGCTCCCGATAATTCTAGAATGCAACACGCTCGATTCACACACACCTATCCTTGTTAACACTGCATTTGAAGACCCATGACTCTTCCTACATAACTGTTCAAGTAGTCCACAGCACTGGAAAATGGCCTTATTGGTCGTTGCTCTTACCAACACACACTAGTTTCCCAAAAGACAAGGCTAAAGAGGAAAGCCATGTCATACACAGTTGGCCCTCTTGCACTTCACACCCCCCATATTGTGGCTTCAGATTTTAGCGGCATGATTTTTTAGCGATGAAGAAGACCTATTCTCACAACTGTGTCTGCGTGACCTGCCGCCGTGGCAGGCAGGGGCGGGGGTGCAGCCGCCATTCAATGCGGAAGACGAGCTTCGCGGACCCCGATTAAGACCGCAGGTGCGCAATATAGGAGACCCGACTGTGTATTTCAGCAACCACCATCTCAACTCGGTAAATAATGTATTTTGCACAGAAAATGTTGTCACATACACCAGCAATGTCTTTCAACTTATCAAAAATTCTGAAAGCAAAAGGAAAATATTTGGCAAAAAATGCATGAATGGAACTGTAGATCTCTATAGGCAAAAAATCCTTAAATAGGTGGTTTCCACTTGAATGTCAAAAACTTCTTTAGCTGTTACCCAAACATGCTGTCTTCTCAATGCTAAAGTAACAGACAAAAAAAGCCAAACCTGTATGTCACAAGCCTCAGATCATCCCACCATTGTAATTTCTTCAACTGATACAAGCACAAGTAATGTACCATCACCACATTTAGTAGGCAAAGAACATCAACATCCAAAACCAACTGTTCTCCACAGAGGGCCAAGCAGAGCAGAGTGTCTGCTCTGAATTATTCCCATGCTTCCTAGTCCAAGAGTTTTGGGAGATTAAAGCTATGCACCTTTGGACAAACAGATAGATGCCATGAGGGCTGGAGTACACAGATGTACTGTATAAGCTTCACTTTCATATGAGGCCACATGATAAAATAACTTACATATGTATTGCAGCCAGAATTGCTTACCAGTGCTGCTTCAGAAGAAGCTGGGAGGACTAGACAAAAATCAGGGGAATATATGCATGACAAAGCTGACAGACTGTAGAAAAGGCAAATTCCAGTTAGTGACAATGTACAGCAGTCCAGTCTCTCTATTTTAGGCACCTCTTCCCAGCCTTCTCAGTATACGTTACAGCAATACATAACCTACAAAACAGAAATGAAAAGCAGGACCACCTCATCCTGTAAGGAACCCACCAAGGTGACTCAACTTCTCTCCGTTCAGTTATTTGGAGTTAGATGCTGAAGAGACACTTTCACCAGTAACATCAAAATCCAGCCTACAAATTTCATTTAAGAGCAGAAGCCACCTTTCACTTACTCCCTCCTCCTCCTGGTTTTAGAAATCCAGCTACAGAAAAGTTACTACAGTGATCCTCTGCATAGTCGCGACCCATAATGTGCAGGATCTGAATAGTCGCTGTTGATTTTCCAGTGAGCTGTGGGACCTGGTGCACGTGCAGAACCCACCGCGAACCCAGTCTGCTCATGAATATGTAAATTGGTCACAGCCGGGAGCCACCACGGCGTGGCCGGGATGCATTTAGTGTAAATGTGTGTTTTTGCACGGCTGGAATTGTCCTCCACTGGGCTACAAGACAGGGTGACGGGGCTGTCATTGTGCATGTGTGTACGTGAGAGCGGGAGGCACCGTCCCCTGTCGCACGGGGGCCGCGCCGAGCCGGGGCGGGGCAGAGGCAGGCAGCCCCGCCATGCCAGGATGGGCAGGAAGGAGCTGGAGAAGCTGCTGGAGCGGTTACAGGCAGAGGCAAAGGGGGCCCTTGGGGTGTCTGCATGGTTGGTATTGTTCTCTGCCAGGCTGCAGGAGAATTGTATGTGCCTGTGCAGGAACGGGGGTGCTGAAGGGAAGGGTGGCCCCGCAGACCCACAGGGCGTGCAGGTGCAACAGGGCATGTGGACGAGCTGCTGTTGTTCCCTGGGTCACATCCAGGTGGTGGGGGGAGCCAGGCCGGGCCAAGCCCCCGCCCTCCTGCCCTGCCTGCCAGACACGCGGCCGTTTTCTGTCTGCCCACACAAAGCTCTTTCAGGGATGCACAGTAGATAAACTTTCACAATGGAATAAAACTTGCAAGAACAGGGAACCTTCTAACAGAAACTCTTGAGCCCATCCCTGGCTGCTGCTGTCCTGCCTCCCTCTGTCCCCCATTGGCCGCCCGGGCACTGCTGTGCGCTGACAACAGATAACCCTGTAAAACAGTGTTCCAGCTCTCCTGCTGCTCCTGGTTCCACGCTGCTCTGCAGCTCTCCCAAGGGTGGGCTACAGAACTGCCCATTGCCTGTTTCTTTGCACTGCAATAGCTCTGATCTGAAACAGTTTTTAGGACTGCGCCTCCAACCCTCTGCCGGGGCTGGCGGAGGGAAACCTCCCACAGCTCCTGGCACACATGAGCATTCCCCAAGGGCTTCCTCGTGCCCTGGGAAAGGCTTTGCCGGGCCGGTGCCGGTGGAGGCTCAGGAAGTGCAGTCCACCCGCCCCAGCGCTCGCCCTGCTGCCAAATGCAGCAGCAGCCACCCGCCCCCCTCGCTGGAGCACAGCCATGTCAGGCAGCCCCCAGGCAACTGAGACAAGCCCCACTCTTAGGACCATCCTCCAGACCTTATTAGGGGAGGAGCCGTGGCTACGAGCGTGGCGTACTTGACTACTGAGTGGGTTCGCTATCCTCGCAGATTCCAGGACTCACATGAAGAGGGCCAGACCCAACAGCCTGAGAGTAATGGGATCACTGATTTATTTCTAAATAAAGGCTCCTATAGTTCTGACACATTTCTATATATGGAAATTACCTTCATAAATGGTATCAACTGTTTTTTAAAACTGCAAGTGAGAGTAGTTAAGCATAAACATTACTTCCTCACACAGTTGTTACATCAAACTAAGAGATTGTTGTTACATCAAACTTCAATAGATATGTCAGTTTTTGCTTAGTCACAAAAAATGAACAGAAACAGGGACAGGAAGCGAGAATTTGGGTAAAGCAAAAAGAAGTCAATGTAATTCAGGGAAAGCTGTAAGAGTATACTTAGTGTTTGCCTTTAAAAATGCATTTAAGATGCAAAAAGTCATATCTAAAGGAATTCAGAGCCCAGTCTGTAAGTCTGCAGTTCAGACACTCTGCACATAGACTGGCATGACTTGCTTCAAAGCTGTTCCAGAACCTTTTAATCAGCTGAGTCCTGCTGGCACTACCATGTGCTGTGGGAGGCTGGCAAGTTAGCTGAGACATGAGGACATGAGCATCTGCAAGAGGCTCTATCTCTGGCCACACTGTGATCAAGTAGTATTAGTGAAAATATCTGTGAATATACTAACAATACCAAGTAAACAAGAAATATACAGTGTCTTCAGTGTCTTAACAAGCCAAGTTCTACCAAAGAGCACATGCCTAGGGTGTGGTGTCACAGCGAATAGTGATATTCATCTGCACCAAGAAAACATGGTCCACCAACCAGAAAGATTAGGAATACTTAAAATTGCTCTTGAAAGACTGTATGGCAGCAGTCATTTGGTCATCTCATCTTTCAGAAAATATTTTTTTGCATCACCAGTAGAAAAATCTTAAATTATGTGCACTGACAGCTATTCCCACCACAAGGTACTGACTTCTGAGGTGTCTTCTACAATTACACTACTAGAGAGACCCAAATTTAATTTCTACTAATTGGAACAAGGACTTAGAGAGGATTAACACTTGATCAAAGAACCAGGCAGACAGTGAGCTGCACTACCTACAGTGAACAGTAGGGAGGAAGGGACATTTTCCTCTAAACCCTTTAGTAGCAGAAGTACTTGGTAGGTTGACACTTACCCCTGCCAGTTCTTGTTGAACAGGAGCAAGCTGGGCTTCAGAAGTGGCACTCAGGGTAGCACTGACTGAGGCCACAGCAGGAGCAGGGTGCTCAGAGTCGCGCTCAGCTGTTTCTGTGTGACCCAGACCATGGCGGGGGGGTTCAACCTCTCCCTGGGGGTCCTCGCCTGAATCCAACAAAGCTTTTTGCTCTGCAGGGGACTGTGAGCAGAAAAGACAACGTCCCTTCAATGCAAGGCTGCAACATGAGCAGTCGTCCTAGTGAGAAGACCTGCTAGTTCATTTTTAAATTCCACTGTTTTCACACTATGGCATATGGAGCTGCTTGCTGCTGAGACACCAATTAAAATACACATGAACTGTGTAACAGAACCTGCTGTCTGCATTAGCTTCCCCTCCCCACAAAAAGCTTCAGGTGGAAAAAACATTCTTTTTCAAAAGTTAGCCAAAATCATCTGCATCCCTGCCAAAGAGCATTTTGCCAGCCACAGGGTTGCTGGGGTTTAACTGTTCCTCTCAAAGACTGAACAACAGCGGGTACCCTCTACCCCCAGATTCAGATACAAAAACTATTAAATAGACAATTACTGCAAATAGCTGTCAACTGCTGCTTCAGTCCATGTTTCAGGAAGGTGAGGTTGGATATAAAGCTCTTCACAGAAACTGATAATTTTAACATTCACAAAAGACACATGATCTTTTTAGTCACATAACGGTGAATTATATAAAAAGCAATGTCAATACTTTCTTTCATAAATTAACAAGTTTGCATCTACAGGGATCCTCCGCATATTCGCGATCTGTAATTTGCGATCTGAATAGTCATGGGTGATTTGTCAACGTGTTGTACAACCACAGCGCGTGCGCAGAACATACTGCAAACCCGTGAGCTCATTAATATATAATTGCTCCTGCCCATCAGACTTGCCATACATGGTTCATTCGCACCATTTAGGAGGAAGGTGAGCAGGTCCCACCTCCATGAAGCTGGGCGCGCTGCTGCATGGCGAGCACAAAGGCACCAGAGCCATGCCAGCACTTCTGGGCACGGTGGTGCGGCACGGCTGCGAACCAGGGGATGGTGGGGGACGGTTGCTACCAGTGATGACCTCAGGATGGCGGCAGATGGGAGGTTTAATCCCAAAGCAGCCAGGAACAGAACCACTGACTCAGCACGGCACTTCAGCTCTGCCCACACTGGTGTGACATTGGTGACATAGCCTGGTGTGTCCCAATGCCAGTGGCGCAGGCTCCTGACATCAGAGTCCAATCCCTGTGCTGGCACCAGGACCCTGCCTCACTGCCAAAAATAAAAAGTTCCTTCTGGGCAGCAGGAGAGTATGTACGTGTATGGTGGGGTTTTTGTATGTAGAGGTTTATTGCCGTGTCTGAAACGCAGAAACAGCTGATACTGGACAGGCCGGGGGGGGGTCCCTTCTAGGATGTGTGGGGCAGAGGAGGTGCAGAGGGAGGGTAGGACAGGGAAGGAGAGAAAGCTGCAGGCTGGGGCATCAGGCACAGGGATGAGCGGGGCTGCAGGCGCTCCCTGCGCAGGACACATCTGTCCTCCAGTGCTGCACTGGCTCCTGTCTGCCCCCGCCCCACACAACTCAGGAGCAACAGCAGGAGCAGACCACAGAGAGCCGCCAGCTCTTTCGCCCAGCGCAGCTGCTGCCAGCCCGTGCTCCTGCCCCGTCGAGAGGCAGGGATGCAAACGCCAGCTCTCTCCTGAGCGCTGGTTGGGTGCACCACAGCTCCTTTGAACAGCAGGGACTGTCCCAGCCTGTTCAGCTGTCACTCCCATCACAGAGCCCCAGGGTACCAACAGCGCTGTCCTGGCCAGCACTGAACTCATTCCCCAAGTGCCCCCAGAGTCCTGCTCTGGAGCGCCGTGCCACCTCTGCCGTGTTTGAACACAAGACACACCCAGAAATCCCAATAAAAACCCTGATAAAACCCAGCACAGACACGGCAGGGAAAGGACGGTGGCAGGAGCCTCCATGCCCACTCGGATCCACAGGGGGGGCCAGGCACCGGCTTCAAGTCACCCGAGCGTGCTGGTTACGGTACTCGGAAAAGCAGCTCTTCCGGGAGCTGGGAAGCAGCAAAAGGTGTTTCCTCCACTTTAATGAGGCATTACAGAGGGAGCCGCGCCTTCAGGACCGTCCTCCAGACCTTATTTTGGAGGGGGCGTGGCTATGGGCACAGTGTACTTGAATAATTATTGGGTTCACTATCCTCACGGATTCCAGAACTTGCGTGAATAGGGACAGACCCAACGGCCCGTGAGTTGCACGGGTCGACTGTATTTTGGAGGGGGGGGGTAACAGGATAACTAGTGCAACCCTAATGTGATCTAGTATTTGCTGAACTGCCACAGACTTAATTTCTTCACATCATGCAATGCTGCACATCTCTTGTAGAACAAAAATTAAGTATTAGTACCATATTCCACACACATCTGAAGAATAATAAAGGCTTTGAGCCCAAGCAACTGTATTGTGATTACAGACTAAATTATAGTCCATGGGATGACATGCAGGCCATGGATATGCTCCCAGCTTCGATACATGTCTTATGGTGAAGGATCTGGCAAATCAAGCAGTAAGGCAAAGATGTCACTCAGAAGCACAAAATCTTGGCTTGCTTACAGAAATCACTTGAACAAAGAGAGATTAAAAATGCCAGAGATTAAAAATGCAAGAGAGCAAACAGAAGCCTCAAAGATTAACAGCAGCATTTACATCTTAACGGCCACAAGTTCTCCAGGTAAGATTTCGCCAGTTCTCATAACAGAAGCAATTACCAGAAGATTTCCATACATGAAGTTTTATACTATAAGAAATTACTATAATTAAGGCTCAGAATAATCCAAATATATTTCCTGGGGAAAATACTATGTCAGGTAAAAGTTGGGAATGCTGGGTTTTTATATTGTCAAACTTTTCTGGTTTTAATATTTAGTTTTTACTAACAGACCCAAACATTAACTGAAACCCCAACAGAATAAGAAGAGTTAGAGAAACATTCTGCCGGTCATACCAAAAATTTAATCAAGTCCAGCACTCTAGCAGCCTATCCTTACCTCTTTGGCTGAGGAGAGCAGCAAGAAAAGGCTATCTGGAGCTAGCCACAGCACGTAAAACGTATGTATGTTAGTCACAAAGAAAGACAACAGGTAAACACATCAGTCCTCCACTTAATGCTTAATGTCCATTACTCCTCATCTCTGTTTTATGCCAAGCCTCACTCTCAAGGCCAAGAGCATTCCACAGGCCACTCCAGCTGGGTTCTTCCCCTTCAAGGGGAGACAGGCACAAAAAAATAGAAGAATTAAATCACAAGTTACCTGCGCTACACTAACCACAAAAGCAATTACAAAGCAGCAGCTTTGAAGATCTGATCCCTCTCATGGCTTGTGATGCGTGTGTCTTTTGGCTTTCTCTCCACTACCCCAAATCTACCCCATGTATCTCATAACGCAGCCCTTTCCCCAACAGCTACTCAATCCTGCCCAACCTCCTCCAGTCACCTGCATGTTCAAGGCAACTCACTGACCTTGCTGAATCAGGCAGGTTTCTAGTCTCCAGGAAACACGCACAATAGTTTTAACACTTAAGTTTTAATATTTAAACTCCCATCACCTTGCCACTATAATTACCGGACTAATGGTAACTAGCATTGAAGCTTGGGGGTCAACCAAGCCACAGCAGAACCACCTGTGCTCATTGGGCCAAAAGCCTCCCCATCTCCCCAGGGGCTGGGAGCCTGCCCACTGCAGCACTGGCAGATGCCAGACCCTGCCCAGCTGGGACAGCCCATGGAGACAACCCTACCATTAACTCACACAGCCTTTGAAGAAGAAGAACCTGGTCAGGGTAGGGGCACCCTAAAAGCCATAGTGCTGAAAGGTGAAAAAAGAAGGGTGACAAGGGGGGCAGGGAAGAATCTGAGGGATTTGACAATGATGGGAATGAATTCTACTCCTTGTCAGTAGCCAGAATGAATCTCAGGATAAGCCAACCATCACCGGGGTCTGGTGGCAGCAGGGAATGATTAGGAAACTGCAGACAGTCAAGACTGAGGCTGGAGATGACCAACAAAATTCAGTGCTCATAAGAGGTAAAATAATGCCTAGAAAGAGAGTATGGAAGTGTTTCCACTTAAAAATAGTTAAAATAACTTATTATTATTCAGCCATAATACACAGAATTTGTAGTGAAAAGGAGTAGGAATATAACTATGAAATTGTGTCACGTAAGACGACAATGCAGTGACCCCCACAAAGCAAGAGCTGGAAGGATCATGTTAAATTTGGCTATTAAAGGCACAAAAGAAGTCCTGCACAAAACTAAAGGGCTCAAGGAATGCATTGTGCTGAACTCCCTGTCACGGGATCCCACAGATGCCAGTAGCTCAATACACATGCAGTCATCAAGCAACTTGAGAAATTAGAAGAGAAAAAAAAAATAACAAAGCCTTACCAGAAATTCACACTGACTTCTAGCAACAGACCAGAAAAAAGCGAATAATGCAAGAAGAGGCAAGAATATTCAACAGGCACTTGTGCTAGACACTTAGAAGTGGAAATGGCAAATTATTTTGCCAGTAATTTATATCAGTTTAGAACATCCAACATTTTTTAGTAACTCTTGTAACCAATGACAACTATTTTAAAAAGTGAGATAATCATAAATCTGATTTCTATCCTGAGCAAGACTGGAATATGTACTTCCAGACCCACAAAAGAAATAAACAAAAAATCACAGTTATTGCAAATCACCACTTTTATGCAGAGAAATCTGAAGCTAATATGAGAATTTCATGGCCAGGTCTATACATAAAATTATATTAGAGAAAACATATTAAATTAATCAAAAACTACTGCAAGTTTCAGAATTTTGTGAATCATGTTTAATAGTGCTTTGTTGGTTTAAGTCATGGAAGACAAAACCAACAAAGGCCTGAAGGATTTGTCAAACAAGAACTCCTACAGGTAGAAGTTTTTGCAGCTGTTCTCAAAAAAGCACATCCAAGAGAAACTGGAAACTCTTAAAATTAGCCTTCAGTCATGCATAATATTGAAAGAGTTTCCTAATCTCTTAACTTGATGAATTCTGATCTAAGCTCTTGTTTGAAGTTCTTCGGAGCCGGTGAAAAGTTCACTCTTCCCTTTTGCTGTAATGTTTCCTCTGAGATGTGTGTCCCTCCCTGAGCCTCCTCACTTCCTCTTCTCCATAGGAAACTTTCCTTATAAAGGACAGCTCTAGGGAGAGCTTGTCAGAAAGCTGTTGCTGTCTCTTAAATACTAAAGCAAAAATCAACTGAGAGATTAATAACATTAGGAAGCCCCTACACAACCTCACCATGTTCAGCCAGATCAAACATCTATTTTATTAAAAATAACACACTCCAACTAAATACACACAGGTCTATTCAGAGATTTGGCTTCCTCTGCATTGCAGGAAATATGGAGAGACATGAAGGAATACTTAAATGCTAAGACTCACTTGATGCTACATCCACCAAATACAGGCAACAAAATAATGTGCTTTTTCAATAAAGACTGACACAAGAACTCTTGCATCAGCTTCTCCTCCCAGTTCTAAGTTGTGCTATTTGCAACTCCTTTCCTCATTTTCCCCACCCTAGCACTCTATCCAATAACCTAAAATACTGCTCTCAGTTTACCTTTCACAAAGACCTCTTGCTGGTATGCTCAACAGCCTTTGACATCAGCCTCTCAATATTCCTCCAAGCTTCACCTTGTGCAACTGTCTCTCCAAATACATTCATGACTGTTATTTTAAGCGCATCAATGTATTCACAGCTATGAACTTAACATCGAGAATCAACTTTAACTCCTCAAGTGTACTTTAGACTTACAACACGCTTCATGTCAGCAGCCATGCTAACGATGCAGAGAGTCTGGCCAAGGGAATGCTTTGCCTCTCCCTACACAAGTTACTTCATCCACAGTTCTCACTCCACCACCATCCTACAAGTCACGCCCACAGCAAGAACAACATTTTCTAGGCATCACGCTGTTCAAACCACTAAAATCAAGCATTTCCAAATACAGTCAACCCTCTTCCACTTCACGCTCCCCATATTGGTGCTTCACATCTTGGCAGCGTTATTTTTCAGCGATTAAGGAGGCCTGTTTCGCGACTGTGCATGCGTGACCTGACAGCATGAATATTCAAATTAGGCAGTCATGAATATTCAAATCAACCCCCACGCTGTGCCACACCTGCCCCGAGGCAGCCGTGCCGGCTCAGCTCCAGCGGAGCCAAGCTGGGCACACGCTGCTCCCGTGGCAGCTCAGCTTGGCTCGAGCGCAAGCTGCCCCCATTCCCCATGGCCCCCCCACTCCGTTCCAGTGTGAGCCGCCCTCCCCCCCACTCGGAGCGAAGTGGCTGCATGCAGTTACAAAAGATTTACACACTCTCAGGTTAGACATGGTGTACGAGACTTTCTTTCCAAGTATGGAAAGACCAAGTCTCCCCACCCAGAGAGACACCAGGACAGTGGCGCGGGCAGCTCCCTGCACCAGTGTCCCTGGCTGAGTGGAAAAGGGGTTTTTCTCAGCATGAGATGGCCGCGGGTGCTGGGAAACACTGACACAAACACCAACAAACAGCAATGCAGTGCCAAGACAGCACTGGAGCACCGGGGGGGGCGTATGAGGGTGCGGGACAAAATAGCATATTAATGAGCTGCCATTCTACACAGACAGAGGGCTTCACGGATAGGGGACAAGACCCGCAGTACTGTGGTATAGGAGACCCAACTGTAGAGTGAAATCCCTCTCCTCAGATAAGCTTCGTTGATTAAAACCTAATATTAATGTTAACACACACCTCCCTCCCAAGGTTACCCGCCTCCAAGGTACGATCACCCCACACTGGGCATGAACCCTATATTCTTTTGACTGTATCTTTAAAAGCAAAGCAAGAGAATTTTACATGGATGAACAACAAAGGCATTTATGACTAAGTCACTCGAACTCCACCTAAACAAAGAAATACATAGTAAAAAGTAAGTTGAGAAAGGGGAGAAATTGCGGAAGACTTCAGTGAAACTGCTGGGATCAAACAACAGGCTGAACCTGTCTTCTTTCCTCTATAGGAACACTATGGAGTATAAATCATACCCTACATGCACTAAATATTGCTATTAGGATTAGAGTTTGCTTTATAGTGTAAAACAGTCAGCCCTCTTCCACTTCACATCCCCCATATTGTGGCTTCACATCTTAGTGGTGTGATTTTTCAGCAATTAAGGAGGCCCGTTTTGCAACTGCACATGTGCAAACTGACATGCATGAATATTCGAATTAGGCAGTCGTGAATACGCAAATCAACCCGTGCCACGCGGACCCCCACCGTACCTGCCCCACGGTGCCCACCCCGGCTCTGCTCCCATCCCACAGCGCCCGCCCCAGCTCCCGTCCCATGGTCCCTACCCTGGCTCGGCTCCCATCTCGTGGTCCCTGCCCTGCCCCAGGTCGGCTCGGGTCCTGCCCCATGATCCCCACCCCAGGGGGATGTTCCTGAATGTTCCTCGTGCGGTCAAGGGAGCGAAGGGGGTCTCCTCTACCCGGTGTGGCAGCTGCAGCGAGCAGAGGAGGCACCACGGGCCTGTATGTACTTCTGAGCCCTCCCTGCCATGTTCCCTCCCGCGAGACACACCTGGCATGGCACAGCAGTGGCTAGGGCCAGCCATGCATAGCAGGAGGGAGATGTGAGTGGTTGGGGGAGCAAAGGGGGTCTCCTCTGCCCCGTCCCTGCCTGGGGAGTCCTCAGGAATCATGACAAAGGGGTCCCTAAGCCCACGCCACCTCCAAAGCAAGTCTTGGGCTTCGCCCACCACCGCTGTGGGAGCCGCAGCGGGCAGAGTAGGCACTGTGGGGCTGCATGTACTTCTGAGCTCTTCCTGGCATGTTCCCTCCCAGGGGACACACATGGCCAGCTTGCTGGCACTGGCAAAGCTTCCACTGCCGTCCTGCTCACATATTTCAATACCAGGCACCTCCAGATAAAAAAAAAAAAAAAAAGTTCAAATCNTGTTAAGAAAACCCAAGAAAAGTACATACAGTTTGTATACTGTAATGTTTTAACTCATTAACTGTACGGTGGAGAACTGGAGCAGAGCAGGAACTTAAGAGGAAATAAAAACTTAAAAGCAACAGTGCCTTCGTCCCCCTGGGGATTGGCCAGGTGGGACAGGGGCTATCTCCTCTGCATTTCCTGCCACAGCTCTGCGGCCACTCCCCTGGTGCTCTGGCACCATTTCGGTGCTGCCCTGCTGTGTGTCGGTGTTCGTGTCAGCACTTTCCAGAGCCCATGGTCACCCCACATCAGGAAAAAACCCTTTTCTACTCAGCTGGGGACACTGGTGCAGGAAGTCTCCTGCACTGCTGTCCCATTGTCTCTCCATACTTGGGGTAGACATCTACTCCAAGAAAGTCTCAGGCATCACATCTAACCTGAGAGTGTGTAAATCTGTCATAATTGCACAAAGTCTCTTCGCTCCAAGCTGGGCAGGAGCGGTGCTGGGTGGGACCTGGCTCGGAACGGAGCAGGCACAGCGCCAGTGAAACTGCTGCAACCGCCTCACTCAGAGCACAGGGGGTGGGCGGCTCAGCATGGGGGTTGATTTGAATATTCATGACTGTCAGTTCGCGCAGGCACAGTTGCGAAACAGGCCTCCCCAATCACAGAAACATCACGCCGCGATGTAGTGAAGCCATGATAGGGGAAGCGCAAAGTGGAGAAGGTTTACTGTACTCTACACCTAATCTAGTGAGGTTCAGACTTCATGTTGGTTTCAGATCTCAACAGTTTAGTTGGAAAATTTCACCAGCTTAAGAAGACTCAGCCAGCACTAGAAAATCTACCTGTTTGAATTATGAACAGGAGTGCTACCATTCATACATTTCCCAGACTATCTCTGTTTCACACATGGTAACAATAGTTCTCCATGAGTTAAGAAGATATAAAAATCATGAAAATGGAGACTCAATCAAATGTAGAAACAGTCAACTTGACATCCATTATTAACTGACACCTATAATGAAAACGAAAATAGATAGACTGATCCTGCCTTTAACTGTAAAAGAAAACAACTTAAACTTCATTACTGAATGTAAAATTAAAAGGCAGCATTATGAGCATAATGGATTTTTTGTCCCCTCTAAATAAACCTGACAAACTGCAGGTTCCATGTTTTATTGAAGTGTATACAACCTTAGCTGGAAGATAGTTAAAAAAACCAGTTTCCAGACTAGTGTGAACTTTGTCCTACAACAACATGCTGAATATTTTCCAACTCCTAATGGAGAAACAGGTCATGGAACCACAGAATGACTCAAGTTGGAAAATGCCTCTAAAGATCGCGTCCAAACAGTAACCCAGCACTGCCAAGGCCACCACTAAGCAGGGCAGTCACTGCCCTGGTGCAATGGCCACACCATTGCTGGTACAGGCCAGGGGCCATTGGCCTTCTTGGCCACCTGGGCTCATGTTCAGCCATCGTCAACCAGCATCCTCAGGTTTTCCAGCCACTTTGCCCAGACCTGGAATGTTCCATTGGGTTAGTGTGATGCAAATGTCTGATACCTTACAAGCACAAACTGAAGAGGATTTCTAGCAAAATGTTACATAACTTAATAGCAGACACAGTTGTTTCCAGAAAAGGCAGTAAGACCACTGAATTACAGTTGGCCCTCAAGTATTGTGGTCTGGTCCCTGCTCTGCGAAGCACTCCCGCCACGTTGATAGGCAGCTCATTAATATGCTGCGCCTGGGGAGCAGTGTACCTCTGCTCCATCCAGCACAGGCAGCCCATCATACCTGTGCACAGGCAGACTGTCCCCATGGTAACATGGGACACACACCAGGGACAGCACGGCACAGGGCCAGCTTGGCAGCGCAACAACGAATGGCAAAGGGATGTGTGCTTTTTTCACAAAGGGAACACAGCGGGACTGCCCAGGCATGACAGGGGCTCTCTCCCCTGCGTTCCTTGCTGCTGTGCCTTGCGCAGCCGCCCACTCCTCCTAGGGAACACAGCACAGGAGGGGATCAGAATTACAGGTTACGCTTTGGCCGGGGCAGTCGGCTGTTCCCACGGCACTCGGAGCTCACTCCGCTACTGTGCGGGGAGGGCTGTGCTTTGGCCAGGTTGGCTGCTCGGAGCAGACAGTGAGCACTTCGCCTGCACAGTCGGCCCCTCTCTGCTCCCTTGCAGGGAGGACTGCATGGGCAGAGTGGTCACTTCTCTGCTCCGAGTGCCGTGGGACCGGGCGGCCAGCGTGGGCAGACCAGTGCTCCAGCATCCCACAGGGCACAGCATGGCAGGCAGGGGCTAATTTGCATAGTCATGACTGTCTACTTTGACTATTCATAAATGTCAGTTTGCGCAGGTACAGCAGCTAGTCCCCCGCAAAATGGACCTCCTCCATCACGGGAAAATCAGACAGCAAAGAGGCGAATTCATGAATGAAGAATTACAAAGTATAGAAGGTTGACTGTATATCAACCCAGCTGTATACTGAGAGGGTCTGTAGACTACAACAAAATGATTCTGCTCAGGATGTCCTGGTTCATGTGGAAGAGTACTATGCAAACGTATTAACAACCATCACAGACAGTTAACTGAATATACAATGCAATGCTTTTCCTCATCCTCAGTTTACGGTCAGATTTCCATGTCAGCACTAAAAAATGCCTCCATAAACACTTTTGCTTTCAAAGTGATTGACTTGACAGACATTTACAATTAAAATTGTAATTTACACAGAGAAATTACATAATCAAGAAGTATAACTGTTTGACAACTATCTTGAAATTACAGTCGGCCCTCTTGCACTTCGTGCCCCCCATATTGAGGTTTCAGATCTTAGGGGCATGATTTTTTAGCGATGCAGGAGAACCCATTTGCAACTGCACATGCGCAACCTGCCGCTGCAACAGGTGGGGTCGCGACCACGGCGCTGGCCCGGGCGGCAGAACAAGCGGCGGTGGGGGTGTGGGCAGCAGCACGGGCAGCAGCAGGGGCAGCAGCAGGGGCGACGGCGCAGGTGATGGCAGCGCGGGTGACGGCAGCGGCGGCATGGCCCCCATTCAACACGGAAGTCAGGCTGCGCTGGTCCCAAATAAGACCGCGGGTGGACAATACAGGAGACCTGACTGTACTTTCGCATTTTCTCCCAAACATTGCTCCAGGAAAAGCTCCTCTGTTCACAGAATCAACTTGTTAAGTTTAATAAGGATAGTTTTAGGGGGCAGGCAATGCACTTAGCTAAGTGCCTTTTATGGGAACAGTAGTGGAGCTAACAGTTAGTGGAAACACTTAGCTGCTATGTCATTCTGAAAATACAGTGAAAGGTCTCAACCAGTATGCAACCTGAAGTACATCTTCTTGATGAAGCTGATTAAAGCTGGCCTAAACGCTAGGTTCTGATATACAGTGAATCCTCTCTGTATCACGACTTCTCCTTCACGACCTTGCCCATTTGCGAAGCAATTTTTTTGCAAATATGATTTAGCGGTCCGCGAGCTCAGCTGCCTGACGCATGCGCAGTTTGACTCTCCTCTGCCGAGAGGCGATGACACAGTGCCTGTGGGGCGGGTGGCTCCGGTGCGCGCCAGTGGCCAGCAGCTCCGCCAGCGGCGGGCTTCCCCAGCGCGCACGATTTACTGCAGCTCACAGTGGGGGTTAGAGCCCTGACTCAGTCCCTGCCCCAGTCCTGTGCGCTACGCTGAGACCCAGCGCAGCACCACCAGAAGACATGCTATTCCTTGTTACTCAAAGCCCAGGCAGCGCTGCCTCTGCCAGGACTGGTGGATGTTAAAGGGAAAGAAACTCCCATACCAACCCCTCCCCCCCGCCATAAGTGCACGGGGTGTTGCAGTGTTGCAAAGTTAAGGTTTTTCCAGGCTCCAAGAATGCTCAACAGAGCCCCTTACCCGCCGCGGAAGCGGGGCGAGCACGCGCGGGCTGGCGCGGGCCCACGGGGGTCGGCATTAGCACTGGGGTCGGAACGGGGGGCTGGGGGGGGAGCGGCGCGGGGTTTGGGCTGCAGTCACAGCAGCCACGCAGAAACGGTTCTCTTTGCTCACCTGTGCCAAGACAGACTACGGGAAGGAACAAAGAATTGTCCGCAGAGCTCCGGAGTTCCAGGGGGTGGAGCAATGGGTGTGGCCTGCATGCATATTAACGACCTGCAGTTCTTTGCGAGATTAATGTTTCACGAGGCCTTTGGCCTGTCCCTTTCCTCGCAATGGAGGAAGTATAACTGTATACAGCATAGATTATGTGGCTGTTACTTTTGGCTCACAGCACCGTGTTCTGACTATATTACTGCTATATCTGATTAAATAAAGGGCTTGTGGCTTGTGCCAGTAGCTGGCTTTTGCAATACAAACTGCAAGAAGCACAGCATTGATGTTTCTACCACTCCTCTCCAGTGTCAAATACACATAACAGAAGCTACTCAAATTGTTAATCACTCTCTCTTCCCCTTTAAGAAAATCCTACAACTCCATACAGTACACAGTTTAACATAAGCATGTATGTCTGTCATTACTTTGAAAACTGGCAACTAACTGACAGATGCCAGATTCTTCCTGCTTCAAGGAACAAGCCTAATTCCTCAGTCAACTAGACCTTATTCCATGCCCAAAGTGACCATGGCTCCACAGCAGCACCACCACTTGGCATTTAGGTCAATGTCTAACTCATCTCTAACCGCGGTGCCTCCAAGATGCTTGGGAACCCACAGGCCTGGACATACACAGACCTTCCACCCCACATCCAGGCTTTTTTACAAATATTTTCTTGAGACCTACTGGAATGCAAGAGATCTGTCTCACAGCCTGACATAGGAGCCTGCACAGCCCAACACTGAAGGCCTGGACTGACAGGCCACTGGAGCTGTGCACTCTGTGCAGAAGCAAAGACACAAAATGAAGGAACTTGAGACCACAAGAACCATCATCTTGGCACGAAAGTACCAGGCTAGTAGAAACTACATTGCTCTGGCTGCATTGCATGCTGCTATGATCACTGCTTCCAGACTAACAGCCAGGTTAAACTACACCAGGGGCGAACACTCACCATGATGCAAATCAGAAGGGGCTTCAGGAACAGCCTAAGCAACAGTGGGTGATTGGGAGCTTTCCCGAAAGCAAACATGATCCAAAAAGATAGTGCAAACTCTAGCACTCTCTTCATTCCAAAGTAATGTAACTGTGTAAACAGTTAGTATAAAAAATGTAATGGAAACAATGTCTCTAATACTAGTTCTCTGGTAGATTTAATCTGATTAGCTAATACAGTCATACCTGGACTATTTGCACCTAATTATTCACTGCCTCAACTATTCACAAAAAATTTCTCCACAAATCCTAATCAGTTATTCATGAGTATGTCCAGTCAACGTACGCGTGGCTGCTCTGCTTCATAGTGGGACAGCGCCGCCACTCCCCGTGGGGTGGGCAGGTAGTGCCTCTCCCTCGCTGAGGACAGACACAGATCACTCCCTTATGATGCTGCGGAGGTTACGTGGTATTTATAAGTCCTGCAGCAGCTTTAGACGCGCCACGACCCCTTTCCTGCTCCTATCGGAAAGGCTCATACACACAGCACCACAGCACACCTCAGGGCACACGGGGCCCCGTGCTGAGATCCTTCAGTGCAAGCTGCCCCAGGCAGGCACCGAGACCCAGCGCAGCTCCACAGAACTCACACCTGCCCCTTATCACTCCAAGCCCAGCCAGGGGGCCCTGCTCTGTCTTCTCCACTGTCTGTCCCAGCACCACAACCCTACAGCCCCCCGCCCCCACCGATGGCAACGTGGCCACAGCAGTTTGATAACATTAAACCAAAAACCTTCCACAGCCGCCCACAGATGGGCTTACACTCATCTGGACTTGCCAGCACATACCTGCATATGTGCATATGCAGATATGCATAGCCTTGGACAACTGCACTCCTGCCTGTGCCAGCCAACTGCAGTTAAAGGGAAAACACTCCTACATCCAGCCTTAAAGGGGCCTTGGGATTTTTCAGGGTTGCAAAGTCGCCACGTTTATGGCAATGATTTGCCATATTAATGTCTGACCAGAATTCATGGATATGAGGCTCCCGCAGAACATTAAAAAACTCAAAACCCGCAAATCCAGAGGCATCACTGTAGTAGGACAGATTTAAATCCTTTCCAAGCTGAAAAAAGATTTCAAGCTCCTGCTTAGGAATATGCCTAGTGAACCCGTGAGAAACCTCGAGTCTGGTACTTGTTCCAAACCAAAGTAAATCTATCAAATGAAAAATGGTTCAGTATTTCAATGCAAACATTTTCTGATTGCTCAGATAACATAACAATGCAGTGATACAAAAGAAAGTGTATTGTGTGTAGACAAGTACACTTCTCTTGGTTTCCACCATCTTCAACTGAAACAAGGGGAACTTTGATATTTTTCCCCAAAGAAGTCTTAATAGCTTTTATTATTAGCCAGGCAGACTTAAATACTGTAGTATATGGAGACAAGGAAACAAGACTACCATTTCCCAAGGTAACTATACACTTAACATCTCACTAACCAAAGATATCAGTAATTTAAATATACATAGGTGAAAAATTATAATCTAGACCCGTTTGCTTTGCCTTAACTAGGCTATCAGAAAAAAGTTTTATAAGAAAAAGAAATTTTATAGATTTCTCATGCAACTATCAGCATTCCTTTGTCATGTTCAAGATACACTTTTGCAGATACTTTCTCTCCCAGATTGGTCCATCAGAGTGATGAGAAAGCTGGCAGATGAGCTTGCTAAACCACCCTCCATCATTTACCAGAAGTCTTGAATCCCAGGAGAGGTCACCCCCATACACAAGAAGGGTTGGAAGGGTGATCCAGGAAACTACAGACCTGTTGGCCTCACCTCAGTTCCAGGTAAAGGTATGGAACAGACAGTGCTGAGCACTATCCTGCAATACCTACAGGATGGACAAGAGATCAGGCCCAGCCAACATGGGTTTAGAAGGAGTAGGTCTTGCTTGACCAACCTGATCTCCTTTTACAATCAAGTAACTCTCCTGGTAGATGAGAGGGAGGCTGTGGATGTAGTGTATCTGGATTTCAGTAAAGCTTTCAACACAGACTCCCATGATATCCTCCTGGGGAAGAGGGCAGCAAGGAGCTTTGATGGGAATACTCTCTGCTGGGTCAGGAACTGGCTGGATGGTCGAGCCCAGAGAGTGGTGGTTAATGGTGTCACATCTGGCTGGCAGCCAGTTACTAGTGGTGTCCCCCAGGGGTTGGTGTTGGGTCTGGTCATGTTCAACATCTTCATTGATGATGGGATTGAGTTCATCATGAGCAAATTTGCAGACGACACCAAGCTTGAAGCATGTGTTGATCTGTTAGAGGGTAGGAGGACCCTGCAGTGGGACCTGGGCAGACTCCAATAGGATGAGTTTTAACAATCCTAAATGTTGGGTTCTGCACTTTGGTTATAACAACACCAAGCAGAACTNATGGTCTAGCTAGAGGGTGCAGGGCTGGATGATCCTGGGTCCCTTCCGGCTCGGAGTGGCCTGCTAGACTGTGAGGGAACTAGGTTTGTGTTACCGCTCTGGGATGTGCTTTCAGTCTCTGCACGGGTGTTAGATGGTGAGTTGGACTAGATGATCCTTGTGGGTCCCTTCCAACTCATAATATTCTGTAATTCTGTGATTCTGTGACATTTGGAAAAGGTTTTTCACTGAAAGAGTGATCCGGATGTGGAATGGGTTGCCCACAGAGGTGGTGGAGTCGCCGTCCTTGGAGGTGTTCAAGGGTAGGCTGGACAAGGTGCTGAGTGATATGATCTAGATGTTAGATGCTGGGTTTAGTTGGATTATATGTTGGACTAGATGATCTTCAAGGTCTTTTCCAACCTTAGCAATACTGTGATACTGTGATCTTCTGTCTGAAGAGCTACCTGTATTGTTCTACCATCATACATCTCCCTACTTGTAGCACTCCAGTACCTTCTTACCTTACAACCATTAATAATGTTAATGCTCTATTACAGTATTCATCTCCAACTTCACAACAATATAGAAAAAGGGCTGATCACTATGGGAAGAGTCGAGACTAAGAACAAAACCAAAAAAATCACCTTACCTTCTGTGCTTTATCCTTCTGAAATACAAAGACAGGCGGAGCAATTGCAGGTTTTTCTGTAAAAAGAAAAATCATTGCGTTTTTTTAAAACCATATACGTTATTAACAAATACGAAAGTGTTACATTCTGTGATGCTTTCACCAACAACAAATCCTTAAACCAGTTAAATCTCACATATATTGTTTACACCAGCTCGCAGTAGCACATAAGAAAAAAGGACTATTTTAAAGCAAACAGCACAACCAGTATCTGAAAACTGATTGTCTTACCCTCCTGATCTCTTTCAAACTGTTACTTGTACTGTACTTTGGTAGATCAGGAGGAAATTACCCTTTCTGCAGTTCACTATGTGAACTGCAATGCTTACCCTTCCCTATCATCATGCATAAATGAAAAGGGACTTTGCTGTACACCCCCACGCATCCCCTTCTTAAAGGTCACATGACACTTAATTACATTTGTATTTCAATACCACTGAAAGCTTTACAAAGGTACTAAATCAACACTTGCATGTCTAAAATTTAAACCAGATATTCCAGGCATATTATTACAGAGGGGACCAGTATTTCCTGCATAATTTAACAGCACATCTGCCTTCTACTTAAAGCTCTGAATCCAATATTAGCAGGGCACTAGTTTCTAAATAAGCACATCAGCATTTAGCTTGCAAGAATAGAATTACAGTGATCCCTCATTACTCGCAGGCTGTTGGGTCTGACCCTCCTCACCAGAGCCCTGGAATCCACAAAGACAGCGACCCTACTCAGTATTCAAGCACAGTATTCAGTATTCAAGTACACCACGCCCACTCCCCTAATAAGGTCTGGAGGATGGTCCTGAGAGTGCGGCTCCTTCTGTAATGCCTCATTAAAGCGGAGGAAACACCTTTTGTCAACTTCCCAGCTCCCGGGAGCTGCTTTTCCAAGTACAGAAACCGGCACGACTGAGACCCGGGAAGTCTGCGCCTGCCCCCCCTGCGGATCGGAGCGGGCACGGAGTCTTCTGACACGGTCCTTTCCCTGTCGTGCCTGTGCTGGGTTTTATCAGGGTTTTCTTGGGGGTTTCTGGTTTGCTGCTGTGTGTCTCTTGTGTTCAAACACAGCGGAGGCACACTGAGAAAACAGTGGCTCATGTCAGTTGTGTGGGTTCTGCCCGACACGGCCATGCTACTGCGAGGAGGGCAGGCGGCTGCTGCATTTGGCTGGGGCCAGGGTCAGGGCAGCCCCTGGGCTCCGCCGGGCCGCGGCCATGAGACCTGCCTGACTGTGGGCACAGAGCAGGAGGGGTGTGGCAACTGCACTTCCCAAGCCTCTACTGGGACCAGCCCTTGGGAGGGCTGCAGAGCAGCGTGGAGCTGGGAGCAGCAGGAGAGCTGGGACACTGTTTTACAGGGTTATCCATGGTCAGCAGCAGCTGCCAGAGCACAGCACAGCAGTGCCTGTGTGACCAATGGGAGACAGAGGGTGGTGGGACAGCAGCAGCCAGAGATAGGGCTGTGGCAATGCTCTCAAGAGTTTCTCTTAGAAGGTTCCCTGTTCCTGTATGTTTTATTCCATTGTGAAAGTTTATGTATCTACTGTGCATCCCCGGAAGAAGAGCTTTGTGTGGGCAGACAGCAAACGGCCACATGTCTGGCAGGCAGGGAGGGCAGGGGCTCAGCCCGGCCCAGCTCCATCCCCCCAACAGGGGTCCATTGTGGGATGTGACCCAGCCCACCCCACGCAGCACCAGGACCTGCCTCACACTCACAAACTTGTACAGCTCTGATTGGGAATGGGCAGCCGACATTTTGGGGGGGTTGTTCTTATTTCTTTTAAGGTTTTTCAGTCTGTGAATCCATCTACCTCTTGCGGGCCAGTGTTGGAAACCAGGGACAGGGTAGCAGTGCCAGAGCAGCATGGAGGGAGCCTGGGGGGTGCCCTGTGGGTGTGGGAGGCCGGAGCTGCAGGGCCACCCTTCCCTTCACTGCCCCAGCCACAAAAGGCACTGCTGGGGTGGGGTGGGAAGGTGCCTCCCGTTCTCACATACAGACACACACAATTCTCCTGCAGCCTGGCAGAGAACAATGCCAACCATGCAGACACCCCAAGGGCCCCCGTTCCCTCTGCCCGTGATGGCTCCAGCAGCTTCTCCAGCTCCATCCTCCCCCAGCTCGTCTCAGTGTGGCCAGGCACCAGCCCACCAGCCTCCACAGGACAGGGGAAGGTGCCATCCACAGTACATACAGACACACTGTCATGGGGAAAGCCTTTTTGTTCTATTGTAAAATTTTTCTCCTTTTTTACTAGAACAGACAATAGGTTTCTCTTCTTATCTTCCCTTTCCCTCCCCTGAAAGGAATGTGGCCTGGGGAGGGGCTTTCTCCTTTTCACTTGACAAACAATGGAGGATGCTGCGTCTTATCTCCCCTTCCTGGCAAGGCACAGTGCATAGGGAGGGGCTTTCTCTCCTTTCTACTGGACAAACAATGGAAGATTCCTTTCTTATCTTCCCCTCCCGGCAAGGCATGTGACTAGCAGAAGGGCCTGAGGGCCAGGGAAGGCTGAGTGACAGCCAATGGCATCTGAAGACATGCCCACAAGGCATGAGATGTGGGAGGGGCTCGAGGCCCTACAGCTACAGCTACTGGGCTCACAGGGGAGAGG
>WEKX01006841.1:77707-89529 GCA_013390025.1 Pitta sordida
GCGCATGCGTGCTCTAGGGGACCTCGCAGACCCCGGAAGCCGGACCGCGAAAAAATTGCTTCGCAAATGGGCAGGGTCATAAAGGAGAGATCGCAATACACTGGGGATTCACTGTATTACTTTTTTTTCCTTTGTCCCAGTAAAGTTCTTATTTCTCTCCATATATATATATATTATTCAAGTATTTCTATTCATCTTAATTGACCCAGGACATACACAGAATGGCAGCCCCATCACCCTGTCTTGTAGCCCGGTGGAGGACAATTCCAGCTGTGCAAAAACACACATTTACACTAAATGCACCCCAGACGCACCAGCTCCCAGCTGGGACCAATTTNATGCTCCCCCAGTACAAACCCCACGCCACAGCTCCCCCACCCCGACGCGCTTGCCCACAGCATTCCGGCACAGCATCTCGAGCCACCGGGGCTGCCGCGGGGCCAGGCTGCCTGCGTGGGGCAGGGGGCTGCCGGCCTGCCAGGGCTGCTGNCATTACGGGTCGCGACTATGCGGAGGATTACTAATTTCTAGAATGAGTCTGTATTTCCATTGTGCTTCACGATCTCACAAGTACCTCAGTGTTCTTATTAACAAAAGAATACACAAACAGGGGCAGCATGTGTGATCAAGCACTGGTGAGCTTTCCACAGAGTTTAAGAAACAGATACACCTTGTGCTTGAGCTCTATTTGCAGAAAAGCCCCACACACACTATGCAGCAACGCCCCTGTATGTTCATAGGGCTAAAGATGAGCACAATATTTCAGTCTGTTTTCAGAGTGACACTGCTGTAGAACAATGACATTTAAGTAGAGCAGGATTTTGGCTAATTTCTTTGCAGAAGTTCCACCTTTGAAAGACTGAATAATTGGAAACAAGTCTAGACATTTAAGAAAATTAATTTTTAGAGCTCTCAGAACTTGAAAGGCTACCAGAAGAAAGAACTATAAAACCATCAAGAAGAATTACCTTGCACCTAAAAAACCCCAGCATCACAAAATGCTCCATAAATCAATTGCACCATCAGTAAAGCACTAGGATCAGCATAAGGAAAAGGGAATGAGACTGCCCATTTGGGAACTGCTAGCTGTTAGATCAGCTTGGCTGAAAAACCCAA
Organism: Pitta sordida; assembly: GCA_013390025.1. NCBI lineage: Eukaryota > Metazoa > Chordata > Aves > Passeriformes > Pittidae > Pitta > Pitta sordida. Next base: position 78,824 of record WEKX01006841.1, read on the forward strand.
ACTTTAACTGATATACACAAAATTATGAAAAATATTACAAGAACTGTACATTTATTTGTGAAGGTGGAAGAGCATCTTTCTACTCTCTGTGAACCTATGCCATAGGGCTAACCCAGTAAAAACACTGTAAGACTGATCACGCAAGGCTGTCATAACTTGTTCCACCGAAGGTAAAATTAATCAAGAAATTAAGCTACTTACTACATCATTTTGCCTGCTCTTTTTTCCCCCTTTATTTTCTAATTTCTTCTATCCATCAAATACTGCTGAATATTAAAAATGCTTACTCATAAAAGCAATGCAGACTATTCATTTCAACAGTGAAAAACAACCTACCAAAGGTCATCGACAGACCCTTAACTGTGATACCTGCCCTAAAAACCAGACTGTCTTCAAACAAGCCAGGGATCCCTTTTGACTCCCTTGGCCTCAGTATAACCTGCCTGTGGGAGGTTTTACTTGGAAAAGGGCCACAGGCTCAACTAAGTTGGAAAAGACCTCTGAGATCAAGTCCAATCTGTGACCCAAGACTACCTGGTCAACTAGACCATGACACCAAGTGCCGCATCCAGTCTTTTCGTAAATATACACCTCCAGGGACAGCGAGTCCAACACCTCCTGGGGCAGCCCATTCCAGGGCCCAATCACTCCCTCAGCAACAAATTTCTTCCTGATGTCCAAACCTCCCCTGGTACAGTTTAAGACTGTGCCCTCCTGTTCTACTGCTGGCTGTTTGGGAGAAGAGACCAACCCCCACCTAGCTACACCCTCCTGTCAGGTGGTTGTAGAGAGTGGTAAGGTCCCCCCTGAGCCTCCTCTTCTCCAAGCTCAACACCTCCAGCTCCTTTAGCCTGTCCTCATAGGACTGTCCCTTGACCAGCCTTGTTGCCCTTCTCTGGACACGTTCCAATATCTCAGCATCCTCCCTAAACTGAGGGGCCCAGAACTGGACACAGTACTCGAGGTATGGCCTCACCAGAGCTGAGCGCAGGGGAAGAATCACTTCCCTGCTCCTGCTGCCCACACCATTCCTGATCCAGGCCAGGATGCCACTGGCCTTCTGGGCCACCTGGGCACACTCTGGCTCATGTTCATCCTACTGTCACTCAGCACCCCCAGGTCCCTTTCTGCCTGGCTCCTCTTCGACCACTCTGTCCCAGGATGTGCTGCTGCAGGGGTTTGTTGTGGCCAAAGGACAGGACCCAGTCCTTGCCCTTGTTGAGCCTCATGCTGTTGGATTTGTTCCATCCCTCCAGTCTGTATGGGTCCCTCTACAGAGCCAGGACCCTTGACTTCAAAGTGACATTCATTTCTTTATACCACGTGGTTTAGTCCTCATTAGTGCTATAGCTACAGCAGCCAGTAGTGTGTCCTCTGTCAAACCAGTGCATATGGAGATCTGCCAGAACGTAGAGCTTCACTGCATCATGCACACCTTAAAAGAGACACCAAATTCCATAGGTACCAAGAACAACCAAACAAAAAACCTACTTGTTTGTCTAGTGCTTTATAAAGGATTGAAGTACCGAGAGAAGAAAGCAAACAGTAAGAAAAGCAGATGCAACAACAATGTGAAGTGCAGGGGAAACATGGGATCACAGAATATTCTGAGTTGGAAGGGACCCACAAGGATCATCGAGTCCAACTCTTAACACTGTGTCCCTGGCGGGAATCGAACCTGGGTCTCCCACACGCCAGGTGGGGACACTTACCACTGTACTAAACTGGATGTCCAGCAAAAGGCTGTAATGGGTAGCCAGAGAAGTTGATGCAAAGGAACACAACAAAACAGGAGATAGTAGTCAGCTGATTGAAAATTGAGTATTCAGGAAAAAAGAAGAGGGATGCCAGGAACAGCAGAAAGCTCAGAGAAAAAAAGATCAGATGGAAAAAACAAAGAATAAAACAGAGTGAAAAAATATTTGAGATTGTGTCCAGCTAGGACAAATGAGTCTGGAAAAAGCGTCTAAGTAAAGCAAACCATGGTCAGGCCTGTTAGTCAAGCTGGAAAAGGAAGAACTTGTGCAATATTTGCTCATTGAAGGAACACAGTCCTCCAGTATTCAAGCTCCAGGAATCTCACTATCACTCTTGTTGACAAAGATGAACCAATATGATGGCAGCCATCACGAATTCAGGACTGATCACAAGGCAGTACACACTCACAGCTACCAACTGTACCAGTGCTTACTCAGGCACTTTTCTCACAGGGGAACACTCATTCACTGCATCACTCAATTCTACAAGACCACAATGCTGGAAACCTTTCCCTAATTCTAGCTCAAGGCAAGAAGGGATTACTGGATTGTCTAATCTGACCACTTTCATTAAACACTGCATATTTTTCTGACCCTTTCTGGGGGAAACATTTTCATTGAAGGCATTAAAAGCAAAGCATTACTGCTCTCCATCATCCATTACCTCACGTAGTAAAAAAACTCCAGTGCCAAATTTCCCATTTGAATGCTCTGATTCCTAGTTAAGTTTTTTAAATCCATTTATATAGAGCTCTCTAGCACTTAATATTTTTCCTACAAAAGGCACCTACAGAGACCATGTTGTCCTATCAACTAAACCTAACAAGTTTTATTTTTGTAGATCAGAAATGCAGAAGTTAGGTAGCTCTTCAGTTCTTCCCCGTAAGTGCTGCTCCAAAACAGGAATTACACTGTTGTTTGTACCAGCCAACCTCAGGGACAGAGGGTCACATGCTCATTTAGTGAGTGTGCTTTCATTCCACTGAAGCATCTGAAGGATGATCTACAGCAAGATGGATCTTCAAAGTCCACAAAACTGTCATCAACTTAAAAAGAAAATAAAGCATGATGAAGGGGGGAAAAAGCCAATCCCTGAACTTCAGGTACAATACATATAAGAGAACACAAGATCTTCTCCTACACCCAGGAGATGAAGCTCATAGCTCCTCAAAAACTGAGAAACAGATTTGTTTTATATCTAGACAAGCTGACAAACATGGCAAAACAAGCATCTTGCTTTGTCAATTTTCTGACCAAGTCAGTCTCAGTAAAGGTGCTCTGACAAAGTCCAAGCAGGTAATTACTGGAGGTTTGCTTTCCTTCTTAAGAGGTGGTATATTTGCATCCTGAAGATCTGGAACTCGTACAAACCAGAGTGATGGTAAGATGTCCAATCAGTCTGAAAACCCAACTGAATCCCAAGTTACAAATATTTCAACCTGCATGAATAACTGCAAAAACCTTAACAGCTGGCTTGCATAAGCTAAATTTCTTTAACATATTTTACTGTCAAGTCATTAACTACCAATAAACGCCCTACGTGCTGTTAGAAAAACATGTGTACTGATAAACTTGCTGAGCTTCCTTCACAAGACTTGGAAGCCAAAATGCAGGAACAGAACACTACCTCGGCTCAGGCAGAGGTATCGTGAGATTTTTCCACTCGGATATATGGTCATTAGTAGATGTAGCAAATCCCCCCATGTCAACCAAGTTTCCCACAACCAGACAAAACATCCATTCACACCACAGCAGCTGGTTCACCTCCTGCAGCCACAAGATTAGTTAGACTTTCACTGCACCATGGAATGATCCATTAATGAAAAATCCAAGGGGTCAATGGCAACAAGAAAAGATCCCGTAGGTACACGGATGAAGAAAAGAAAGGCTAGGGAAAATCTGTACCCTCTCTGGCAGGAAATAAGAAACTTTGTTACTGGGGATATGGAGAAGGCTGAAGTACTCAAAGACATTTTTGATTAGGTCTTCAACAAGTGCTCCAGATACTCTGGCTGAGTTACAAAAGGTGAAGGCAGGGACTGGCACAATGAAGGACACCTGCCATAGGAGAACAGGATTGAGACCATCCAAAGAACCTGAAGATGCACAAGACCAAGGGACCTGATGAGATGCATCCATAGATGCTGAGGGAAGTGGCCAAGGAGGTTGGCTAAACCCTTCTTCATTCACTGGGACATCATGGACAACGGGTAACATTCCTCCTGCTTGAAAAAGGGGAAACAATTCCCATTTTATAAAAGGAAAGGGGGAAAGGAAGACCTGGGGTTGGCCTGTCTCATCTCTGTGCTTGGCAAGATCATGGAGCAGATCCTCCTGGAAACTGTGCTAAGGCACGTGGAAAATGAGGTGGTGATTGATAACGGCCAACGTGGCTTCACAAATGGCAAACCACATCTGACAAGTTAGGTGGCCTTCTGTGATGGAATTAGTGTTAGTGGATGAGGGAAGAGCAACTAACATCATCTACCTGGATTCATACAAAACATGCACATTGACACTGTCTCACAGGAGATTGCTGTCACTAAAGAGGAGAAGCAGGGATTTGACAGATGGACTACACTGGATAAGGCACTGGCTGCACTCAGAGCTGGGGTCAACAGCTCAATGTCCAAGTGAAGACAAAGTCTGGGACCAGCACTGTTCAACATATTTGTTGGCAACACGGACAGTGGGATCAACAGCACCCACAGTAAGTTTGCCAGTGACACCACTGTGTTGAGGACAGGGATGGAGCATCCAGAGGGACTGGGACAGGCTGGAGGTGGGTCCATGCAAGCCTTATGAACTTCTACAAGGCCAAACACAACTGTACCTGAGTCAGGGCAATCCCAAGCACAGACAGAGGCTGAAGGGAGAATGGACCGAGAGCAGCCTTGAGGAGCAGGACTTGGGAGTGCAGGTGGATAAGAAGCTCAACATGCCCTGGCCATGGGCACTGGCAGCCCAGAAACTCCCCCATGTTCTGGGCTCATCCCACAGCACGAGCAGCAGGTGAGGGGGGTGGGGGATTCTGCCGCTCTCAGGTGAGGCCCCTCCTGGAATCCTGCCCCCAGCTCTGGGGCCCAACATCAGGACATGCAGCTGCAGAACCAAGTCCAAAGGTGGCCATGGAGATGCTCTGAGGGCTGGAGCCCCTCTGCTCTGGAGACAGGCTGGGAGAGCTGGGCCACATTCATTTGGAGGAACTTTAGAGCCTCTTCCAGTGCTTAAAGGGGCTCCAAGAGCCGAAGAGGGACTTCAGATAAAAGGGGAATGGCTTCAAACTGACAGAGNTGGTGATTGATAACGGCCAACGTGGCTTCACAAATGGCAAACCACATCTGACAAGTTAGGTGGCCTTCTGTGATGGAATTAGTGTTAGTGGATGAGGGAAGAGCAACTAACATCATCTACCTGGATTCATACAAAACATGCACATTGACACTGTCTCACAGGAGATTGCTGTCACTAAAGAGGAGAAGCAGGGATTTGACAGATGGACTACACTGGATAAGGCACTGGCTGCACTCAGAGCTGGGGTCAACAGCTCAATGTCCAAGTGAAGACAAAGTCTGGGACCAGCACTGTTCAACATATTTGTTGGCAACACGGACAGTGGGATCAACAGCACCCACAGTAAGTTTGCCAGTGACACCACTGTGTTGAGGACAGGGATGGAGCATCCAGAGGGACTGGGACAGGCTGGAGGTGGGTCCATGCAAGCCTTATGAACTTCTACAAGGCCAAACACAACTGTACCTGAGTCAGGGCAATCCCAAGCACAGACAGAGGCTGAAGGGAGAATGGACCGAGAGCAGCCTTGAGGAGCAGGACTTGGGAGTGCAGGTGGATAAGAAGCTCAACATGCCCTGGCCATGGGCACTGGCAGCCCAGAAACTCCCCCATGTTCTGGGCTCATCCCACAGCACGAGCAGCAGGTGAGGGGGGTGGGGGATTCTGCCGCTCTCAGGTGAGGCCCCTCCTGGAATCCTGCCCCCAGCTCTGGGGCCCAACATCAGGACATGCAGCTGCAGAACCAAGTCCAAAGGTGGCCATGGAGATGCTCTGAGGGCTGGAGCCCCTCTGCTCTGGAGACAGGCTGGGAGAGCTGGGCCACATTCATTTGGAGGAACTTTAGAGCCTCTTCCAGTGCTTAAAGGGGCTCCAAGAGCCGAAGAGGGACTTCAGATAAAAGGGGAATGGCTTCAAACTGACAGAGGGCAAATTTATATTAGATATTAGGAAGAAATTCTTGACTGAGAGGCTGGTGAGGCATAGGTTGCTTCATCGAGCTGTGGACACTCCATCCCTGGCAACATTCAAGGCCAGACTGGATAGGGCTTGCAGCATCCTGGTCTAGTGAAAGGTGTCCCTGCACACTGTGGCAGGGTTAAAACTAGATGGTCTTTAAGGTCTCTTCCAATCCCAACCATTCCAAGGTTCTCTGAAAGTGTAACTGGCAGAAGCCTGTTTCTCTACAGAGTTCTCAACTTCACAGAGTAAATACCATTGCAAAGCAGTGACAGAAGCCAAGAAAGCAGTCATTTTCTTCACATCTGACACCATTGTGCCTCTACCATAAGGCCACAGGGTGATTCAGATATGAGGTCTCTAGTCCAACCTCCTGCTCCAAGTTAGGTCAGTGATGAAGTCACACGAGGTTAATCACATTATTCAGCCTGGTCTTAACATCCAAGGATGAAGGCTGAGCAGCCTCCCAGAGTAATCTCTTCTACTCCTTGACTGTCCTTATGGTGAAAAAAACCCCACTACCACCACAAAACCTCAATCTTTCCCCAGTTTCGTCTAGTCATCTCATTCCACCTCTCACCTTTTGTCTTTAGTCCTTCCAGCATACACCACCCTGATGAGGCTGGGTCTTTAATAACCTCCTCACAAACCCAGATAAGCTCCAAATGTGCCTCTCCAAAGCCCTTTCTCTAGGATGAACAGGCCCAGGTCCTTCAGCCTCTCCTCAAAGATGTAATGCAGACCACTAAACACCTTGCTGATTCATATTAATCTTTAAATTTTACAAAGAATGCAGGCCCCACATCATGAAAACACCTTTCAACACTTCAATCTGGCTACAGCAGATCTGGTATCAAGAGGAGAATTTATTTCTAAAGCTAACAACTACCATGCTTCAAGCACTTACTTCTTAAATTTCTTCCAAATTACATTTAGAAATGCAACTGTGCCTGATTACATGGAAAACTATGTAAGAGCCAGAAGAAAGAAAAACACTGAGCAACTTCCTGACAAGTGAGTCCTTGCTGGGATCTCAAGTACTCTTCAACACCACAAGCATACAAGTTGAAAATTACTGCTTAACTTTAACTCATTATAAAACCCCACCTGAGAGAAAAAGTGCACTACACCTGTGAACAACAAATGAGTGTTAAAAAGGAGAACAGCAATTACGCCCTTAAATGACTGGAAATATTCAGAGTGATAAATTGTATCACCTGATAAGCATGATCAAGCTTATCTCAGAGTCAAGAAAAGTAAGTTTAAAGTTAGATTTAATTATGCTTACCAGAAGAGTGCAGGCTGCAAATGTTTTCTTGGAGGTTTTTTCACCTTAATGATTCCATTTACATTGTGAAGAGCAGAGTAATCATGCTTAATATAACATATTAAGAGATATGGGCAATTTGTGGCACTAAAAAATTCTAAAGGCATTAATAACACAGGATTCTCTTCCAATAGCTACAAATAGACTGAAAGCAAAGAGAAAGCTGCCACATCAAGAGCTGATCTGTCAAAAGACCCCCACAGGCAAAATCTAACCGTACTTCATTTCAGAAAGAACAAGCAACACAATGGGATCATTTATGGCCAGACTTCACCAGTCACGTCATGGTGAATACAACAACCTTGGGAAAAGAGATACTCCTGCATCATTTTCAAAACTTCGATAAGTTCCTATTTACACAAGATGCTCTCGTTCATCTTCAAATCCTTCGTTTGTCTCGCATAGCACAAGTTAGCAAGATACTTCCACAGCTGTCTAGGAATGTAAAATGCCTTTAATATTTAAGATAAAACAAAATTTTCCTACACCATTTTTAAAGTACAAATCTTGAGTGCTTCCAAAGCATGTGTTATTTAATTTCCCCAGCCCCTGTGTTATTAATAGAAATAAGTTCTCTGTTGCAAAATTAGGTAATGTTGTAAATCTTGTAAATTAAGTAGCCCTTTATGGTGTTTGATTGTGAATTATTGGGACGTATCACTCAGCCTGACATCACACCCCAAGTCTTCTCCCAAGTAACCAGTGACAGAATGAGAGAACAGTCTCAAGATGCACCTGGATGCATGTTTAGGCTGGATGATGTTAGGAACAAACTATTCACACACAGTGATTAGGCATTGGAATAGGCTGCCCAGGGAGGTGGGGCAGTCACAGTCCCTGGAATTGTTTAAAAAGAGACTGGATGTGGCACTTAGTGCCACGGCTTAGTTGATGAGACGGTGTTAGGTAAGAGGTCGGACTTGATGATCTCAAAGGTCTCTTCCAAACGAGTTAATTCAGTGATTCTGTGAAGTTACCATTGGAAAAAAATAGATCTTGTTTCTAGAGTCTGCAAACATTAGAGAGAATAGTGAGTGCTGCCTCTTCCCTCAGAAGAGCCAGAGACTTTCCTCTCTCCAAAACCATCATACAAATCTTGCAAAGGAATGGTACTGATTATTCCAAAAGGAACTGCCTCACTTCACTCATCTTCTGTACATTTCACAGAATTATAGAATATGCTGAGTTGGAGGGGACCCACCAGGATCATCAAGCCCAACTCCTGGCCCTGTGCAGGGCACCCCAACAATCCCACCATGTCACTGAGAGCACAGTCCAAACACTTCTTGAACTCAGACAGGCTTGGTGCTGTGACCATTGCCACAGGGAAGCTGCTCCAATGCCTCAACATCCTCTGCGTGAAAAACCTTCTCCTGATATCCAACCTAAACCTCCCCTGACTCAGGTTCATGCCATTTCCTCGAGTCCTGTCACTGGTCATAAGAGCGAAGAGATTGGAACCCTCTGCTTCCTCTCAGGAGGATGTTGAGGACCACAATGAGGTCTGACCTCAGTCTCCTCCAGGCTGAACAAACCAAGTCACCTCAGTCATTCCTCATATGGCTTCCCCTCAAGGTCCTTCACCATCCTCCAGGATTTAAGGTGTACTCTGCCACACCAGTGCAATCCTCTCCCTTGACTGGCCAGGGATGCTGGGCCTGATGCCCCTCAGGACATGGTTGGCCCTCCCAGATGCCAGGGCACTGCTGACTCATTCAATTTGCCATCAACCAGGACCCCCAGATCCCTTTCCACAGCTGCTTTCTAGTCTCTAATAACTGAAGGCATTTACATGAGTAAACCTGTTACTATCATGAACTGTACATTTAACAATTTCATAAATCAAAGTAAGTTGCAGGCACCTCCTGAACAGTAAATGTGAAGACATCCATCAAATTGTAGCCCTGAGAAAAATTTATCACCTTTCAGGCACTGAAAAGATAAAGTAATTCATTCCCCATACAAGTGGATTTTGTTGTCTAAAGTGCACTCTCAGTAGCAAGTTACAAATGACCAGTAGTTTGCTTGTCTGTATTAGTGGTGAGTTAACGAGAAAAGCATTCAGGGTCATATGAATCTACAGGGCTGACAGGGAGCTATTCTTTTTGATACGCCATTGCCCCATGAGTGAAATGAAAGTTTTAGGATACACTCCAGCTAGACTACCAAAGAAGATAAAACCAAAAACGTCAGAAAAAGTTTCCAAGAGCATTCAGTAACTACTTTATACAGTAGTAACAACAATTGTGCCTACCATTCCAAAACCCTAGTCTTCAATAATTAACCTAACAATGGCAGTCCCCAAAGCCTTTTTCACAGTCTTATTAAATCTTTGCAACAAAGTCAATTCAACTCCACACAGCTGGGGAGAAGTTACTCTCTCTTCCTCTTCATTAGCTTCACACTGAACAGTTCATCTCCTCTCATCCTAAGGGGCAATGCCAAGACCAGTATTGCTCCTAGGAAACTTCACAGTACAAACTTAATAGGAAAATGTCACTAGGATCCTTCACCCCCCTTCTCTGCAGTAGAAGACCCCCCTCAATCCAACAACCTTCTGTCAAGACACAGCTGGCCATCACTCCATTACAAAGAGGTAGGGGAAGTTTCATCAACTCACTAGAGAAAAAGAAAAGACAAATGAACAGAAAAAATTCAAAGAACAATTAGAATGAAACAAATGAAGTAGTTACAAGCATATTAGATGAAATTACTCACAGAAAGATCATCCGTTATAATAGGACATTGGTAGAATGATCACTTGGAGGCAGTACTGACAGCTCAGCAGTGATTTAAGTAGTCCAAGATAAGACATCAGAACGTATAAGGTAAAGGTAACTAATACAGTCACACCTCACATATTCGCGCTTCCAGTTTCACTTTTTCAGATACTCTCAGATTTTTTCCAGCAAAAACACTTCAGTTATTCACGGCACTTCCTGGTCTCCACAGGTGCAGCACCTCTGCTTCGCACACCCTGTGGGGCAGGGTTAGGGTTGGGGCACGGGGGCAGCGCCTCTCGCTCCCCGGGGACTGCCCAGAGTCCAGAGCCTTACAAGTGCAGGGCAGGTGTGTTACAGTGTCAATGGCCAGTGCTGTCACTCACCCCCACAGCTCACGAGGCCACCCTCACCCCTTGCAGGGGGCCGGGCTAACCTTAACCCTGTCCCTAACCCCAGCCTGGCCCTGCAGCCAGGGGAGGGGGCAGCAGGGAACCCCACAGAGTCCCCGAGGGCTCTGCAGGCAGGGAAGGCACAGAACCCCTTCCCTTTGCTGCCCTGACTCACTTGAGGGCACCGGGCATTGCCAGGAGCTCCCTCCAGCACTCAGCATCTGGGGGGGGGGGGGGGGGGGGCAAGCAGGGCCCATTC
>WEKX01006841.1:89547-101515 GCA_013390025.1 Pitta sordida
AGCAAGCAGGGCTCATTTGCATATTCATGACACACCTATTGTCACAGAAAAGGAGATTCGTGGCACCAGAGGAGTTCCAAACCTGGGCAAATAATACCCCGAGGTATTACTCTACACTGTTAAACAGAAAAATCAACTACAGACATTGAAATAAAGGGGTGTCACAGTAAAAGTGACAGATTTAAAAAGCTTTGCATTAGTAAGATAAGACACAGAGAACACAAAACCCAGCACTTTTCGAGGGCAGACGGTTTGCTGCAGTAATATGACAGAGTTTCACTTGCATGAACACACAAGAAAAACCAATGTTCAAACACGCTAAACAGTCTGCAAGAAAGACAAAAGTACCTAGAAAGAGGTTGCCATCAAAGAATAATTAACTTCACATCTCACAATGACAGATGATTGAGACAGCACTGCTGTACAGATCAATCAAGATTAAAGGAGCACTAAGAACGTCGCTTCAACCACACTTGGTTTATGAACATGAACATTTAGCTACCAAGTACTTCAGACAAGAGAAGACCAATATGATACAGAAGGTCAAAGAATAATCAGTAGCAAAACAGTTACTTCAAATAGTCACATGAAAATACCTGGGCACAAAAAATTAAAGCATTCACCTACAACAATGGAAAAATAAAACAAATTGAAATGTTTAAGCATGAGGAGAAAACGGTCACCTGAGAAGACACTTGCCATGACAGAGACTGCAAACAAGGCAAGCAAGAAGACTACAAAATTCACAAGTTTCAGCAGAAAGATGCCAATTCCAGAAAGTGCATCTATGTCCACTCTTATACATACAAAGAACACATGCCTCAAAAATGGAACTAGAGGAAAGAAAGCTACCAACAGCTAACAATACTAGAATAAGTAGGAGACAACAGTTCCAAAGCAAGCTCAGCATGCTTAATTTTATGAAAGACTATCGCGTTCTTACTGCAAGAAGAAACAGAATAGCAAAGGATGAAGACGACAACTGTGGAAGGAGATGTAAATATAAACTAAAAAGATTAGCAGGTGAGGGAAGCCACTGGAGGTAGGAAGGGGTCTGAATACCAAAAAAAAAAAAAAAAAAGCAGATGAAAGAGTGAGGATGGGCTCACACTCCCCCAGACAAGACCCTGCACAAATACAGAGGTAGGAGTAGAAACACATAACAAGTTGGCATCAAAAAAATGTTCCTGGGTAGAACAGGGAGATAAAGTGAATGGCCTGGATGACAAGAGACAGCTATTCCCAAGCTTCTAGTTCTAAAACACAGTAACCCATCAAAATTTATTATTGGGTCATTCTATGTAAATACTGTCATGAAGCTCCTCACAATTGTTACAGATTTGACTACTGCCATTCTTGAGACCATTTCTCAGGACTCCTTGGGCACTAGTAGCTCATCCTTCACTCTGGAAGCCAAGAGCCCAAGATATGCTGCAACACAGGATTTGTCAAATAACTGAAGTGCAATTGTGTTGGTAGCTGCTTATAGGTTTCAACGTCAAAGGCTGCACTTACAACAGATTATTTCCTTCCTGTTGTTTAACATTAATATCAGAATGGTAATTGCCACTGATACAGAGTTCAAACATAAGAAACAGTCTTGGAAAGAGGGGCCTTGCACCTTTTCACTCACCTCCCTCCAGGCATTGTTTCCCCCTCTTTCATTAGCTGAGAAAGACTAGGAATAACAGAGAGAACCAGGGCAAATTGGGTTTTGCAGAAACATTGAAGGACATTTGTCATCCTCAAAGGCAAGGATAGATGCCCACTGGTGCTGAAAACATCACTGTACACATCTTAGAGCAGAACATCCAAATCCTGCAGCACTGCAGATCACGCTCTCCTAATTCCCTTCAGAAGAAAAAAAACAAGCCACTTTACTAGTGGACTTCTGAGGTTTTCAGCTCAAAAAAACAATAGATCTATTATGATACCTCTCCTCGCTTTACAGAGCCGCTTCTATTATTCCCTTAGCTGGCAAAAGGATTAACAGGAGTATAGGCAAAGGAAAGCTCTACAGCATTAAGAAATTCGTGGACAATGAGTGCAGAAAGCAATGGGACAAGCCGGGGCACAATGCGGCTCAGAGGCCCCCGGGCCGAGGCGCAGCGCTGGGCCCGCTGCCCGCGCCCCGGGAGCACAAACCCGAGAGTCCGGAGCCTCTGCCTGGGGGGACGCACCTGCCGGTGCTGCCTTGGCCCGACCTCCCCCGCCTCCGCCCCGCGGTCAGTGCGGCGGCCCTGCCGGGTGCTCCCTTTGTCCGNNNCCTCCCCTCCCCTCCCCTCAGCTCCGGCCCTCGGCTCTGCCCTGCCCTGCCGTGCCCTGCCCTGCCCTGCCCTGCCCTGCACTCGGCTCCCGCACTCAGCTCCGGTGTGTCTGCACGGCCCAGGCTCTTGGTGCTGCCTCCTCCTCTCGGCGTCGCAGCCGCGCCGGGTTCACGGGACAGCAGCCCCCGTGCAGTGGCTGCTCTGGGACACTGCCAGGCTGAACTTCGACTCGAACATCCTGAGTTGGCAGGACCCCCAAGGATCATCCAGTCCACCTGCTGGCCCTGCACAGACACCCCAACAATCCCACCCAGTTCCTGAGAGCGTTGTCCAAACCCTGCTCGAGCTCTGGCAGCCTTGGGGCCGTGACCACTTCCCTATGGAGCCTGACCACCACCTGACAGGAGAACCTTTTCATAAAACCTAACCTAACACAGCTTCATGCCATTCCTTCAAGTGCTGGACTGTAACTTTCCCAGCCTTTTCTCCAAGCTGATGATTCAAACTTCTGTCCATTTATAATAGGCTGCTGCTTCATCCCACACATCAGTATTTGGTGTTCTCTGTGACTTCCAGCTCTACAGAACTACACACGCTGCTCAATATGTAGGGGCACCAGGGTTTTTTACAGGCACAGAGTGACAGTACAGAGAGTATAGTTCATGACCACACTCTGGTGCCCCATTATTCTTTGAAATCCACTTTAGTGTAGTGGTGAGTGTTCCTGCCTCTCCTGTGGGAGCCCGGGGGTTCAAATCCCACAGGAGTGAGGAGGCAGTAGTGCCATTGAAGAATTGGACTTGATGATCCTTGTGGGTTACTTCCAACTCAGAATATTCTGTGATAAGAGGCATCTGTATTTTGTTGGCTGATTTGNCTGCCCTGCCCTGCCCTGCCCTGCACTCGGCTCCCGCACTCAGCTCCGGTGTGTCTGCACGGCCCAGGCTCTTGGTGCTGCCTCCTCCTCTCGGCGTCGCAGCCGCGCCGGGTTCACGGGACAGCAGCCCCCGTGCAGTGGCTGCTCTGGGACACTGCCAGGCTGAACTTCGACTCGAACATCCTGAGTTGGCAGGACCCCCAAGGATCATCCAGTCCACCTGCTGGCCCTGCACAGACACCCCAACAATCCCACCCAGTTCCTGAGAGCGTTGTCCAAACCCTGCTCGAGCTCTGGCAGCCTTGGGGCCGTGACACTTCCCTATGGAGCCTGACCACCACCTGACAGGAGAACCTTTTCATAAAACCTAACCTAACACAGCTTCATGCCATTCCTTCAAGTGCTGGACTGTAACTTTCCCAGCCTTTTCTCCAAGCTGATGATTCAAACTTCTGTCCATTTATAATAGGCTGCTGCTTCATCCCACACATCAGTATTTGGTGTTCTCTGTGACTTCCAGCTCTACAGAACTACACACGCTGCTCAATATGTAGGGGCACCAGGGTTTTTTACAGGCACAGAGTGACAGTACAGAGAGTATAGTTCATGACCACACTCTGGTGCCCCATTATTCTTTGAAATCCACTTTAGTGTAGTGGTGAGTGTTCCTGCCTCTCCTGTGGGAGCCCGGGGGTTCAAATCCCACAGGAGTGAGGAGGCAGTAGTGCCATTGAAGAATTGGACTTGATGATCCTTGTGGGTTACTTCCAACTCAGAATATTCTGTGATAAGAGGCATCTGTATTTTGTTGGCTGATTTGTCCATCACTTTAGGTTGGAAGGGACCTTAAAACCCGTCTCATTCCACCCCCTGCATGAGCAAGGGCACCTTCTGTAAGACCAGGTTGCTCCAAGACCAGGTGAACTTGGCCAACTTGGGCAACCTGAGTGCCCTGTCCCTGGGCCAGCCACAGTTTCTCCAGGAAACCCTGTGCCAGGGTTTTACCACCCTCACAGGGAAGAATTTCTTCGTAATACACCATCTAATGCTGCCTCTGGCAGTGGGAAGCCATTCCCCCTTGTCCTGACATCCAGGCTCTTGCCCCAAGATCCTCTCCAGCTCTCCTGGAGCCCCTTTAGGCTCTGCAAGGGGCTCTAATTTCTCTCTGGGTCCTTCTCTTCTCCAAATGAACACCCCCAGCTCTCCCAGCCTGTCTCCAGAGCAGAGGGGCTCCAGCAGCTGCATGTCCTGATGTTGGGCCCCAGAGCTGGGGGCAGGATTCAGGAGGGGCCTCACCTGAGAGCGGCAGAATCCCCTCCCTCACGTGCTGCTCGTGCTGTGGGATGAGCCCAGAACATGGGGGAGTTTCTGGGCTGCCAGTGCCCATGGCCAGGGCATGTTGAGCTTCTTATCCACCTGCACTCCCAAGTCCTGCTCCTCAAGGCTGCTCTCGGTCCATTCTCCCTTCAGCCTCTGTCTGTGCTTGGGATTGCCCTGACTCAGGTACAGTTGTGTTTGGCCTTGTAGAAGTTCATAAGGCTTGCATGGACCCACCTCCAGCCTGTCATACTGTCTGTAAATGGCATCCTTTCCCTTCAGAATGTCAACCATGTCACGGATGATACCTACCTTTAAATACAGGATACTATCTTTAATTAAATGTCCATCATCAGCATTTCATGGAATTTTTCTGTAGATCAGATAATACTCTTGGGAGTTTTATGATTGCTCATTCAAGCTACATTATCAGTTGAATGAGCAACACAGTGAGCATAAGAAATCCAGGTGGTTTCCAAAGGGTGTTAGGAACAAATCTTACTACACTTGCTGGACAGGCCATCTTGTTCAGCCGGCCACCCTCCTGCATCTGGTGCTCATGACCAAGGGGGAAATGTTTGAGGGCATGATAATCAATGGCCATGTTGGCCATAACAACCATGAAATTGTGGCATTCAAGATTCTGAGGGGAGTGAGAAAGACAAAAGGCAGACCCTTCAGGAGAACTGACTTTGAGTTATTCAGGAGTAGGTGAGGTGAGGTTCTGTGGGGATCAGCTCTGAAGGACAAAAGAGCTCAAGAGAGCTGGCAGCTTGTTAAGATCCTCCAAGCAGAAGAACAGCCTGTCCCAGCAATCAGAGGAATAAATAAATGAGTTGGGAGACAAATTTACTAAACACAGAACTTGTGAATGAGCAAAAGAATATGTAGACATGAGATGGAAGCAAGAACAGTTTACTGAAGTGGAATATAGAAATACTTCTTCAGCATGCAGGGATGATATTATGAAAGCCAAAGCTCAACTGGAGTTGAAGCTGACAAGGGACATAAATGGTTTCTTGGTCTCACTCTCCAAGGAAGTGGTGACTCTGTGATTAGAGACAGGGTTCAGAGACATGATCAAGTTGCGAATCTCTTGAGAACTCTCAGCACACCTGAGTCTATGGGACTCAGTGGACTGTGTGGAAGGGGGCTGAAAGCTGGTTGATGTTACTGAACAAACACATTCCATTGTCTTTAAAGAGTCTTGGAAATCAGTGAAGACTATGTCTGCATTTTAAGTAGCAGAAGACCCTCTTTAATCTCTCATTCTTTGGCTACCATGGGAGAAGAAATATACTGTCCTGTCATTCTTCCCTTACTTCAATAAACTTGGTACTAGTCAATAAGCTACAGGGTCCTGAGAAAGTCATCCCTCTGTTCCCTGAGGGTAGAGCTCTGGTCATGGTATCCACAGACACCTGGGGGACACATAGCAAGGCTTCAGAAAATGTTTGGGTTACACTTGAATAGGAAACTCTGCTTTCTGGAGCTAAGTGGAGGAAAGAGATTGGAAAATTACTGTTTATCTAGAAGTCTACTGATTACACCATCTACATTCTGGAGAGGACCCAAGAATTAAAATTAAAAGGACATGGCAGAGAAAATAAGTTAAGAAAAGAAAATAAGCTGTCAGCTCTTCAGTGACCACCATCACATTTGCTCCCTGAAGAGAAAAAAATCTTTGAGAGAACTGAACTACCATTGCTGTCTACTGAACATCCTTTTCACAAGGCAGCTGTGAAAAGCCCAACAACCTCAATGACCTTTGTGTATAAATTTGAGCAGTGGTCTTATATTTGCATCATGAGGGGTAATGCTGCACTGCTGCACTCAGAGACTAAATAAAACTTTTTAGAGACTAAATGCAACTTTTGAGCACTAAAAGCAGCCAAGAAAATATCCAAGAAGCACCTAAGAGAATACTGGGTCTGACGTCTGAGATCACCTACCCAGCAGTGCAGACACTGAAATCTGAGTGGGCAGGGCAGAAAGCAAGGAGAAAACAGCTGCCAAGCCTTTGGGTCGAGGCTTGGAACACCAATTGTCACAGCCATCACCAACTCAGTCAGAATCAGCCCCAAGTAGTGCTACTCAAACTCTGGTCATTAGGCTGCAACGTTTTTTATTTGATCCCAGCTGACTTAAACCTGATTTCAGCATATCCTCTGATTATGACCTGAGACTTTGAACAGCCTTGTAAGATTTTTTCATCTTGTGCGTGTCCACTGGCAATTTACAGAGCTGGGCACTAGAGCTGGCAGCTGCATGATGTCCGCATAGCAGCCTGAGTCTGTGCATTGGTCTAGACCTTACCTGTGCCTGGAGAACATTGGGTGCAGAAAATTTGCAGAGAATTTAGCCAAAAGCATTAGCATATCTCTATTCACACAAGAACTGTAATTTTCAGGGATATACAATGTGGCTGATTTAGCTTCAGTCTATATGGAATCAAGTTCCTGTCCCAAAGCAGACATGTCCTACAAATTGAGCCAAACACTAATATTGAAAAAGTGTGAGAGTAATTACCCATTATGTGAGTATCTAAAAACAATAATTACATTTTTAATTTAAGTCCTTATTCTGATAGAGATATCCATTACAGAAAAATTTGCTTCAGAGTATTAAAGCCTGTTAAACCTCTGAGAAACTGTGAACATGCTTTTATCATGAAAATGTTGGGCAACTTTAATTATAGGAATTACTGTCCTATGTTTCTCTAATGAATGCATGGTACCAGCATAGTGAGTGATGTAACCTATTTAAGGGAAATGATTTAGAAAGAATGTACCTCAGAAAGTTACACTCACTAGACCTTAAGAGCCAGCAGGTCACAATGTATTCTCTATGCATGTTCTAATTAGAACCCATACTTCTCAGAATCATTAGCATGAGAGAAGAAAATTAACAGTTTTATCCTAACAGTGTTGGGAAGCCAGATTCTGATTTAATTTACCCTCAAGTAACTCTTGAGGGTAAATGTGGTTCTAGCCCTTTATTATTCCAATAAAAAGGAAAGTACACACACACCAACTTTACAGTTCCTGTGACTTTTAGAAATTAATTACAAGAGTTATCTGTACCCTGTGAGCTTGTCAACTTGCTGATATAACTAGGATCTATTTTGGGTGCATGCCATTAAGATACTATAAATGCCATACTTTCTGATTAGTACTGTTGTTAGGTCAGCATTTCTAAAGGGACGTGGCCTAAAAGTCACTATGACTTTGACAAATTAAATATTTTTTTCATGGCTGAGCTCTCAAAAAAAAAAAGAAAAGAAAAAAGAAAACACACAAAAACCCCAACCAAAGCCAATCCACCTTGTTTGAAGGCTTTCTTAGACTTTGTCATTGGGATGAGCTCAGACCCTGGAGGATGTTCCAGAGCATGGCAGTGGCATTTTGATCCATAGCCATAAGCATTCAGTAGCAAGGAAAGAAACATAGCCTCTAGAGAGAAGACAGCATCACAGGTAATCACTTATCTCCTTTCCAGCTCTATCACTCTACCAGTGTCCTGGACAGGAAGGCAGCCACTAGAGATCCACATCATGTATGTCAGTTGATAGACTGTCTTGTCTGCTTCTGGTGGCAGCCCTGGGTCAAGCAGAAAGCTGTACCAGAGGACTCTGGAGGTCCCTTCTGCCCACATGTCTATGATTTTCATTGGTTCACTAACCATTATTAATTAGGAAGCCTATCTAGGGCTCTGTGTAAGTCAGGTACTGCTGGAATTGATCCAGTCAAAACTGATTTTTTTAACTTGACTCTGCACTGATGAGGGTTATTTCCCAGAGAACTCATTCCTTAGGGCGTGAGAGAGCTGGCAAGGACAAGCAACCTTAGAAGGGATAGGACTTGCTTTTTCAACAGCAGCATGGTTTTATGTCACACTCAACTGACTAACGTCACAGGCTTTCTCAGCTTCCTGACCATTTCTGTGGGTCTCATAGATCTGCTTCAGATTTGTTGGAGTTTCAGTTTTGTTGGAGTTTTGTTCAGTTTTGTTGGAGTCCTGATCGCTCTTGTAACAGCTAACACCTCCTGTGACATTGTGACCCTCAGCCAGAAACTGCTTTTTTAAGGACGTTGGGTTACTGAGCAATGGCCAAGTCACGTATTTTCAAATGCTTGCTGGAGATTACAACAATAAAGAAAATACACCTATTGACCTGATTTCAGGACACATGCAGTGTGAAGGCAGTGGTTCATCACTGGAAACTCATGGCTGCATGAACTGTTGTGAGAGTCTTTAGTAACATGACAGTGAAGTTGGTTACAACTATTAATGTTTTTAGAGGTTCATGCTCAGCAAGGGATTTCTCATAAAACATTTATTCCCCCCTTTGGGCAGACTGAATCATAGACTTTTCCTTGAGGAAGGAAAGCCATCAGTCTTTCTCCAGCTACTGTAATGAAAGAGGTCATCTCCTGACAGTTTTGAGGACCAACCAACTACAAAGCCTAGACATTGTCTTTTCTCTGATGTCTGATGTAGTTTCAGAAGGTTATCAGGCTATTATTAAATTCAGTTCCTTCTAGTAGACTCATCTGAAAGGATTTACAATTATTTCAATGGGAAAATCTGCAGAATAAAATACTACTTGCTATGGTGGAATGATCAATGCATCCATCCAGTGGATTGATTCATGAGTGAAGCCGCTCACATGCTCAACACACTGGAGAACTAAATCTGGCTTACAAAAAAGGGGAATATTTGTGGGCTTACTCAGTATTTCCAGGAACTGTATGCAATTTCAACTGCAGACCCTGCAAAAGCATGAGGCAAGGCGCCAGTGACACGAAGGGGAGGGGTTTTCTGTTAATTGCTTTGCGCGTAACAAGCAGTGCTGCTGAGTGAAACTCCAGGATTCCAATTATGTCCTAGTGGCACACAGCTCTATTCATCCAGGCATCACGTAAGGGCCACTCAGAAGAGCAGCGAGTCTCCCCAGGCTGTGGTGGGATCTCCAGTACCCACTAGATGGTGGTCTGGGATAACAAGAAGGAGGCTTATGAGGCCCTGAGAGCAGACGGATGAAAGGTTTGCTTATCCTGATGGGCTGAAGGGATGTGTCAAAACAGGACCTGGGAAACAGTGCTACAAATGCCATGGCAGGGTCATTGACCCATGATCACCTTCCTGATATTTTTTCTCAGAGGAAGCAAATTGGGTTCTTCCAAGTTGTGTCTCATTTCCATCAAAGTGTATGTTTGCAAGGACAACTAAGTGCACTTACAAACACAAAGAAATGCCTTAGAAGCATTTACAGTCTGAGGTTCACATCCCGAATTCACTTGCAGTGTCAGTGCTGCTCCTGAGCTGTGACCCTCCCAGGCACACTCGGGTCAACGGATCAACGTGCTGGTGTCCTCATAGCTCTGTGTGAACCCTGCATGACACTAGAACCTGAAAGCATGAGCAAAGCTGTCAGTAATTAGGGCTATTCAGGGGCCGAACTAAAAGGTTTAGAAATCTCACTCACCTCCCTGCTTTGCTGGGAGACCCTGGCAGTCTGTGCCTTTGTTATGCACCACCTAAAATGCAAACAGCATCTTTCTCTTCAACCATCATAGTATGCAAACAAAAAGGGAGCTGCACGTCCATTTTCTGACAGGACTTGTGAGCATTTTTTTTCTAGAACTTGTTTTCTTGAAATGCTTTCCTAAGCTGGTGGAGCAATACTGACATAAGGACAACTGACACTGGGTTGCTGTTTCTGTCCTTACTCTCCATCCTTGGAGAGTTTCAAATTTAGCTGGATTAAATTCAAGCAAATAACCTGATCTGACTTTGAAGCCAGCTTTGCAGCAACTTAAAGTACACAATGTCTTGCTCTGCTTACACCTTTCTATGATTCTGTGATATATTTAATTTCTTTCATTCTTAAAAGACTGAAGCTTAGTACAATGGTGAGAGTCCCTGTCTCTCATGCAGGAGTCTGGGGGCTCGAATCCCATCAGAGAGGCAGTGGTGCCATTTAAGAGTTGGACTGGATGATCCTTGTGGGTCTCTTCCAACTCAGAATATTCTATGATTCTGTGACTGTCTGAAAGGAGCTGTGCAGGTAGAAAGGGAAGATGACATGGAGATGGAGAGTTATAACAGCAACTCCTTGTCTGTCTGAATAGGATCAACGTGCAAAAACACATAAGATCGTATTTTTGTTGTTTGATCTTAGAGTTTGCTGCCAACAATGCATGCACATAGGCCCAGCCTCCAGAGACCAGTAGCTGATATTTACTTGAGTATTCTTCCTTCTGAACATAACCACTAGATGGGGAAGCAAGCACTTGAATTTCACAATTTCTTACTGAAAAATTGTACTTTTGTGGTTTCAGATACGCTTATACAATCCACTGTGTTCTTGGGTCTCTGTTTAGTATCTGTGAATGGGTACCTGCCTTAGTACCCTGTGATATAACACTCAAGCTCAGGATTTCAGCTATCTACATTTAAATAAGGCCTCACAATAGACTACAAAAGAGGTGTATAGTCATAGAATCATAGACAGGTTTGAGTTGGAAGAGACTTCAAAGAACATCTCATTCCACCCCCTGTCATGGCAAGGACACCTTCTACTATCCCAGATTGCTCCAAGCTCCATCCAATCTGGCCTTGGACACTTCCAGGGATGGGGCAGCCACAGCTGCTCTGGGCCAGAGCCTCACAGTCAAGAATTTCCTCCTCACATCTAATCTAAATTTCTCCTTTCACAGAGAGTTGGAAGGGACCCACAAGGATCATTGGGTCCAACTCTTAAATGGCATCACTGCCTCCTTGGTGGGAATCAAATCCCCGGTCTCCTGCACGAGAGATGGGAACACTCACTAAAGTTAGTTTTACACCATTCCCTCGTGTCCTATCACCATCTGCCTGTGTTAAAAGTTGCTCTCCCTTTTTTTACAAGCTCCCTTTAAGTACAGAAAGGCTGCAATGAGATCACCCCAGAGACTTTGATTCTCCAGGCTGAACATGCCCACCTCTTCCAGCCTGGCTCCAGAGCAGAGGGGCTTCTGATGTTGGAGACGCCATAGCTGGAGACACCACTGCAGGTGGGGTCTCACCTGAGTGGGGCAGAGCAGAAGGGCAGAATCTGCGCCTCACCTGCTGTCCATACTGCTGCATACAGGGTTTTCTGGGCTGCCAGTGCCCACAGCCAGGACATCTTGAGCTTCTCATTTACCTGCACACCCAAGTCCTTCTCCTAAAGACTGTTCTCAATCCATTCTCCCC
The DNA here is from genome assembly GCA_013390025.1 of Pitta sordida. NCBI lineage: Eukaryota > Metazoa > Chordata > Aves > Passeriformes > Pittidae > Pitta > Pitta sordida. The sequence continues at coordinate 101,248 of WEKX01006841.1, forward strand.
TCAGCCTGTGTTTGTGTTTGGGATTGCCCTGACCCATGTGCAGGGCCTTGTGCTTGGCCTGGTTGAACTTTATGATGTTCTCATGTGCCCTCTTCTCAAGCTTGCCCATCTCTTCCTTCTCTTGTGTCACCTGCACCGCTCCGTTTGGTATGATCTGCAAACTTGCTGAGTCTGCACTCAATCTCATTGTCTCTGTCACTGATGAATATATTAAAGAATCCCAGTCCCAAGACAGAGCCCTTGGGACCTTATGGGTTACATCCTAGAG
>WEKX01006842.1:0-55931 GCA_013390025.1 Pitta sordida
CAGACATTCATGTGCTTTATTCAGCTCAGGTGGCTGCTGGGCTGCTCCCAGCAGTGTGTGTGTGCAGGCACATGGGTCACAGTGGGTGCTCTGAGGACAACATGCTGCAGATGAATGATCAGCCTGACCCACAGAGCAGAATCACAAAATCACAGAATCGTTGAGGCTGGAAAGGACCTCCAAGGTCATCAAGTCCAACTTGTGACCAATCCCCACCTTGTCCCCCAGCCCAGAGCACTGAGTGCCATGGCCAGTCCTTCCCTGGACACCTGCAGGGATGGGCACTCCAAACCTCCCTGGGCAACCTCTTCTGCCTTGACAGCCCTTCCCATGAAGAAAATCTTCCTGATGTCCAGCCTGAACCTCCCCTGGCACAGCTTGAGGCCATTTCCTCTTTTCTCTCTCCCTTGTTCCCTGGGAGCAGAGTCTGACTTCCCCTGGCTCCTATCTCCTGTCAGTGAGTTGTAGAGAGCCAGAAGGTGCCCCCTTGAGTCTCCTTTTCTCCAGGCTGAGCCCCCCCAGTTCCCTCAGCTGCTCCTGATGCTCTAGCCCCTTCCCCAGCTCCGTTCCCTTCCCTGGACATGCTTCAGCCCCTCAATGTCTCTCTTCCATGAGGGCTTAGAACTGGACACAGCTCTCAAGGCCCAGCCTCACCAGTGCCAGCACAGAGAGATAATCCCTTCCCTGATCCTTCTGGCCACACCATTTTTCATATGCCAGGTGTCATTTGCCTTCTTGCCCACCTGGACACACCTGGGCTCAGGTTGACGAGGTTGACGAATACCCTCAGGTCCAAACCCTGTTCTAGAATCACAGAATCACAGAATCACAGAATCAGTAAGGTTGGAAAAGACCTTAGAGATCATCACGTCCAACCTATCACCTATTACCTAATCTAATCTAGTCAAACCTGTTACCTAACTTAACCTAACATAAGAAGAACACTTAGTGACACAATCCCTGTCACTATGGGGGCAGCATCCCAAATGCACCTACCTCAGATAATATGCACATTAATTCAACCACAAAGTGCTGGGCTGGCAGCTGCTGGCCACACGTGTCACCTCCTTGCCCCAAAACTCTGACAGCCAGAGCAAACCGAGGAACAAAACACATTTGGACACCTCTCTGTTTACATGAAAATCAAGAGTAGCCCAGAGACAGCCAAACCAGGGTGGGGAGCTGACCTTCCAGCAGCCCTTTCACCCCTCTCCCCTCACCCCAGCGTTGTGAGGGCTGCAATGGGATCCATGTGTGATTCCCAGCCCACATGTGCGCCGCGCTTCCTGCGCTCCCAGCCCTGCTGGGCCCGGGGTTTTAAATGACAGCATTTTATTTATAGTATATCTGCCGCCAGAGGCCCGCCAAGGCTCTGCTAATTCTGGACACCTGCGAGGTCGGTGAAGGGAGCAGCCAGTCGGCATCGGGGTGAGAGGGAGGGAAGAAAAGCACCGGGAATAGAGAAGAGCAGCGGCAGTCCCGAGAACAGCAGGACTGAGGGCAAGGAGAGCTGCTCCCTCCATTTGTTTTGTAGCTCACCCTGATGTTTTTCCAGACTAAACCCAAACCTCTTTAAATCTGGGGTTTGTTGGAGCTGCATGAACGGCTCCTCACTCCTGTGATGAGGGAGCTGCATGTCACACTCAGAGGGGCTGAGCCCAGGCACAACCCACGGACCAAATCCCAGGCTTCGCAAAATCTCTGGGGTTTGACTAGCTGGGGGGTGTAGGGCTGGATGATCCTGGGTCCCTTCCGGCTCGGAGTGGCCTGCTAGACTGTGAGGGAACTAAGTTTGTGTTACTGCTCTGGGATGTGCACGGGTGTTAGATGGTGAGTTGGACTAGATGATCCTTGTGGGTCCCTTCCAACTCATAATATTCTGTGATTCTGTGACTCCCTTCTACCTTGAGCACGTTAAACCAAACAAAGGTGGAGGAGGATCAAATCTGTGCTGAGGCAAACAAACCAAACCGCTCTTTCCAAAGCTCTCCTGGTATCTTTAATATGGCTGGGTTTTGGAGGCTATCTATCATTTTCACTTGGCATGAATATAAATCAAAAGACCCCTTGATCCCAAGAAGGCACTGAGGAGACTCAAGTCGAGACTCCAGAAGGGATGTGCTCCTTAACTTGGAAAGTTGGCAGATGATTTAATTTTGTTAGCAAATTTGACAGTGCCATAGGAATTTTCCAAATTCAAAGAGCCCTTTCATAGGCTCCTCTACCCAATCCTCAATCCAGTGTCTAAGAATAACATCCAGCCCTCATTAATTAATGATATCAGGCCGAATAATGTCAGATTGCCTCAGAGACCTTGCCGGGACGGATGAATCACCCTCTGCTGGCTCCAAGGCCCTCTCGCTGACAAACTGCAGTGTTTGATGACAGGCTGCTTGGCCTGCAAAGCTCTCGCCCACGGAGCCCCAGCAGCTCTCAGCCCCTTCTGAGGTGTGTGCTCAATTCTGTTCACCTCAGGTTGAGAGTTAAAGCATGTCTGAGACAACACTTGGCTCTTCAAGGACGTTCAGGGCAGGGCCATGTTGTCACACACCCTTTTCTCCCCTCTCCTGGTGCAAGAGGGCATGCTGAACCCAAACAGGCTGATGTCACAACCAGGGTGCCACGCTGGCTTGTGCTGAGTTAGCTTGGTTATCTCTGCTGGGCACTTGGAGATATGCCCTGGCTGTAGAAGGAAGGAAAACATTATTTTCACCCCTTTTAGGTGGTGCTGCACCTCCCCGTGTACTTTGTGTGATGGATGCAAGAATGGAATGCAAAAGTTCACTAATTTTTGAGATTCCCAGCCAAGTCAAGATCATATTCAACAGTGAAACGTCACAAAGAAATCTGTATCTGTGATTTTGGACTTCACCAAAACTACAAACTGAGATTTCTCACAAGACCTACTCAGCTGATACTATTCCAACATGGGAAAAGATACACCAGCTGTCCCTATAAATGTACAATTGTACTGGAGCCATAATTATGTATGAAAACCTCCAGACCACTTCCAAAGTGTGCATCTTAATATTGATAAAAAATTGCCTTTTTCTATCTGAAACATAATCACAAATCCATGATTCAAGTTTCCACTCTGCTTTTTGCAGCAGTGGCTCCTTATCAGTCATGAACATGAGGTTTAGTAACATTCGTGTATCACCATCTTTTTACGTAAATGTTGCATTCTTGAGTCTCATGAAAAATGTACAGGCAAGAACAGCAACCACACTGTTTAACACGTTCAAATAAATATTTATTCTCCCTTTCCCCTCGCGATGACCATGACTGGCCAGGAATGAACATTGTCTCCAACCACTGCATCCCAGTTCCCCATCAAACACCCTGATCCTGCCACGCGACGGCAAGACCAGCGCAGGGCTGAGCTGAGGCTGAGCTGAGCTCAACATAAACACGAGCTCAGCAGAACCACACATGTGGCACTGGTTGTGGGATCCTGGCCACAGAGGCGAAGTGTCAGAGAGACAAAGCTGGGACTTGTCTTTTTGTGCAGTGTTTGTTTATCCGCCGCACACGTTGTGCCCAGTAACACGAAGCCATCAGTTTCAAATTACAAATATACCATAAATGCCATAAGCAATTTATTTTTCTGCCGCGCCTGGGAGAGCAAATTTGGCATTTTTTAAGAAATCTTATTTGATGCTGATGGGTTCTGATTGCCACTGCGAATATAGATGTTTTTGTTAGGCATAAGCACCGTTTTGATGTGATGGCCAAAGCTCTCGAAGGGTTTGGTTCTGAGGGGTGGGGCCTTGAGAAAGTCCCATCAGCTGTCAGGACCCCTGCCACAAACAATTTTCAGTTCAGTAGGACTGGTTTGAGAACAACTTTAATGCGCTGTTTATTCTAAAACGTGCTGATTCCAAAAGCGACTGACAAGTTTCACACACAAACGCTCGTGTTTGGGAGAGGCACTGCCAAGTGAGCCTGTGAAAAGCATTACATCTAGAATTCATTATTTTGCTGAAGCATCCCGAAAAATTACACCAAGTGATTGCATTCTGAAAAATCCGGTAACGTTAATTTCACCACTGGAATATGATTTCTTTTAAAAGCCTTTTCCTTCGCAGCCCCTGCCACAGGATCCACCCCAACATCTGGAGAACAGAATCCAGGCTGACAGACTAATGCACATGTGGAGGAGTGTGTCTGCTCCTTTGCTGCTTCTCAGGACAGACACATTGTCTCCCTCTCCTTCTCCCTGTCCCCTCCTTTTCTTTTCCTTCTCTTTTTTTTTCCTTTCTTTAATAAGGCTACACGTGTCTTCCAGCTCTCTGCTGAGAATGTGACCAGTGTGTGATATTGCCTTGCGTCGAGGCAGAACGTCTGGCTTAGGTGATACCAAGTGGTTACTGCCGTGGCTTTGAATGCTTTCTAGGTTATTAACCAGCACATCTGGCTCTCTCCCTAGGAGGGTGAGTTCTGCAGTGTCCCAGGAATTTCTTTCATACACCACTTTTATGAGCTTTTCAAAAGAATACGGATTACCACTGGAAAAGGAAGACTTAGGTCGTTTGCAAGCATATTGGTCCCCAACCTGTTTGCCATGCTTAAAAAACAACAATGACCAAAACTCGTTGTTTGATTTTCAGAATTAATTTTCATTCTGTTACCACGGTTGTATTGTTCTTGGTCCCCTTTACTAATAGCTGGTGATTTGTGATGAATAGAATTTTTTTTAAAAAAACAACTAACACAACACTACAGCCACAAGGATAATTTAGTTTGCAATAAACCTCCCAAAACATTGGTTTGTAACCCTTTTTTTTTTTTCCTTCAGACCTCATTCCATCATCACAGAAGGGAAGAGAAATGTGTTTCAGGCTTAATCAAAAGAAAGAAGTGCATGTGCAGCTCCAGAGAGTAAATTTATCTCCTTTGCCCACACATGGAAGTAACACAGGACATGAAGTTTGAATGCACAAGTGATATTACCATAATTTCCCATCTGGACATCCCTATTTCAGAGTGGCCTTTTCTGTTTTCATTTATGTCACTTCCGAAGCAGTTTAAGACAAATGGGAAAACTACTTTTCTTACAGAAAATAGATCCATGTGGGGGAGTCACACAGGGCTTCCCTTCTACCTGCCTGGTGAAGTTCAGCACTCCTGGCCAAAGCTCTCCTGGAGCAAATCTGGCAAAAAGCTGCCTCCCCACCTACCTTCCTGCCAACCCACCTGGAATTCCAGCTTCCCAGGAGGAACTTGCATCGTGCAGAGCTACGCAAGTCCAAAAAACCCCATTTTGCTGGACTGGCTAATCAACCTCTTTCGGAAGCCACATGAGGGCAGGTTTTTGGAAGCTGTTGGCACTCACCAGCTCCCATTGTTCCAAGTGGGAGCTGTTGGGCACTCCCAGCTTTTGAAGGGTTGATGCTTCATGTAGGTGTTTAAATGGGAGCTCTGCTCTCCACTAACCTTTTTGCAATTGCTTTTGGCTGGGCTGATCATCCAGAAATATCCCATTGCACTCAGAGAAAGTATTTTAGAACTAGGCATAAACAGCCACTACTCCTCCAGCCAGGGAAAAGAAACAACGCTCTGTGATTTCCCCAGCCAAGGCAGACAGTCAGGCAAAAAGTTCACAAACTTCAGCAAATTGAAACAATAAAAATAAAATGAAAATTCTTAATTATGTAAATGAAAACAGTGAATGTTTTCAAGAATGTCGCAGCCTTACTCGGAGATTTCTGCCAAACAGAACAAGAATTTGAGTCCATCAGATAAAATCCTGATTTCTTTAGATCAATATCAAAACAAAAGGGGCGCCCAGTTGAAATTTTAAACTGTATATTTTAGGATCAAATAAACTACAGGCAACAGAACATAAAGATCTTCTCACCTCCTCAGGTCTGAATCTTCAGAAAAGCCCACCTTGGCAGCATTAGACTTGGCATTATTCAGTCAGCTCCAGGCTTAAAAGCAGCCACGACCTGTTTGGTGCACTAAGGCTCATGGAAATCCTTACAGGGTTTTCTCTCGTGCTTGCCTATAAATTGCATTGTCTTCTTAAGGCTTCCTGTCCTGCAAACAGAGGCACTAGCACAGAGACTCAACTGAGATTGTTTTCCCCCTCTTCTGCTGCTTTTATTCAACAACAAAAAAAAAAAAAAAAAGAAAAAAAGAAAAAGAGGGAGAGAGAACTGGTGGAAGTTCCTTACAGGAGTTGGGAGAGGACATCTGCAGGCAATTTAACGTGAGGGTTTGTTTCTGTGTCAGCTGGCAACCCCTGGATAACTGTGTCATGTAACTTATATGCTAAAACATGATGTAGGACAACCAGTGAGATGGGGTAAATATGGCAGCACATCAGTTTCATTTGATTAAGATTTATACTTTTGTCGAAGGGAGCAGCCCTGCCATAAACCACGAAAACAAACACAACGTTGTAGCCCACAGTGTGTCCCACCCCAGCAGCCCTGAGCACCAAACCCACCTTCTGCTGCAGCCCAAGAGCCTCAACCCTCCTCTGAAGAAGAACAGAAAACAGGTTTTTCCAGGTGAAGAGGGGAATTTCTCCATCCCCTCCCAGCGGCCCACTCGTGATTCACTAAGGACGCAGCTTATCCTCCTGTGCAGGTGACAGAATGTGAAAGGGCTCATGCAAGCACGAGGCTGAGCCCACAATTTAATCCTCAGTTCACTGCTTCCTGCCCACTCCCAAAGGCAAGGACACAGAGCAGTATCTGAGGGGAGCTCTGGAGATAACCCAGCTCACCAAGTTCCCCCACTCCATGTGTTTAACTTCCTCCTGATTAGAAGAATCTGGTCAAGTGAGGAATGTTCATCCATCCTGGTTCCACTTCTGCTCTTGCATCAGATCTTATGTATTTCAACATTTATAGCCACCCATTTGAACTGAGGTGCTGATGGGATTCAACTGGTAAAATTACCTTCCTCCCCCTCCCTCGTTGTGGGCATACTTTGGTTTAGATTATTAGTACTTTAAAGATCAATCTTGCAGTTAAATGTTTAATGACATAATTGCCACTGTTGCCCAAATTTGTTTAGTTTGTGCTTTATTAGCATGTAATAACTGAAAGTATATTTTCCTCTGTCTGAGTTAATAATGTCTCTTTGATGGCTGATGTGCTGGCTGCAGGTCTGGGACAGCTCTGGGAGAACTGGGGATATTTTCTGAAGCTGTAACTCAGCAGTCGGTGGCTTCCCTCAGCTGAATTCCCAGTTGGCCTCCACTTATGTTTTAAACAACCTTTTGGTTCATTCTGAGTGCCTTTTGAGAACCTCTTAGTCTCCCTCTTAGCTGGGCAGGGAAGCTCTGCTGTCCCACACCTGGACACGTGTGGCAGCTGTGTCACACAGAATCACAGAATGGCTCAGGCTGAAGGGCACCACAGTGGGTGACCTGGTCCGATCTCCCTGCTCCAGCAGGGTCAGCCCAGAGTACGTGGCACAGGATTGTGTGCAGATGGTTCTGGAATATCTCCAGGGAGGGAGACTCCACACCCTCTCTGGACAATCTGTTTAAGTGCTGGGTCACTGCACAGCAAAGAAGTTCTTCCTCATGTCCAGGTGGAACTTCCTGGGCATCAGTTCCTGCCCGTTCCTCTTGTGCCAGTGCTGGGTTCCATGGAGCAGAGCCTGGTCCATCCTCTGCCCCTCCCTGCACCCCCTGACACCCAGGGATGGGGTCCCCTCTCAGTGTCTCCTCTGAACAGCCCCAGCTCCCTCAGCCTTTCCTGGGCACAGAGATGCTCAGTCCCTTCAGCACCTCTGTAGGAGAATCCTCTTGCAGGATCTCCATGTCCCTCCTGTCCTGAGGAGCCCAGAACTGGCCCCAGCCCCACAGATGTGGCTCCTCAGGGCTGAGCAGAGGGGCAGGATCCTCTCTCTGACCTGCTGGCAATGCTCTTCCTGTGCACTCATGTCCATGCCATGCTACTGAACTCTGCAGCCCTTGTTCCTGAATTTTCTCCACAGACAGGACCTCCTGCAGGTTCCTTTGCAAGGATGCTTGGAGAATGGGAGGAAGGTGGCAAGACCTGTGTCCCAAGTGCCTTCAGACGTCATCTGTGGTCCTGCCATGAAAATCTCCATCCCACTCTCCCATACAGAGATACTGACAGGTTTGGGACACGGCTGCCATCACATCCCTTCTTTCCAAAGCATTACATGTCTAAAATGTCATCTTGATGTGATTATATTGCTTTGGGATTTGGAGTTGGCTTGTTCCAAAAAAGCCTGGGTGTACCCCTAGTTCTGTGCTACATATTGAAGATATGCCATGTGAGATGGGATTGAATCCATCTAATAAAGAGCAATTGATTAGTCCCTCCTTGTACTGATTGAATCTACACTGAGTCCTCATGTAAACAGTAGAAAGACACAGGTTCTTCTGAAGGAAAGCTCCTCTTCCTAATACAAGTCTCCACCCTTCCTTTAAAAAGGGAACCCAGAAGATGCTTAAACTAAATGAATGGTTTGGGCTGGAAGGGACCTTGTAGATCACCCAGTTCCAACCCCCTGCCATGAGCAGGGACAACTTCCACTATTCCAGATTGCTCCAAGCCCCATCCAACCTTGGACACTTCCATGGATGGAGCACCTACAGCTTCTCTGAGAAATCCGTTGCAGGATTTCTCCTACTTATTCACAGCCTGGACACGCCACGTTTCTGGGATCCTGGAAAATCTCTCTATACGAGCAACACAGTATGGACCAAAAATTCTGTCAGCTCATCCTGGAAGCATCCCAGGATTCCACTCCTCCTTCCAAATGTTACTCTGCTAAACTTGGAATGGCAGGTTACAGTGTCCTACCAAACACTTCCTGCTCCACAAGGAGTTGATGATGGACAGGAAGTTTAACTTTGATCCAAGGTAATCGCAGATGATCTGAAATCCACAACGCACATGTCAAACACTCTTTTAAGCCTCAGCAGCACTACATTAGTTGAGTTCAACCACATTGTAAATATGGAGGGCAACATTTGGGTTTTGCAGACAGCAAAAAGCTGGACTTGTGAGCAGGACCTGGCACTGAAGGGAGCACGGAGAAGCCTCTTGGGAACAGAGCTTGCTGTCAAGACAGACATGGGATTTTAGGGGGACTGCAGCCATCCTTTCTGCCCTTCCAGGGCAAAAAGGACAGGATACACTTTATTCATGAAGGAAAAAAATTGCACCAAGAATACACTTCTTGCACAGAATCAGTTTCTAATTCAACATGTATGTAAATACCCAAATATTGGCTGCTGACTTGAGCCAAAGAAGAAGGATTTTCCGCCATGAGAATTTGAATTGTCTTGGGAAAGAACAGAGAGTCTGAAAAAGTCCTACAGAACAACAGGGAGAGACGTATGGCAAATGATAAAACAGCCAGTTGGTGAAAGGTATCTAATCAAATGCCCATAACTGTTTATGAGGTAATGTCTGTATTAATAATCTGAAGAAGGAGATAAAACAACACATCAAGAAAGTCAACTATGGGACACCGACGGGGTTGGTGAAATAACCCAAAAGGGTCTTGAGGAGATTAGAACATGGATAAGAAATAATGAAATAAGACTTCAAAAGTAAAGAGGATGGGTTTTAGAACAAGTATGAGATTTTTAAAAGCAGGGAAAGAGATAGAGAGAGATGGAGGGAGGGAGAAGGAGGAGGAGGGAGAGTAAGAGAGGGGAGAGGTTCATTTTGGAGGGGGAAAATCACATTACCAAGAGAATAATCCATCCCTGATGGGGCTGCTAGAGCAACAGCCCCTGGAAAATGCCTTTTGGCCCTAGGAGGCATTACCAGAAGGATAACAAAGTGGTCATTTGTGACCAAGAAAGGATAGCTGGAAGCTGACCCCCACCTGAAATGGACTCTGAGCAGAACTAATGTGGAGAGGCTGTGGGATGCCTGGAGACCTCACCTCAGCAATCCCTATAAATCTTCCTCTTCAAGAAGGTGAGGAGGAAAAACAGTGTGAAATTAGGGAGTTTGAATCCATGCAGAGCTGATATACAGAGGCTTGACAGAGGGAAGCAGGGAGGCTGAATATGAGGAAATGCTTCACCATAATATGTCATGGGGAATCACCTCTGGAAAAGGTCCAAGAGGACCCATTGCTTGGGATATCTGTGGCCAGATCAAGGCAAAATACAAATCCAATGTATATTAAACATTCATCTCTGGCTTGCTGGGAGATAATCTCCACACATCCTCGGCATTTGCTCTGCAGATTTGTGAGAGGATAATCCTGGGCAGGTGGTTTCTGTAAACCACTTCTCAGGGAAGAAGGAGACTGTCCTTACAGCCTCTCAGAATCCCAGGCTGCCCAGGCTGGTGGGATCTGGGAGCCTTCAGTCCCACTCCAGACTCTGGAGCAGAGGAATAGGAACAGGAGGAATCTTCTCTCTCCCCAAATATCACTGGGTTTGTTCCTGTCCCAGTTTGTCTTTCCCAACTTGTTCTCATAACTTCTCCCCACCTTCAGATCCCATCCTGGCTCTAGTTTCCATGACCTTCCATTTTGTGATTTCTACCCATCATCAGTAGAAATGTCCAGACTTTTCACCGTCTGGCAGACTGCAGAAATGAGATTTAAACACATCTGACTCCATGTAACAAAGGGTTAGTGCAAAGCACATCCATCAGCCAGAGCATTGAAAATGCATTTGGTTCTCTTTAGTTTGCTCTTTCCTGCTTATGAAAAAGATAATTTTTGTTTTAAAATGGCCCCACTTAAGGAATTATCCATGCCATTAGTCCCTATAACAATAGAGATTAAAGTCTCTAGACCATCCCCTATCAAAATAACATACTCTTCTTTGAACATGTCATTAACACTGTTTTCCATCTGGCTGTTGGCAGCAGTCTTGGATTTGCTCCGAATTGCTGAAAGTTCATCAATTATAGCACACAGAAGCCATTATCTCCCTCTTCCTTTAGCAGTGAGGTATTTGCTCAGGCAAAGAGAAGAGGTAGAGTTCAAGAGGAAAGAAAAAAAAATAGAAGGAAGAAAGAATTTCCTCATTGAAACTCTATGGCAATCATTTGGTTACAAGCCAGAATTCTAAGCTCCTGAGAAGTAAATCACTATTTTTGCTTATAAGGACATTTTAGGGTTCAAAACCAGTAGTGACTCTGGAACTATTAGAGGTGACTGATATGTGCTGGGGGAGGATGAAAATGACACACCTCATTTGATGCCCGGCAGTTTGGGGACTCAGTGAGTGAGCACAGGAGTGGAGGATTGTCACATCCACGATAAACTGGGTTCCTTTATTTTCTGAGAACACAGAGTGAACCATGGCTGTTGTTCAAACGAGACTTAACTGTGATCCAGCCAGCACAATTAGTAAGAACCACAGTGAGATTGAAACCGTGTTCCCCTGTCAGTACAAAAGCAGAGGGAAGAGCTTTTAAAGTTTTTCCATAGTAATGAAGGGAGGACACCGTGAGGGGTAAGCAAAGGGGGTGGGACTTGCAGCTGCTCAGCCTTGGGGACTGCTGACACTGGTGCTTGTCACATCTGTCACCGGGGCACGTCTGCAGCCCTGCAGGCAGCAGTTATCCCAGAGCAGCTGTCAGGCAGCCAGTTTGCAGCCCAGATAATTCCCAGTAGTTTGTTCACCACCCTGCACTGGGGCTAAAGGCACCTTCCCACTGCAAAAGGTCATTGCAGGCCGTTCCTCCACGGGGTCATCGTCAATTCATACCTGTAGGAGGTTTGGCTCACTGGCCAGCAGTTACCAGGAGCAGTTATTCCATATTTTCTGGAAGGGATGGGAGCAGTTGCTGCTCTGAGGGCAGTGGTGACATCCTGTGATACAGCAGTATTCCATACTAGGCTGACGACACCAGAACAAGAGGACATGGCCTTAGGCTGTGCCAGGGGAGGTTTAGGCTGGATGTCAGGAAGAGTTTTTTCCCAGATAGAGTGATCCCTCAGTGGAATGGGCTGCCCAGGGAGGTGGTGGAGTCGCCATCCCTGGAGGGGTTTAAGGTCAGAGTGGATGAGGAGCTCAGTGCCATGGTGTGGATGGTGGGAGGCTTGGCTGGATGGAGCGTGGTGCCCGTGGTTCCAGGGTTGTGGGGCTGATCCCTGGGTGGGCGTTCGCTTGGGAGTTGGACTCGATGATCCTGTGGGTGCCTTCCAACTCAGAATAACCTGTGAACCTGTGAACCATCCATACTGCAACGTGTCTGCCATGAGCTGCCTTCACGTGGGGCTTTGGGCAAAGCTCTTTGTATCCCTGGCTCGGATTTCCATGCTCTCACTCCCAGCTGAGCCGCCCAAATATCACTTTATGAGCAGTGAAAGAAGTGTTTTAGCAATGCAAGGAATCTGCAGAGACTCAGTGTCTAACTCAGTCAAGATCCTAAAAAGAGGTAGGAGTAAAAGCCTGGCTTTATCCTCCTTATCCTGGAGGATAATTATAATTCTACTCTCCTTCCCTTCTTGTCCCCCTGCCTATTCAGGCAGAGTTTGTATTGTGCGTACAAAAACTCCCAGCACAACAAAGTCTTGGATCCTATTTAGAGACTCTACAATTCCAGGAAAAATAACAGATTATATCAGCCCCAGAATATGCTCCTTAACAAATAATACCAGTTTACAAAAAAATCAGATTTGACCATAACACAACAGATTAGGGACATCCAGCAGCATCTCTGTGCTGCCACAATTTGAAATCCAACAGATTCTTTGGCCAACAAAGGAGCTCTGAGATCAGGTTTTGTAATAATTTCAGTGACAATATGGGATTCTGTGCATGGAAATGTTCATGTGTCCCATAAGCCAGGCTACATTCAGGTGTAATTTTCAGAAACAATTATGGAGAAATTCTTTTATTTCTTCTGAGAAACCAGGTTTTCATTGACTGCAGTATTAGGAGCAAATTTGAGAGATTCAAAGGCAACAGCCTCAGTGACATCCACAGAACAAATGAGGTTGTACAGACACAGACCGGCCAGACCTGGCCCAAAGCATTTTATGTCCTTCGAGAATTTTTAATACAATTTTCCTCACTGATTAAGGTGTGAAGTGTTCCCATTCTTCACTTTCTACAATGCAAAAGGAAGGTTTGCAATCCACAACCTGTCTCTGCAGTCACCCCAAATCACACACATTTATCCCAGGACAGTCACTATTCCTGATAATAAAATAAATACAATAATATTTCTTTTACCTACAAACAACACCTTGGACTTTTCCTCCCCAGAGAGGGGCCAAAGGAACAGCAGTAACTCATTTTTTTCCAAGAACTGGTTCCACAAAATCCCCTCACAGTGACAGCACAAGTCAACTAAAGTCAAACAAGCATTTGATCTTTGCTGAAAGCAGAATTTAACCCTTAAAAATAGAACAGGTCTATCGAAGGATCGTTATTCACAAAGCATAAATCACTAAAAACAAAACACGGAAAACTCAAGTTTTTCAGAGGGTTTCCGTGACTGTGGTTGTAAGAAGTGGAGTTTAATGACAGCAGAACAACAGAAACATCCATTAAAATGTGTGTAAAAGACAGTCTTGCCCATACAAATCAAGAATTTTATTGATGTTGAGCAGCCTTACTTATTTCAGTCCTCCCACAGGCACTAAACACGTTGAACTGCTCAAAGATCAGGCTCAAAACTCCCCAGATTTTGCAGACCTAGAACTGAAAGTCCTTTTTCTTGCCCTCATCAAGTTTTTCTTTCCTTTATGGCTTGGAAAAGCCCAGGTCTGTGACACAAGTGAAACTACACATTAGGGAGCAACAGGGACACAAATTGACCAGATCAGTGATGGATGCTCCATTCAAGCTGAAAAATGTAAAGCTTAGTCTTCAGTGGCTATGGAATGAAGCTGCCCAAACACACTGAGGACACACACTTTGAGGCTTTCAAAACATTCCCAAAATTGGACAGGATCTGCCTGGGGACTGGAATCCAGCTCTTACCATTTCTCCTTCAGGAATGGACCACAAGAACTGGGAGATGGGTTAAACTTTCTCTTGGTAGCAGGAAATGCTGATTTCAAAAGAGCACATAGAAAACTCATAGGGAAAAATCCCTCACAGAAATCTCTTCTGAAAAAGAGACACCTCTGAGTATTCATATTGCCACGCTCAGATATCTCTTGTATTATTTTTCTGCACATGATCAGGCAAAAGATTTAAATCTTAGTGACCCTCCACTGGACTCATTCCAACAGTTCCATGTCATTCTTGTGCTGAGGGCACCACAACTTGGTGCAGTACAGATGGAAAAACCATCCCACCAAACTGTCTCTCCCACGTCCCAGGCACTATCCTTTATCATGGCTTATGTTTAAGAATGGAGTTATGTCCACTTTAAAAGCCTAAATGAACAGAGCATCCATGGCAGCTTTCCAAAGAATGTGTTTAGACCACAGCAGCTCCTAATGACATAAACAGAAATGGGAAGGCTCTGGTGTCTGGTTGGCCAGCTCTCCCATCCCAAACACACTATTAAAGTAATTGCCTTCCTCACACCCCCTTTTCAATGTAACAGCAACTTCTGGGGGATATTCAAGGCTCCTACGAGTCCCCTTGAACCCACCACTGCAGAGATTTTATTTTCCTTGCTGTAATAAGATGCTGTAACTCCCGTGGTTGTAAAAACCTACTTTGGGCAGTAAGTCTGGCAGGAAGCACAAAACCGAGTTCGTAATGTTATTTCTGGTGCTGTGGACATTCTGACAGCATGGAGAGGTGCTAAATCCCCTTCAGTGTTGTCAAGTCTTGCTGGTGGAAATCCAGGTAACAAGACACTTTGAGGCAAAACTGCCTTGCGGGGGAGTGGGGGTTGTGTTTGTCTCCTCTTTCCATAAAAACAACTGGGGACCAGACTGTGGAAAATGTTGGGGTTTGGAAAACCTGGAGAGAGGGAAAGGACGAGCTCGCCCACTACTGCAACTCATCTTGGTATCTAAACACGACCCAAAACCAACACAGAGAGAGAGATAGAGGGAGATTATTTCATTCACTATGTTTTACAAGAAAAAACGTGAAGTGTTTAAAATACATCATTTTTACTCAATTCCTCAGTTAAACATAAGTTGCAAAGTGAAAGCTTTTCCCTAGGGAGCTGCTGACTGGCAGATGGCAGTCAACTGAGAAGGAATTCCATAAAAGAAGTTGTAGAAAATGTCACTTCAAGGAAAGACAGGCAGTCAGAAAGAATGAAAGAAAAAAATTCACTTCCAGCTTAGTATGGCTGATGCATTTCTTTGATTAGAGCAATTGGGCCATGATATAAATGTTATGGATGTTAGATTTTAGTTGGATTATAGGTTGGATCTTCAATGTCTTTTCCAACCTTATCGACACTGTGATACTGTTAAGGGTAGACTGGATGAGGTGCTGAGGGCCATGATATAAATGTTATAGCTGTCAGGTTTTAATTGGATTATAGGTTGGACGTGATGATCTTCAAGGTCGTTTCCAACCTTATCAACACTGTGCTACTGTGTAATTGTATTTCACCAGCAGTATTTTCTGATGGCAGAATCCATGTGAATGGGAAACACAGAGTTTCATCCTGTTTGTACAGAAGGATCAGATGTTTTTTCTCAGCTAGACATTATATATGATACTTATTATATATATAATTATATATTATACTCACTTTTCTTCTTTAGTTGAACTAAATGTTTGCCCCTGGCTTTCATGGGGCAGAAGCAGGAACACATAAATTCAGTATTTTTCAAGAAGGTGTGTTTTATCAAGCACACCAAATATTAAAGGATGATCAAGGGGGGTTATTTTTAGAAAGAATTAGCCTTAAAATATCCACACATTTCAGAGCACATCATACAGGTGTCAGCAGCAAAGACTGCAGGACTGACTCAGACAACAGCACATAAATATTGAGGAACAAAAGAGCCAGTGCTGGGCAGCAGCACAATTTATAAACATGCAAGAAAACCTGTGCTATGAATACATATTCTTTAATTTTATGACTCTCAAAACATCTGAGGACACACAATAAACAGGAAACTAACCTTGATGTGAGCTGCTGGATCTGGGACAGTCTGAATCATGTCCTTTAACAGGCCAATGTGTTTACCAGGAGCTCAGGTCCCAAGGCAGCTGCATAACCAAAGAAACAAAAGTCATATGATTACATTTTTAAAAGTTTGTTTTCAATACAAATCTCTTATCTTTTTATAGACTGATAAGCATCTTTCCTTCCCCAGACCTCCCTGAGAATCAGTGCAGTTGAAGCTCTAAGACATTTCTGCTTCCCAAAAGCCTGTTTAGGACGTATTTCATAGAGGAGAAAAGAGCCAGCCCTGAAATTCTCATGGAAAAAAACCCAACTTTATTTGTAATGGATGATTTTCCCAAAATAAGAACTTGGGACATGCCCTGCCCAGCACAGCCCCATTATTCACCCGAGTTATCAGGGATTTCCACAATCCCTTCTTCCCATTTTAGAAACAGGACTGGGAGAGATCTGGAACTGATATAAATAAGCCCCGTATCACTGAAGCTGTGCCCGTTTACAAGAGCTGCAAATCTGCTCCAGCCGCCCAATTAACGGCACTTCAGAGCCTGGATGTTCTGGAATCCCTTATCCATGTCCCGTAATGCAGCACAGAGAGGCTGGGGCAGGTGGGACACATTTGTCTGCGTGTGGAGGGGGTGGAAAACCATTAAACCCAGTTCAAATAACAACAATATATAATGTAAATGATGTAGGGCACCGCTCAGTAACTCAAACATCAAATAGCTGCGAATAAATCAGGACGGATAAGCCAGGACATGGAAAACATGTGGAAAATGTGGGAACATGAGTATTATTTTTCTCCATTCTCCCTAAAAAGCTGGAAATTCCCCTTTCTCACACCAGAGGTTTCTCTCTGCCCATGACCTTGAACTTATCTTTTAAAGAAGAAAGGCACTAACAGAGGAAAAAGTACTTTTCCTCAGCAGCAGCTTTTTCTATTTCATTGTCTGTTCTCACATCTACAGTAACTTGGCAGGCAAATTTCCGGTAGATTTACCTACTGATTTAGGAGAATTTTCACTGACTAACACTGAGCCGCAGCTTGCCCCAGAAGCAGAAACTATAACCTATAAACTATGCAAGTTTAATTGGCATAAATTGCACCAAACACTGCAATGAAAGGTATCAGCATTTAGATCTTAGTACGCATCTCCCTTACTGCTTAAGACAGTGTCGTCCCCCCTTCAAATCCATGAAAACAAAGTAGGTGAAGAAACCCCCAAACAAGACAAATTCTCATTTTTGTCTGCTTTTCTCAGATATCTCTGGGTGGTCAAATTGGATAGTGATGCCATGGTTTTAAATGAAGATTTTTCTCTCCACACAAATATCTCCAAAAGCAAGAGATGCTTGTTTCAGTAAAGGCAAAATTTCCACAGCAATGCTGTTCAGATTGAAATCCTGCAGAAACTCTCACAGCACTGACATGCCCAACAATTCCCTTCCTCCCTTCCCCAGGAAATCCACGCTTGCCATTATTCATTGGGTTTATGGGATTCGTATTTTCAGCTTTTGAAACATCACACACACTGGAAAATGGCTAAATTTTATATAAACTGGAGAGAAAAATGTTTTGAACCCAGGGTTGGATCATGTTTTAAGTGGTTTCATGCTCACATCATTGTGTTGCCATAATGGTACCTCAGCCCCAGCACAGAAACCCACCCAGGGAAGCTCAGATTTGTCTGAAGCTTTCAGGGTTAAAGAGAAGTTGTTTGAAGTGTGCCAGACACAATCATATCACGTCTTTTCCCCAAGAAGATGGATTCTTTGTGGAAGACAAGATGACGGAGAACATTTGCAAACCGATTGCCAACCCTGGACCACAAGGTTTGGGAATCAAAGACAAGCAAATGTTGTTCAGTAGGAGCTGAAAAGATGCACATGCAATTGTTCTGGACATTGGATTTTTTTGCTGTACTGCAAAAAAATTCTTCTTTAAATTCAACCTTTGGGATTGTGACCTTCTTTCCCACTTGGAAATTCAGTTTAGCCACTCTAAACTGGGACCAGTCCCAGTTTTCAAATCATAAAGCTTTTATCTTTTATCTAGAAGTCATGGTTTAAAAAAAGCTGTGACAGTTTTCCTTGGGTTTCCCCTCACCCCCCCAACCCCAAACACAAGTGTAATTTTAATTATTTCAGCTCCACCTTTACTGCCTGGAATTGGAAGCTTCCAGACATCTGGGGCTAACTTGCTGAACCAGATGGTATCTATTGCCAGAACCTCCTCCACCCCCAGCCCAAATTTCATGCTGGTCATGCCTGTGCCTGTCAGTCTATGGCAGGGTCTGCATGTGGCTGTAGGTCTTAGCAGGACCCTATTGTAGGAGCCAACACTGACACTAAAGCCTGGCTTAGGGAGACATCTCTTTTCAGGAAAGTGAAACAAGGAAATTGCAACACAAACTGAAAGTTTAAACACTTGATTAAGTGCCTTCCTGATTTAGGGTTACCCTGGAAGGATGTCCTGGATGGGGCTCTGAGCAACCTGGTCTGGTGGAAGGAGTCCCTCCCCATGGAAGGGGGTTGGAAGAAGAGGATCTTTAAGGTCCCTTCCAACCCAAACCATTCTGTGATTCTCTGGTTCTGTGGACAGAAAACATTTGTAGCCACAGAGCAGGTTTTCTAATATTTCCTGGTGTTGTGAGTGAAGATTTATTAATCCAGCTTTAGCAGCACTTGCACCCCACCTCATCAGGGGAGTGGAGACACAGGAATTCTGGAGCATCCCAAAGATGGACCCTGCAGCTTGTGCTGGCAGTGGCCAGATGCTTCTCAGTGGAGCTGGAGAGTGTGGAACTCCCACCCCACAACCAACACACCCACAAAATGCAAATAAACCGCATTTTAGTTAAATACAGGGACAGAGCATGGGCTGAGCACTCCCCAAGACACCTGGGATAGAAGGCATCAAGGACAGACAGGAATCACACACTCTTGCCACATCCTCGAGGAAAGAGGATAGCTGGCATCAGGCTGTGGGCAGCATTAAATACACCAGGATCCGGCTTTTGGGGCTGGTGCCCATCCCCTGACACATCCCAAGCATCACACATGGACAATGGAATAGTGAGAGTTAACAGTATTCCTGTTGATATAGGAGACATAAATTCCACTCTGATGTTCAAGACAGATTGAAACATCAAGATAAAAACAAAATGTAAGAAACCAGCCAGACCTGGGTAAGCCAGTGCTGCCCAGGAGGAGACAAAAGCTGTGGAGCCTGTTGTCCTGTACATGCAACCCACGTTTTTGGAGATATGTAAATACATCAAAGGGTTACAGAATTATGTACAGCCCTAGAGTTTTCCAGATGTGATTGCATTGTTCTTCCTTTCTATAGTCATATCAAAAAGATCAAACTTTTTAATGCACACATTGCCAAATTACTGAGAGGCTGAACATCCCCTCTCTACAGGGGCAGTGCACAACCACCTCTTGTATGATTTTGTACTCAGGTTACTTTGGAGACAGGAATTTAGGTACATTTTGCAGAACTTGGCATGCTGTGCTCACCCAAAAACCCCAGCAGGTTCCTTCTGATGTGTCCTACACCCTGCACTAAAGCTTTGCAAGAAATCATGACCCGGCCGTCAGCAGAGATGACACAAAAAGGCTCCAGGTCAAACTCCCAACAATGTGATGCCCACATGGAGCAGAAGATTTGCTGCAGCAAATAAAGAAACACGGTCTGTGATGCTCTTCTGCCAGAAATGAATGTGGCCCAGCTCCCAAATAACAGGATCGTTAAGGCTGGAAAAGAGCTCCAGGATCACAGAGTCCAAGCTGTGCCCCATCCCCACCTTGTCCCTGAGTGCCACGGCCAGTCCTTCCTTGGACACCTGCAGGGATGGACACTCCAAACCTCCCTGGGCAGCCCCTGCCAAGCTTAACCAGCCTTTCAGTGAAGAAATCCCTCCTGATGTCCAACCTGAGCCCTCCCCTGGCACAGGTCGAGGCCATTTCCTCTCATTCTGCCACTGGTGACCTGGGAGAAGGGACCAACCCCCACCTTGCCTGACACTTTGTGCTGCAGCTCCTTTCAGGCAGCTGTAGAGAATGATGAGGTCCCCCTGATTGTTCTCTCCAGGCTAAAAGTACTTTACTGCACTGAGAAAAATACGTAAAATACAGCCACAGTCGCAGCCAGTGCTGGAAAATGAAGAGCTGCTTAATCAACAGCAAACAAGGTGCCAGATTCCTGCTGTTGTGAAAGCAAAGACAATATCAAATGGTTGTCCAAGCACAGGCTGCACATGAGCCACAGCTTTGCCTGCAAGACAGTGGCTCTCTCCAAACAATCCTGTGTTACTGCTGCTGGGGAAATAAGAGCCCGAGATGTGAACATCAGACAGGAGAAACAGCTCTGACAAGGAAATCGAACACCAAGGGGACAAGGGAACCCTCCTTCCATGTGACAGACACCCAGCACTGGGGCTGGCACACACACACCCAGAGTCACAAACTCCGCTATGATGAATAATTCACAGTGGTATTGCAGCAGATTTCTGCCAGCATAAGTTCGGATGTTTACCGTTACTCACAGGAGGTGAATCCCTGAACAGTTATGCAGAATATCCCAAGTGAGTGCCAGCAGGACTTTCTGACCCCTTCACACTGTCATGCAACTCTACAGGTCACATATTTTATAAGAACTGATGGGTTTCAGCTGTTGGAAGACATTTGAGACACCCCTTTCTGAATTGGGGATTTTTTTCAAGAAATCTCTTCTTGTACACTGGGGTCCTACCAGCACTGTGAGAGGGTGTAAAACAGAGGAAACTGGGATATTCAAACGGCAGGAAGAATATCAACCTGCTCTCAGTGGTGTGCAATAAAAGCATTAAAAAAGCATAAAAAAAGCAAAAAAGGCTGCTGGAGGTTAGAGGTAGTTCAATGCCCTTTGTGTGGTTTTCAGCCTTCCTGTGATTTCTGGACACCTAAAGTAATTCCAGTTATGGTGGAAGCCCTTTTGTTGAAAATTTAAGCCCAATTGAGGCTTTGCTGCACTTTAGAAGTAGCTTACAGATCTGAAGAGGAAACCAGAGTTCATTTAATCAGTCTTTATTCATAATATAAGGTTTTATTGAGATTATTAAATTATTAATTTATTTAAATTAAATCCTTTAACAGGGCTAAGAAGAGAAGAGTTGAAATCCTCATCCACTAAAATAAAGTGTATTTTCTCCATCATCTAAAGCAGGCCAGAAATTCCCACCCTGCCTTAGTTATGTGGGCAAAACTCAGGAGCAGNAAAAAAGCATAACCTCTTGCTGGTGGAGGTTAGAGGTAGTTCAATGCCCTTTGTGTGGTTTTCAGCCTTCCTGTGATTTCTGGACACCTAAAGTAATTCCAGTTATGGTGGAAGCCCTTGTGTTGAAAATTTAAGCCCAATTGAGGCTTTGCTGCACTTTAGAAGTAGCTTACAGATCTGAAGAGGAAACCAGAGTTCATTTAATCAGTCTTTATTCATAATATAAGGTTTTATTGAGATTATTAAATTATTAATTTATTTAAATTAAATCCTTTAACAGGGCTAAGAAGAGAAGAGTTGAAATCCTCATCCACTAAAATAAAGTGTATTTTCTCCATCATCTAAAGCAGGCCAGAAATTCCCACTCTGCCTTAGTTATGTGGGCAAAACTCAGGAGCAGCAGATCCTTACAAGTGCACAATTTGGGAACTGCTAAACAAACAAAATAAGCTTTTTGCACAGCCTGGTGCTGTGATGTTATTCCTCCCCTTCCCAAACACTTCCAGGTTTAGAAGGTGGTGGTGTGGCTCCTGCTGGGGTTTGCCAAGATCATGCCCCACCTTGTCCTGCAGACATGGATTTCTGAAGGGAAATGGCTCCAAGAAAACCCAGTGAAGAAAGGCCTAGAATTGAAGCCACAGAAATGTTTATAATTCAGCATTTATAAACTGATCAGCAGAGTGTGAAACACAACTCTTACAACCCAGGGTGAATTCTGACAGTGAGCTACCACTGCATGACCTGGGCTTAAAGGTTTTATGATTAACTTGTGGTTGGGTATAACCACTTCAATTCTAGTTTTGGGGGTTTTTTTGCTTCTTTCACTGTAACCTCTCTGTGTTTTATCAGCCTCAACAATAAAACCCTGGTGACAGATCCTGATGACTCAAGAAATGCTACTGCCAAGGCAACTCACCTGCAGTCAGTGTTAGTGCTGTCAGGGTAAAGTTTCATGGTTGCAGGTGGACACCATGAATAAAACAACAAAAAAAGGAGAACAAAGTCAAGATAGGAAAAGATGTGTCAACCAACGTTTCTACAACTTTCCATTCTCAATTAAAATGTCCTCTACTCCCTTTGCCCTTGCAGGACACAAATCAAGGGATGTGTCGTCCATTCTCTGATGTGCTTAGCTCTTTAGGAGCAATTTAAAGAGAATAACTCACTTATAATTTTCCAGTTACATCTCTTGATAGTTTGGATGTTTGTGGGTTTGTTGGTTTGGGTTTATTGTTTGTTTGCTTTTTTTTTTAATCATGGCATTATCTGTTAAAAAAAATCAGTGGGAAAAACAAAAGCTGAGCAGAGCTGGCTGATGGATGGGCTTCAATTCTGGCAGCAAAAGAAAGTCAGACTTTTCACTTTCAAGAAACACCTCAAGAACTTAATGATAGGTTGGAAGAACCCTTAAAATTCAACCAGTTCCACATCCTGCCATGGGCAGGGACACCTTCCACTACCCCAGGTGGCTCCAAGCCCCGTCCAACCTGGCCTTGGACACTTCCAGGGATCCAGGGGCAGCCACAGCTTCTCTGGGCAACCTGTGCCAGGGTCTCATCACTCCCAAAAGAAAGAATTTCTTCCTAGTGTCTAATCTAACCCTGCCCTCCTTCAGCTTAAGGACATCCCCCCTTGTCCTGTCACTCCAGGCCCTTGTCCCCAGTCCCTCTCCAGCTCTCCTGTGCCCTCCTTTAGGAACTGGAAGGGGTTCCAAGGTATCCCCAGAGCTTTCTCTTCTCCAGGCTGAACAGCCCCAAATCTCTCAGCCTTTCTTCACAGGAGAGGTGCTAAACCTCACTTTTCATTCTTCTTTTTATTTTTCCCCCCTTTTTTTCAAAAAATAAAGTAAACCTTCCCAGCCAGTCCTACTCTCCAAAAGCCTCCCGAGGGTTTGCTGGTAAATTCTCTCCCTCACACGAGGTTAACACCATTCCCATCAGTCAGATCGCGGTGCTGGTGTAACTGGCAGCAAATCCCCTTTCTGATGGNGAACTCAAGGGATGTGTTGTCCACTCTCTGATGTGCTTAGTTCTTTAGGAGCAGTTTAAATAGAATAACTTACTTATAATTTCCCAGTTACATCTCTTGATAGTTTGGGTGTTTGTGGGTTTGTTGGTTTGGGTTTGTTGTTTGTTTGCTTTTATTTTTTTTAATCATGGCATTATCCGTTAAAAAAAATCAGTGGGAAAAACAAAAGCTGAGCAGAGCTGGCTGATGGATGGGCTTCAATTCTGGCAGCAAAAGAAATTTAGACTTTTCACTTTCAAGAAACACCTCAAGAACTTAATGATAGGTTGGAAGAACCCTTAAAATTCAACCAGTTCCACATCCTGCCATGGGCAGGGACACCTTCCACTACCCCAGGTGGCTCCAAGCCCCGTCCAACCTGGCCTTGGACACTTCCAGGGATCCAGGGGCAGCCACAGCTTCTCTGGGCACCCTGTGCCAGGGTCTCATCACTCCCAAAAGAAAGAATTTCTTCCTAGTGTCTAATCTAACCCTGCCCTCCTTCAGCTTAAGGACATCCCCCCTTGTCCTGTCACTCCAGGCCCTTGTCCCCAGTCCCTCTCCAGCTCTCCTGTGCCCTCCTTTAGGAACTGGAAGGGGTTCCAAGGTGTCCCCAGAGCTTTCTCTTCTCCAGGCTGAACAGCCCCAAATCTCTCAGCCTTTCTTCACAGGAGAGGTGCTAAACCTCACTTTTCATTCCTTTCCCCCCTTTTTTTTTCTGAAAATAAAGTAAACCTTCCCAGCCAGTCCTCCTCTCCAAAAGCCTCCCGAGGGTTTGCTGGTAAATTCTCTCCCTCACACGAGGTTAACACCATTCCCATCAGTCAGATCGCGGTGCTGGTGTAACTGGCAGCAAATCCCCTTTCTGATGGGACTCCCGGCAGCACCACTCCCTAATGCAGAGAGTCCTGGTGGCCCTGGAGACCTCGGGACAACTCTTGGCACCTCGGGGTGGTGAGTACGTAAGACTTGTCCCCGTCTGAACAGACGTGGGCTTGGGTTCAAGCTGACCATGAAACCACAACTTGAATGTTACTGTGAGCAAGTCAGCAACTGAAGCACAGGCCATGTGTCACCACCTGTTTGTGAGGCACAGATGGCTGAGGTTTACAGTTGGCTCTGTACTCATAGCAATACTCCAGGTCCCCAACGTCCGTGGGGGCAAAAGGATGCAACAACCTGAAAATGTATCTGTGCCATCTGTGTCTGTCCCTCCTGGAGTTCATTGAAACCAAAGAGGGATTTTCTCCTGTGGATATTTTTCTTGAAGGGAGCAGTTCCTCCCTACACAGACAAGACAGAAAGTGTTCTCCCTCTCCCCCCCTTTGAATGTGGAGCTGGTGAGGGAGGCACAATTCTGTGCTACCACCCAAAAGTGTCTGTGCAGCTACTGCTTCTCTCACAGTCCAGCCCATGATCTCAGGGGAGGATACAGCCCTAAATTAGCTCATTTACAGTAGGAACTTTAAACTACAGCCAAAAATGTTTGGTTTTATTAGTCCTCCCTATATAGTGAGCCTCTGACCAATAACTTGTTTTATTTATTTTTCTGGCGAATTACCATGTTCTTATTCAAAGCCATAATGAGGATTATGTATCAATGTGGAATGCAGAGCAGCCATTCCCGAAACTCCCAACTGCATATAAAAGAGTTTGGAATTCCCCAAACACTATCTCTTCAGTCCAGGCCACTTACAAATGTGGTTAACATGAATGAAGTAATATCTTCAGAAAGGAAGGAGACTTTTGAGTCACGTCTGACACATTTAACTACCCCAACCACTTTCCATAGCTCAAGGTTTTGACTGTCTATCTTAATACCACGCAGGGGTGTGTGATAATGATTACTCCCTGATGCTTATCCTGTTACAGGATACTTAGACACAGGCAAGGGACACCAAGGGGAGAGCTAATGAATGAATTCAAGACTTTGAAGGGCAAAACCACCGAGGCCACCAGAAAAGCTCTGAGATCAAATCAAAATTCCTGCTTGGTGCACTTTGCTGCCTCTCTGTTTCATGGTAGAGGTGCCCTGGCAGATTTCTGTGTTTAACTGCTCAAACTCAGCCCAACTCTGTGCTTAGCAGAAGGTGTGCACCGGTCACCCCCAAAAGAGCAAGACACTTGACCATGAAGTAACCAGCAGGTAATTCCTGGCTGCAGATTGTAATTATGGGCCCCAGTGCTCTACAGAAATATGACTTTCCAAAGGAGAACCTGGTAGGAAAGCAGGATGACATCAGGGGACATACATAGTGACAAAGAGCAGTTTCTAATTTACATTCATTCCACTGTTAAAGCCCACGCCTGTTTCAATGATGCTGCACTTAAAATTACATCTGCTGAAAGATATACACACACTGTTAATGAAGGAACTAAAAACAAATTGTCTTGAAGCTGAAGCCACAAGCTAAGAAAAACTAGCATCTCCTTTTGAAAGATGAACGCAAATGAAAGTGTTTTAGAAAGTGGAGGAACAAGATTCAATTAAATAACAGCAAACCATATATAGAAGCATGGAAAAATAGAATTATTTGGGTTGGAAAGGTCCTTAAAGATCATCTCATTCCATCCCCTGCCTTGGGCAGGGACACCTTCCACTGTCCCAGGTGGATCCAAGCCTTGTCCAACCTGGTCTTGGACACTTCCAGGGATATAGGGGCAGCTGCAGCTTCTCTGGGAAACCTGTGCCAGGGCCTCCTAACCCTCACAGCGAAGAAATATCCCATCTAACCCTGCTTTCTGTCAGTTTGAAGCCCTTCCCCCTTGTCCTGTCCCTTGGAAATAGTCTCTCTCCATCTTCCCTGGGGCTCCTTCAGCTCCTGGAAGGTCACACTGAGGTCACCCCAAAGCTTCTCCTCTCCAGGCTGAACATTCCCAGCTCTCCCAGCCTTTCCTCCCAGCAGAGCTGCTCCATCCCTCTGCTCATCCTGGGGCCTCCTCTGGACTCTCTCCAGCAGCTCCATGTCCTCCCTGGGCTGGATCCCAGGGCTGGAGCAGCTCTGCAGGTGGGGGCTCACAACAATCTCCCCTGGTGAGTGTTACCATCTCCTTCAACCCTTCCTTGCCTAAAACCTCTTGGACTTTGAGGCCATTTATTCAAGAAAGATTTGTGCTGGCGTTCTGCACTTGGTTCTTGGAACCTGACTTTGCCAGGCCAGAGGTGTCTCTGTGAACCTGAAGGACAGACAATGTACAGAAGATTAGACTGGCTGCTCCAGCTGCCCTCTAGCTGTCAGATACCTCTGCCTCTATTTTTAATTCTTTTTCACAGGAGATCTGTTTCTAATAAGCCCATGGAAAATGTGAGGCAAGGATCACAAAGCCAGCAGGTGATAAATTCATATTTTCAATGACATTGCAGCATCTAGTACAAATTGATGGCATAAAGCTAATAAAGAAAAGACAGTAGTAATTTTTGAAAGTCAAGTTGTTGTGTGAACATCTCACAGAGTTTTCAAGGATAACTACTTGATTAAATTTGCATAATCAAAAATTACATACACACTTTCCATAATTACTGAGTACATTAGGTCTGTATATTATTTACTGCAAAGTATCTAACAGTTCTATCAATCATAAAAGAGTCCTGAATTGTTGCTGTTAAAAGCAATATCTAAAATCTGAGGTATTTTCAACTGAATTTATGGGAGAACCAAAGTGCAACATCACTTAGCTTAGAAGTACAAATAAAAAATAGTTCACATTTTCTCTGCTTTCAATAAATTTCCTTGGTTGTCATACTCAAGAAATGTATAGGCTGTTCAGGAACAGAATGTACTGGCACTCAATCTGTTGCATGCAAGAGCTCACTTTGGGGATGCAACAACTGTTTCTGCAATCTGCCCTGGAAAATTGTCCTCCTTTTTCTCCCTCTGGGTTTCTGGGGATGCCTCTTGTTCTGAAGAGGAAAATCACTGTTTTAATGAGAAATGTAATTTTATTGGGGTTGGTTTAGTTTGGTTTGCTTTTTTCCTGTGAATGTGAACTCACTTTTGTTGGTCCAGGGTGCTGCAAAGAGGAGAGGCAGCTGTGGGTCCTGGGGAGCTCACCCATGAGACAGCTCCAGTGAGCACCTTCTTGGAAACGGCCTCAAGGAATTCCCATCCCTGGAAGTGTCCAAGACCAGGCTGGATGGAGCACTGAGCCACCTGGGATAGTGGAAGGTGTCCCTGCCCATGGCAGGGGGTAGGAATGGGATGGTCTTTAAGGTCCTTTCCAGCCCAAACCATTCTGGGATTCTGGGATTTCATGATAAACTGCTGTATTGACTCAGCAACTGCCCATCCCAGTCATGTTCTACCAACCCTTTTCTTCTGCTGTGGCTCCTCCCTCTGCCAAATTCACAGGTTCACAGGTTATTCTGAGTTGCAAGGGACCCACAGGATCATCTAGTCCAACTCGCAAGCGAACACCCACCCAGGGATCAGCCCCACAACCCTGGAACCACGGGCACCACGCTCCATCCAGCCAAGTCTCCCACCATCCACACCATGGGACTGAGCTCCTCATCGATTCACCCAGCAGCCCCCTCCATGGGTGGGAATACCTTCCCTGAGACGTTCCCTTGGGAAGTGCAGGTCCTAGAAGGAGAGCAAAGATCGTCTAAAGCCCTTAATTGGACTCCACAAGAACATTCCTGAAGCGAGTCAAATCAAGAGCAGGCTGTGTGAACGTAAACTACTCCTGCAGTGTGCTGACAATCCCCATCACAGAGGTTTGGGCACATCCAAGCAATTAGAACTGTGGTCCTAAGGTGTTCCAGGGAATGTGAGAAGTGGTTCCATATGTGGAAACTTTCCAAGAAGAGGCCTGACATAGCAATAGACACTCACTAAAGGTGGAACTCAACTGAGGTGTCTCGACCACATTTCTCCAACATAGCTTTGTTTCCAAAGACATTTGTTGTGCCTACTTCCCTCCTCCAGACATGTGTGGGCATCCCCTGCACCGGCAAAAGAGGGGGGAACAGCACCCAGGATGTCAGCAGGAACAGGAATGGATGAGTCCTCTGGGAAAGGAGAGGCAAAATCTCCTGGTGATGGACCTTCACAACCCCCTGCCGCGTTTCTGTTGGTTTGAAACTCCACCCTAAGCATGGAAAAAGGGTTTCACGAGGAACATTGACTCAACCAACGTGACTGGCAACACCATTCTTTCCTTTAAGTATCAAGACAAAGTGGAAATACATGTGGTGACCCTTCTTCAGCGTATTAGGAAATAAAGACAAATTCCAGTGGAAACGGTCACCTGAGCGCAGAACAAAACTAAGCAGAGCCTCTCAAGTTCTTCAGATCAATCTTCCCTTCTGTTGCTACTTTTTTTTTTTTACTTCTTCTGTATGTCCTTGGCATAAAATCCTTTTTGTTTTGTGTTTGTTTGTTTGTTGGGGGTTTTTTGTCATCTCTTGGTTTAATTTCTCTTTTTTCTTGTGGCATTTTCAGTTCAGATGTTGAAAAGCAAAAGAAAAAACCCAAACAGAACAGCTGTATAAACACTATTTAAGAAATAAAGGACTTCCATTAAATGCGGAGCTGCAAAAACTGTTCAAAAGTACCTGTCAGAAAGACTGGCCCTTCCACTGCAACATGAATCTCACTTTATCGATAAAAAATGTTAATGCATGATAAAAACAGAAATACACCATGTCTTTAGCAAGAAAGTCCTTTGGAAGGGTATAAGTCATCGTCAATAATGCTTTGATTTGTGGCCTTCACAGCTTTGTTTTCATTTTTTTATTTCACATGCATTTGGAGAATGTCTATAAATAGCTAATACTGACAGAATGCATAATTTTAGGCTTCTTTTTTTTTTTCAGCATCTGGATTCTGAAGTACTTTGCTGGATGAAACAGGGACCTGCCACTTGTGAAACTGGAAACCTAATGTTTAGAAAAACAATATTTTAAGGCTCTAAATGCAGTTATTAGTAGTGAGTGTAAAGCAGTAACATTAATTTTTCAACACTTTATTGAACCTGTGCTAAGCAAAGATGCAAGTTGGACTGAGAAATGTGAAGAGACAAATGTCACATGGAAAAAAACATTTATTATTTCTATATATATTGCAAGGGAAATGCCTGTATTCCTCCTCACACACTATTTAAAGACAGAAGGGAGAAGAATGCATTTAGCTCACCAAACCTGAACTCACAGCAGGCATAAAAATGCAGCAAAGGCAATGCCTTGGGTTTTTCATGTAGGTAAGTGAAAGAGAAATATTAACAATTTTGGAATTTTTTTTACTTTCATCTGGAGAAGAAAAGTGGTTTCAGAGTTCAGGCAGGTTTCATTCATCCTATGTCCTTTTCCAGCAGAACCACCTCTGCCCTTTGGAAGAAGTGGGATTACTTTTAATGTCTAATGACATAAAATCATCACAGAACGGTTTGGGTTGGAAAGCACCTTAAAAACCATCCAGTTCTGACCCCTTGCCCTGGGCAGGGACACCTTCCACTAGACCAGATTGCTCAGACCCCCATCCGACCTGGCCTTGGACACTTCCAAGGGCATCCACAACTTCTCTGGGCAACAAGGAACAGACCTTCACAAGGACAAGGCTCCAGTTACCATCTTGCCCAGCTTGAATTCAAAACAAATTTATTTAATGGAACAAATACAGCCCATGGTCCAGACCTTCTGTGGACGTAATGAGAAGTTTGGGAATGGGATACAGGAGGGCTTTCTAAAGCAGTGGGGCCTTTTATATTTAGTGATTCTGTAATTAGTTGTTTTTATTGACATACGGAGTGCAGATGGCCTTGGACATTGTTGCAGAAATATGGCCAAAGTTTATTGTCTTGCTACATTTATTGCCATCGTGATGGTTCACAAAAGCACACAACTATCACAGGGCCCAGTCCCACTTCTGTTAAAGAGCAAAACCATCCCAGATTTCAGCCAGGCAGGATCAGACTCCAGCCACTCTATGGGCACACACGTGTTTCACCCACTTCTGAAGGGGTTTGTGTCTGGAAGGAAGGAGCAGTTCCTCCAGCAAGGAATGCTGCTGCAGAAAAGAGCTGATTTCCAGGATGGGCAGAAATAGATGGGCAGTTTTAGAGACAAGAGTAATTTCAACTGTTTCTTTAGCAGAGGAAACCCAAATACGTAACGCCTTGCCCCATGAAACTGGTACACTGGATGGTATGTGAGGGCTGTGCCATTCCATGGGAATTTTGCCACAGGAATTAAACACCCCAGGCTGCCCATCCACCCTTTCTTTTGGCTCAGCCATACACAGGATCCCTTGTCACAACTGAAAGTGCTTAGCCCTGGAGAAAGGGTCCTTCCAATATTTTTATAATCAGCATTTTTCCTTTGTTCTCTCCCTCCAAAGCAACAGATCCCATCTCAAATTCTCCTGCTAAAAAAATTACAAGACATAGACACATAATAATGTAGGGATTTTATGGCAGTGCCAAACCTGACTGTAGAGTCCAAGTATATAATAAATTTTTATATGCCTCTACACATTTGTTTGGATTCCAGCCCCTTTTACCTCAAGCTAGACCCATCACTGTATTTTAATCCAACAAATAATTCCCCTTCCTTTTCCCCCTTGCTCTCACTGGGATATTTCCCCAGTTCCCACTATATGTAGGGACTGCCCACATTTTTAGCACTCCAGATCCACTGTGGAGATCTAGCAAAGGAGAACCAATTTAGATTGTGGTGTTGAACCGTAACCCCCTAAAATACTTTCAGTTTGACAGGAACTTACAACGTAGGCCAGGTTTTATCTCTGCTTCTATCTTCCTCATTCACAGAATCATGGAAAGGTTTGGGTTGGAAGGGAGCTTAAAAAACCATCTCATTCCAACCCCATTCACCCCTCAAGAAACAGCTTCTACTCTTTAGTAATGGAAACCCCCTGGGATGACACAAGTGCACAAGACACCAAATTCACAAGATACCAAACAGCCCCAGGTTTATTTCCACCTCTGGAGCCCACAGGAAATCCTCCCTCACACTGGGGGAGGATGGTGCACCCACTCAGCACCATCTCCTGATTCTGCCCCAGGCTCCCTGCAGCACCTCCGTGCCCATGTGGGGGAACACACAGGAGCTCTGGGGCAGAACCACGGGAGAACTGAGGGTGGATGGGACCTCTGGGCTCATCCGGCCCAACCTCTGCCCACAGCTGGATCAGGTACAGCAGGAGGAGCAGCACTTTGCCTGGAACAGCTGCAGGTGTCACCCGGGCCAGAGTTGGTGAATGAGAGGCTGGACATGAGCTGGCAGGATGAACTGGAAGCCCAGAAAGTCAAATATCCTGGGCTGCATCCAAAGTGGTGTGGGCAGCAGGGGATGGGGGGATTCTGTCTCTCTGCCCCCTCAGGTGAGCCCCCACCTGCAGAGCTGCTCCAGCCCTGGGGTCCAGCCCAGGAAGGACATGGAGCTGCTGGAGAGAGTCCAGACGAGGCCCCAGGATGAGCAGAGGGATGGAGCAGCTCTGCTGGGAGGAAAGGCTGGGAGAGCTGGGAATGTTCAGCCTGGAGAGGAGAAGCTTTGGGGTGACCTCAGTGTGGCCTTCCAGGAGCTGAAGGAGCCCCAGGGAAGATGGAGAGAGACTATTTCCAAGGCCATGGAGGAACACAACAGGAAGAATGGCTTCAAACTGACAGAGAATAGGTTTAGATGGGGTATTGGGAAGGAATTCTTGGCTGTGAGGGTGGTGAGGCCCCGGCACAGGCTGCCCAAATAAGCTGTGGCTGCTCCATCCCTGGAAGTGTCCAAGGCCAGGTTGGAGCCACGTGGGATAGTGGAAGGTGTCCCTGCCCATGGCAGGGGATTAGAATGAGATGATCTCTAAGGTGTCTTCCAACCCAAACAAATATTGTAGGTATTTCATGCTGACTACATGTTAAAATATCTTTTTGCCGTCTACCACTGAATTAAAAATAATTAGCACACAGTCATGGTGGCCTCATCAGTTCTTTAAACTGTTGACTTGCCATGTCAAAACTGATGTATCTTCATAGATTTACTGAGGTTTCAAAGTCCTGGTGCGGCACTAAAACTTTGTGTTCTCTAAAATTATTAACCCTCAGAAAAAGTGAGATATGTCAGTATTAAAGACCCTTTTTTAGGCATGGTATCATATAGAATAAGATTTATGTTTTCTATAACATCACTCTTGCTTTTCCTTAAATAAATGTACTCTTAAAAGAAAAAAAACCAAACAAGCTGCGAGTTCAAAGAATTTAACTGAGTGATGCAAAATATTTCCTTTAAATGTAGATCAAATTTCTTCCACTTTTTTTTTATGTGCCAGGTGTGTGTAAATATCAACTACCCAATCTCCATCAGCAACCATTCTGCCTTTTCAGTGGAATGAAAAAAGTCCACAGCCACCCTTTCCATCCTAAGCTTTGACTCATCTTTGTGCAATCTGATAATGAAATAGAGTTGTGATGATTAGAAAACAAATCAGTGTTGCCCCTTCCTTGATGCTTGCGGTAACACTGTGCCATAATTTTGTAACAGAGCAAGTCAGAAGTTCACTTTTAGGGTGTTGTCAGGATGGGTTGTGTGTGATTCATGTGCTTCAACTTCAAGGTTTATACCTTGCAGAGGAACTGAGTAGCTGACTCAGTGTCGGATATAAAATAAAAAGATCAAGTCACACAGATCTTACACTGGTTACATCTTGCCTCAAGTAGCTGGTCCCCACATCCTTTTCCTCCTCTCCTTGCAGAAAGGCAGGAGGAGACCAGAGCTGGTGTTTACAAAGTGCACAAAGCTCGACTATTTGACGACCTCCATCTCACTTCTGAGCTCTGTAGGGCAGCTGAGGACCCAAAAACTACCCCTCAGGGAGACAGTGCTCACCATCAATGGAAAAACAACACGCTCCAAATATCTTCCCTTTTCCACTGGCTACAGATGGTTCTCCTGACAGAGTTTAATGGAGACAAAACACCCTTCACAGGGGTTCTGCTTAGCTGGGAGTAAGCAGGGCACGTAGTCGGGGGGTAAGGAACAATTAGGCCTAGTTTGTATTTGTGAAACAATTAGTCATTAATCACGCCGGTTTCACATTTGGAAAAAGGGGAATAGCTTTAATTAGAGTGGAATTATATCCCTCTGACAGACTTCAGAGGGAACTCTAATGGCAGGATGCAAACTATAAAGTCTGCCAGGCTTTTACAGAGTTTAATGGCCTATGGAGCATATTGGAAGTATCCAGCCCTTGCAGTGCATATAACAACCATCTGCCACAAACCCCCACGTCTCTGCCAGGATCACAGTTACTAAACGGGGGTGGGGGGAGTGGGGGCAGAAAGAATTTTAGAACAGTAAAGAAATCCCCAGCTTGGAGCAAGCACCTTCATAACTACGTTTGAGAAGCTTCTCTCCCTAATCTAGAAACCATTTCTTTCCCCGTGGAATTCTTGTATTGAATATAAAGAAAACACAGAGTGCCACTTAAGGAGATAAATATTTCATGTATTGCTACAAGGTACACTTTCCCCTCTCTGGTCATGTTCTTGTTTAGCTGTTAACGAGATGAAGGGTCTGCACGTGAACGTGCAGACTGAAAGAAGTAAAATTAATTTAATGGTTGTCATTTGTAACTCACACTGGGGCTGAGAATGGGCACTGGGCTCAACACAAAAGTTTCTTGGGAGCTTCTGTTATTCTGGAGTTTAGTTTCCATTGCTTTGGCTTAAAACCCCTCACATGGGGATGAACAGCAAACCTTCCATTGTGGGATCGCTCCTGCGGAGTCCAAGACATTTTTTCTGGAGTCTATAGGAGTTTGGCTTTGGGGCAGGACGATCCAATGGAAGATATTTACCTAAAAATACAGGCACACTCCCACTCTCTGAAATCAAAATTGAGCAAGATGGAACCATAAGCAGATCTTGTTAAAATCATTGCATGGATGTGTCCTACTTCCCACACATTTCAGTCATGGAGATACAGACTTTTTCACCCTTCGACTAAAGGTTTTACTCAAAAATGGACCCAACTCTGCAGAGGGGATGCAGGAAGACTCATCTGCCAGCACCCTTTGATACTATAGTGATAACCCAAACAGTGACATTCCAAACAGGGAGAGATTTTACATCTAGTTTGAGTGTTCAGAGCACCCTGGAAAATTCATTTCCATGGACCAACGAGGGAACCAGCTTTGTAACATTTTAAGGATGAAATGGGAAGAGCTCGGGGACAACACTTCCAGTGACTGGATTCACAACAGCGCTCAAGAAGCTCACTGAGGAAAAAAACTACTCCCCTGAATGTTTTAAAGTACAATTGTGGACACCCACAATGCCTGTGAAACAAATGAAAGGGATTTAAAAATAATAATTTGGGCTTAGGAACAAGAACTGCTTACAGAGAATTTCCTCCTGCCCCTACAAATGATCCCTCTTTTCATCTGCTATGGAAAAACGTGATACTTGTGGTAATTGAATCCCAAGATATTCTGAACTACAGATTTAAACCAAAACCTTGGGTACCAGTTGCAACACCCTCCAGCCAAATTGCTTTTCCTGCATACACTCAAACAAATTAGCAGGTAAACAGTGCACCAACCACACAGAGTTGTTATTTTCCATAAGCACTTGTTAAAAAAACCCCAAAATATCATTGTGGGAGTAATTTTATAAACATTCCCTGCTCATCTAACACATCCTCAGGACAAAAACTGTCTCCAACACAATCACCAGGTGACGGGCAAATAAAGGAAAAGATCACAACATCTCTGAGGGAATGTACAGGCAGTAAGGAGATAGTTTGTTTCCTAAGAAATGTTGTTTTCCATAGGAAAGAAGAAGAGATAAAGGCAAAGGAAAAGCAGAATAACACATTGGCCAGAAGGTCAAGGAGGGTAATTAATACCCAGCTTTGTGCCAGTCTCCTCTTTACACCAACTTTTGGATAAAGTAACAAGAGCACACACATGTCCAGGTTGCCCAAAGATTATTATGATCACAGTGACTTTTAAAATCCATTCTTACCTTGCAAAACACTTTTTACTTCATAGCAGGCCCAGGTTAGTTTATTATTTTCACCCAAAACATTTTTTTTTCAGAATTTTTTTTAATATTATCATTACATTTTTAACCTTTAGGTACAATATTCCTCAGCTTTATCACCATCACCTGCATGTCTTGATGTATTACCTTTGTTTGTGAAAATGAAACCACAGCGTATTACATATTTTGTCGAAAACACTCATAGGACTGTCATTCAGTTATTGAAAATATTCTTAATTCTCTTTTTTTTTTTAAATTATTGTCAAAAGAAATAAGACAGAGGCATTCTCTAATCACCTTTTATTTCCAAGAATACAATATCTACTTGTTATTCCACGTCAGTAGTGGCGAGGCTTTATCTTTTCTGCCCGTCTTGGGGAAGCCACAGGAATGAAAAAAACAGGCGACTTTGTAAGGAGCAGGGCTGGACTGTTAATCAGCAAAATAAATGAACCTATAAAACTCAAATAACGTTGCAGAGCATAAAGTAAATTTGCCCTGGTGGTGACAGTTTAATTCTAACTACTCTCTGCCAAAGTTTTGCTCTGGGTATGAATACACAGGTTGTCCAAAAGAGTAGCGTATTCCCCTTCTTTCCTAATGTTGAGTCTCTTCTTTCAATGCACATAGTTCCAGATAAATCAGATGTTAAAGGAGATATTTATGATCTCCAGAACTCAATGAACTGCATTTACACTCAAGAGTACCCTGGCTCTTTCTGGGCTGAAAAGACCATAAGACTTCATGTATAGTTACATAAATAAATGAATATATGAAATTTAGTAACAAGAGCTCTTCTGACTCATAGGAGTCTTTGGAAAAATCCCCGCTAATCTACTAATAATAAAGAATCTGTAATGTTAAAATTGCAAACCCCAGCACGTCCCCTCTTCTTGGAATACCAGAGACTTTTTTTTTCTGGTAACAGTAGCATATTCAAGACAGCACAGGCTCGACACAAGCCTTGTTCAAATTTTGAAGCCTAATACCCAGAATTAAGAGCATTCCCATGCAAGACATTGGATATTCAGCAAAATTCTCAGCTCAGTGTAAAAAGCAAATATTTTTAAACGAGATAAGTATGAAAGGACCCAGTACAATCAATCAGTGTAGAATTCCATGTGTTACAACACCGGGTATCAAATTCATTTTTTTTTTCTTCCATGTCCTTCAGGAGGACATGGAACTGTTGGAACAAGTCCAGAGGAGGCCATGAAGTCGGTAAGTGGACCAGAGACAGGCTGAGAAAGTTGGGATTTTTCACCCTGGAAATGGGAAGATCGTGTGGTACCTTCCAGTATCTGAGGGGGCAACAAGGAGTTTGGAGAGGGACTCTCCTTCAGGAACTGGAGTGACAGGGAAAGAGGGAATGGCTTCAAACTGAAAGAGGGGAAATATGGGTCAGATATATGGAAGAAATCCTTCACTGTGAGGGTGGGGAGGCCCTGGAACAGACTGCCTGGAGGAGCTGTGGATGCCACATCCCAGGAAAGTTCCCGAGATGATCCCTTCCAGCCTAAGCCATTCTATGATTCTTTCCGCTTCTAAATTAGAAATTTAGTGTACAACAAACATGCATTGAAGTGCAGAAGATGCTCAGTAGGGGAGCTGGAACCTCTGTCACAGACAAAGGTGTTGCAGTTTGGCACCAAACATTCAGCCAGGATATCATTTACAATATTGACATTTTACACACCATGATTAAATTTCAGGGTTGTAAGCACAGATAAATCAAGCACTGTGTGCCTTGAAGGACTTTTTTCCCCGATGGTGTCTACAGATACACAGGTGTGACTAAGTCACTCCGATCATGTTTCAGGGTTTCCATCATATGAACTGTTTCAGGGATCTAAAGTTTTGATTGTGCATCACAATTCTTCTACAAGGGGTGATTCCTGAAGCCAACTACACATCCAAGAAATTCAGCAGCAGGTCACAGAGCTCTCTGCTCCAAAGGGCTCTGTCTGTCACTTTTGCACTTCAGTGCAGAAAACATGAACATTATTTCCTCCTTTTTTTCTGTGACCATATTTCCAGGTTCCTAAACTGGACAAATAATACAACTGAAAACACGCATTTAATATTTCGCCAACCATTAAACCACACTGCTGTGACCGGGAGGCCTAAATTCCTTTCTTCTGTTCTTTGTTGGTCTTTGTGTATGTTTTATTTTTTATACAGTGCCTCAGGCACCACTCAACAAACGATAATCTCCCCACTCTGAGCCACAGTACAATAAACAAAGCAAGGTGGAGAAGATCTATTTAGCAAGGAGACCATGATGGTTTCATTTTTAGCCCCGTTCCCCAAGCAATGAGACTTGAGATATCCCACTGTGTGCACACACCAGTGTTTCTTGACCTTTTTTTCCATCAGCTTAGGAATCACTGCCTGTTTACTCCCAAATTTAACAGAGGGCTAATACACTAAATATAGACTAAAAATACCATATTCCATAAAGCCTGAGGGAAGCAAAGAGCTGGGTGAAGGAGGGAAATCTACATGGTGCCTCCACTGGGGGGAAAGCTAAAGAGATGAAGCCTTAATTAGATATCAGAAACAACACTGCTGGAAAGGGTGGATTCATTCTGTATTTCACAAGCTGCCCAGGGAGGTGGTGGAATGGTCTGTCCAGGGAGGTGGTGGAGTCGCCATCCCTGGAGGTGTTTAAGGTCAGACTGGATGAGGAGCTCAGTGCTATGGTGTGGATGGTGGGAGGCTTGGCTGGATGGAGCGTGGTGCCCGTGGTTCCAGGGTTGTGGGTTCGATCCCTGGGTGGACGTTCGCTTGGGAGTTGGACTCGATGATCCTGTGGGTCCCTTCCAACTCAGAATAACCTGGGAACCTGGGAACCTGGGAATTGCTGTGTCTGGAAGTGTTCAAAATGTGTGTGGATGTGGCACTTGATATGGCTTAGTGATGAACACACTGGTTATATGTAATTAATGGTTGAAACTTGATCATCTTAGAGGTCTTTTCCAACCCTAATGATCCTCTGATTCTGAGGCAGTTGATGGATCAACAGAGCTGGATCTCAAGGAAAGTCCTAGCATAAAGCCTCTGCATTAGGTTAGAATGAGATGATATTAATGGCTTCAGACAGAAAGAGAGAAGAGTTAGACGGGATATTGGGAAGACATTTTTACTGTGAGGGTGGGGAGGCCGTGGCACAGGTTCCCAGAGAAGCTGTGGCTGCCCCATCCCTGGAAGTGCCCAAGGCCAGGTTGGAGCCACTGGGATAGTGGGAGGTGTCCCTGCCCATGACACGGCGTTGGAATGAAATGTACTTCCAGGTCCCTTCTCATCCAAACTACTCTCTGATTCTACGAGAACAGTGTTTGCTTCTTCAACATGGTCTCTCTTAGCAGTACTTTTCCCTTTTGCAAATGCCCATAAGGTTTACGTACACCCCGTATCTTGAATTAAACTTCCTGTCACTGGAGACGAAAAAGTCCCTCACCGACTGTCATGCACCTTCCTGATTTGACACAGACTTGTTAAAACACTACCAAATTATTCAGGCATTAAATAATTCCAACAGCCAGTGCCCTGTGGAGGTACAAGATACCCAGATATCCACAGGTACCTCTACAGCAGCCATAGCTGTGATATGGATGAACCAGGAATTTTATCAGGTTAACAACAACATCAATCTGTCAGAAAGACAAAGAAAATCGTTAATTCCTCATAATGTCTTAGGTTCATTTTCCTCACATACAGATTCTTGAATCTACTTTAATCTCAGTGACAAAGGGATATTTGAACATAAATATCTTCTTGTTCAAAGACCAAGACACACCTTAGTCACTTTATAAACCCACTTTCTGAGACAACTTTATGTATTAGTTCTCCTCAATAAAGCTTATAAAAAAATATTAAGCTAAGGGTTGTTTATATTCAGAGTAAAATAGGAATTTTGTAGTGAAACTGGATGTAAAATAAATGCTGAGAGTATGATTAGCAGAAACTGCCCTCAAGACAATTAGCACCGTTTGCAGCTAAATAATATATTTGTACTTGAACCACACTGGAAAGAACGCATTTATAGTCAGATAACCTGAAATATTTTCAGCTTACACAGAACTCTGTTAGCTCTGTTAATACAGTGTTTTAATTTTAAGCAGGAATTATATAAAAACTAATTTTGAACTATTAATGTTTTGGTGGTTGCTGGCAGGTTAACATTCTTCCCAATCCACAGGGAAAACAACCTTTTCCCTCACAAAAAAAAAAAAAAGTTTTGACAAAAGAATAAATTACAGATGTCTACTTTTCAGCCTGAAAAAAAAAAACCCAACAAACCAACCAGAACCGTTTGAGCTACTAAAAGGTAGAAAATAACCAGAGAGAATTATGACCAAATGCCAGATATTAAAAAGTTCTCCACATGTGGCACAGAAAGAAACAGCCAATTCACTGCAATTGTCTGCTTAGCAGGTTGAGCCTCTGTCCAACTGGTAGCAATCAGGCAGGACACTGGAGCGGGCAGGAAATCTAAAATTAGGTTTTACTACCTATAATGGAGGATTTATGGGATAATTTAATTGGCAGTCTCGGGACTGAAACCCATGGTGGGGGAACAAAAACATCTTTCTGGATACACTCTATGAACCCTTCCTGTTGTGGGCTGAAAAATAAAAGTACTGGGGAAATAACCTTAGAGATGTAATATCCCCTTTCTAGGGCAATGCAAGTGAGGCATGACAATGTCTGTGGGTATGTGGGAGTTAACCAGAGATAGCAGGAAGTCATGCATTGATGGAAACTGATTTTTCTTCTTTTTAGGAGAACGTCTTTTGCTTCTGAGAGAGCTGGGGTTGTTCAGTCTGGAGAAGAGGAGGCTGAGGGGAGACCTTATCGCTCTCTACAACTACCTGAAAGGGAGGTGTAGCCAGCTGGGTGTTGGTCTCTTC
This sequence comes from Pitta sordida, assembly GCA_013390025.1. Classification (NCBI taxonomy): domain Eukaryota; kingdom Metazoa; phylum Chordata; class Aves; order Passeriformes; family Pittidae; genus Pitta; species Pitta sordida. The sequence continues at coordinate 40,149 of WEKX01006842.1, forward strand.
ACTCTGGCTACAAGTGATAGAACAAGAGGACACAGTCTTAAACTGCGTCAGGGGAGATTTAGACTGGACATTAGAAGGAACTTTTTCACAGAGAGGGTGATCTCACAGTGGAATGGGCTGCCCAAAGAGGTGGTGGAGTCACCGTCCCTAGAGGTTTTTAAGAAAAGGTTGGATGATGTACTTGGTGGCATGACCTAGATATTAGGGTAGTGTGTTATAGGTAGGATGGTGTGTTGGTAGCAGGATGGCAACAGGTTAGGTAATTAGGTAATAGGTTAGGTAACAGGTTTGGCTAGGTTAGGTAATAGGTGATAGGTTGGACTCGATGATCTCTAAGGTCTTTTCCAACCTTACTGATTCTGTGATTCTGTGATTCTGTGATTCTTGTCGTAGAAAAGTGCCCCTAAGTACACAAGGGACGGTGAACAGTCCCAGAGCAAACAGAAGGCTGTAGCTCACTCCAATGCTCTCCCGAGCAGGAAAGCTCAGCCCAAACTGCTTATTGCCTGCAGCAGATTGATCCCAGCCTTGTCCTGCCTCACCCCAGCACAGCCACTGCCATCCACAAGATTTCCTGAGCCACTTGGGCTTTTGTTTCCCCACAGCCTTTCTGCCCATTTAAAGCCAAACCTCACTCAGGGAAGTAAGAAACTTCCTTGCCTTTCCCTGTCCACTGGGAGGTCTTCGAAAGGGTTAACATTTGGTTCTCCGCGGGCTGAAAGGTCATGCAGCTGAGCAAGGGGTAACAGGATCCCCTTCTCCATCCTCAGGGGTGTTCCACCCATCTCAGCACTCGCTACTGATGCGTTCTCAGTGGCTTAGTGAGTTTATTAAATGGGCCTGGGAGGTTCAGAGAGGAGCAAGGACACTGCCCACTGTCACCTAGAGAGGGGGATCACAGAATCACAGAATCACAGAATCAGTAAGGTTGGAAAAGACCATAGAGATCATCAAGTCCAACCTATCACCTATCACCCGTTACCTAATCTAATCTAGTCAAAATGCTCCCCCACGTGCGGCTGGAAGGTGATTCCCTGTCACTTTTCCAGAACTCCTTGCTGTGAGACCCTCCAACAACATGGATCCTCAGCTCCATAACTAACTGGGATGCAGGGAACACGCTTGCATCAGTATGAGGAGCAACAGACCCACCAGGCACAGAGCCCACCTTCTAACTCACTGTAACACCACCACCAAACCTGCTCACCGATTTACAATCCCCTGCTGAGATCCCTGCTTAGGGCTTTTTTTCTTTTCCTTTTGGCAAATCTAATATTGTTTAAAAATGGCAATCACTCATCTCTGCTCCCCAGGGCTACCCACTCCAAAGTTATTCTTCAACAGGATCTCCATTGCTGGCCTTTATTAAGACATTACAGCATTTGACAAATGCCTTCATCTTTAAAACCGACACACAGTCATCTTCTGCTCCATGGCGACAAGCTTTGAGAAGATGACAGGAGAATATGCTTACTATTATTACCTCTGGCTTATCTCTGGCAGTGCCAGAAGGAAATGTAAACAATCAAGGCAGTATAACAATCCTTGATTATTATTCTTAGAACAGCCATGACGTCCAGTTATAAGCTATCATAAATTTAAAAATGCCTTCCCATCTATTTCAGAAAGCAACATGCAGGAATGGGCTGAAAACATTTCAAAGCTGTCTCAAGAACTTCTCTCTCAGCACATTTTAAACTGGATTTGTGTGACATGAAAAAGTCCCAAAACCAAGGGAAAATTAACAGATTCCAAAAAAAATCAATCTTTGGAAGAGCTCTGTCAATAGCCAGTCAGTCTGCAGCGAAACTTGTCAGGCCATTTGGACACCAACCCATCGACGAGGCCACATCTCCAAAGAGTGTTTAATTAAATCCAAAGTGTGGCAGTTTCAAGACTGGGCTGAGGCTTTTACCATTTTGCTTTTTAATCCCTCTCCCAAGTTTTGAACTCTAACGTCAATCATCCTTCATTTCTTGCTTTTTATATGGTTCCCCTAATCTTGTTTCTACTAATGTGAATATGAATAGTCCCATTGCCATCAGCAGAGAAAAGCTTTTGCAGGTTTTAAGCCACTCACGCTCCTTCAGTGAAAGGAACACCCTGACACAGACCTGCAAGTCATTGCTATCACTGGATGCTGTTGAAATGTCAAGTCATTATCTTTTCATGATCCCGAAAATGTCCTTTTTGATTGACCAATTTACTTTATATTTCAAATTATATGTGAACTTTATATTTGAAACATTTCTTCCATAAACCTCCCTTTTCATTTTCCCCTGGCTAACATTTTCTTCCTTTGGGGATAACATAATTACATTGACATAAAGAAGAAAACCTTTGTGTCTTAAATATGGCCTCTCTGTTGGCTGAACTTAAAATATGTGAAAAGTTTATAGACCTTGACAGATTCAGGGTGTGGTACCACACACTCTCCTTCATGCAATGCAGCCTTACATCTGCGAGTGTGTTGCCTTTTCATGGAAATACTATTCAGAGAGCATTTCCATAAAAATTCACCCTGGCACCGTTCTGTTTCTCTTGTCATTCGCCCAGCTGTGCTCCTTCCTTGATTGAGTTCTCATTTTGAATAAGGCACAACAGTCATTTTCATGGTGGGGGGGAGCTGGGGAAACTTTTCATTTTTACGTAAGACCAAAAGCCGGGGTCGACGTGAAATGGCTGCGCGAAGCATCAGCAAAACCCAGTGCCCAGTTTCGTAGCTGAATTTACAACCAGACATAGTCTGAGAAAACACTTCAGTCTCTGGCTGCTCTTACTAAAGACAAGGCCAGAATACAGCGTGCTGAGTCCCAGATTTTGCTTTCCCAGGAGGAAACTCCAGGTCTCCTTGAGGGTTGGAAGCAGATGATCTTTGGTCCCTTCCAACCCAAATCATTCTATGTTTGAAGAGGTGATTCTCAAGGGTTTGAGTCAGTCCTGCCTGACAACACGAATCCTCGCACTAACCTGAGCAGGACACAGTGCCCAGTCTACTCTTCACAAAGGAAGAAGAAGTGCAGAAAAAGGAGAACAGGCCACCCTTAAAGAAAAGAGCATCTGGCCCAGATCACACCACTGATAATGACACTGCTCTTCAGTCACCAAGTCCCAGCAATGCCCAGAGGCACCGAGCACCTCTAAGAAACATTTTTTTTCCTCAACCTTTTATTTCCTTAACCTTTTATTTCCTCTACCAGCATGCTGAGCTGGGTCTGAAATGTAACCATTTCTAAAACACTTAATTATTCCTGCAGCAGACCAGTGGACCCCAGGATGTGCCCTCATGTTTCCTCATGTACCCACACCCTGTGCCATTACCTGGCAAAGGCACACTTCCTCATCCAGGTGGGGATCCCAAAGGGAGGCAGAAAGAGCTTTTTCCCAGGGAGAGTGATCCCTCAGTGGAATGGGCTGCCCAGGGAGGGGGTGGAGTCGCCATCCCTGGAGGTGTTTAAGAAAAGACTGGATGAGGAGCTCAGGGACATGGTCTAGATGATGGGAGGCTTGGAAGGATGGAGCGTGGTGCCTGTGGCTCCAGGGTTGTGGGCCTGATCCCTGGGTGGGTGCTCGCTTGGGAGTTGGACTCCATAATCCTTGTAGGTCTCTTCCAACTCGGAATACCTTGTGAACCTGTGAAGGCAGAGGATGCACCTGCACTACTCCCAGCAGGTGGGTGACCCGGTGTCTTAGATGAGAACACCCCGTGCTGGGGCTCCCAGTGCTGCAACAGCTCTCCATGAGCTGCGGCCACTATGCCCCACATCACCCTTTTGATGTGTTCAAAAGGCATTTTGAGCATGTTTCCCAAACACAAACACGGAATTATTATCTTAAATTACGGGGTTTGTATTTTTCTGAAGCATTTGCCCTGCGCTGAGGCTGAAAATGGACAGTCTGTGGTCTCTTTTACGAAGCTGTTTTTATCCTCTCAGAACCAAAGTGGTGAACCACTAACGGCCGGAGCGTTTTTCTCATTATCAGTTACAATGTTAATGACTCTTATTTAAGCAAGAAGTATTTTAAAACCCCTCAGACTTGCATGTTCAGTTATTAGACCTCAGACAGTTTATTGTGTCTTCTCTTAAGAAGGGTCTTTTATGATGTTAAATGGAAGAGGCCATTTCAAGACCAGGCACCAATTTGCATCAGTAAACACTTCAAGGAACATGTTGCTCCAGTGTCTTACAACCGACTCATTTTCAAAATCCCTTGCCTGAAGGTTCAGTGCTCAGGTCTAACTGTAAATAGCTAAGTATTCAATTAAAATTGTGGTGTAGCAGCTGAAGAAAGGGCAGGTTTTAACCCCAGTGCTGGTATCAAGCTCTGCTTTGTAGTCTTGTGCAAATTACTCATCCTACTCTTAGAAAACATGGACAAAGTGTTTCAAATTTGTTTGCCCTAGCCTTCCATCTCCAGGAGTCCAGAGCCACCCACACAGACCAACACAGGCCACAGAGGTTATTTTCACACAAGGAGCACAAGGGACTTTTGTTGGCTTCCCTTTTCTTTCAATCCCCATCCCAGCCGTGACACGGAAAAAACCAGAGGCACCATCACAGTCACCAAATGGCATTAGTGGAGAAGCATCCAGGGCTGGAATGGGAATGGTCAGGTTTATGAAGGGTAGAAAGCCAAGCATAAAGGCTCTGGCACCAGAAAAATCAGAGCACATTCACAAAACAACGGCCCAACATTTTGAAAAGCATTGAACAAAGTGGTTGCCAAAGGGTTGCTGTCATCTCCAGGAAAAGCAAGCATGCCACAGATATTTCCTGTGCACGCTGATCCTGGGGGAACAGTAAAAGCTGGTTATTGCACAGACCTACTCTAAATGTTCTCACTTTCATAATACACATGAGTGTTTTCCCCCTGCATCCATTTTTGCTCCAGCCCATTGGTGGGCAGCATACCTAACTCAGCTTTTGTTTAAGTTCTTATGTTCCTCCAGGATAATTGGCCCTATGGGACTTTAACCTAAATGGAGTGTATCTTTGTAGGGACCTCGTAGAGGTATTTCTAATGTTTAATGGTCTCCTGAATTACTACTTTCCTCCCACTGGGAAGGAAATGGGCTCGCTGCCGTCCGTTTCCCCGTGGCATTCATTACCTCTGGCAACACGGATGTGGAAACAGCATCCCTGGGCACATCCCATGCATCAAAAACACGAGAAGAGGCAAATATTCATCCTCCTTCACAGAGGAAGACTTACTCCACGTGGATGTGACCAAGCAAAGGTTCCCCTCATGCGGAATTCCATTTGGGCTTCCCCCAGGAGGGGGTAGCAATTAGATCCCAGCACAACTTGCTGACTCGGGGTGACCTGGTGACACCGGCACGTACGTACCAGCGATGTGGGAATGGGAATCTGGCTATGTGGGGTTATTTGTTACCTTTTTTCTTTTTTTTTTTTCATGCAGCCATTTCTCAGACCACTTTCTAATGTCTTCCAGACCACCAGCAGCCCTCAGACCATATGTGGAGTAACACCATTGTAGAGTAACTGGTTAATGAGTTGCTCTCCCAGCCTGCAATAAAGCTCCCCTGAAGAGCTGGGAGACATCCCACTGCTGCCAGCACAGTGGAGAACCAGCTCTAAACAGCTGTCAATACCTAATTTTAAATGTTTGTAATTATAGCAGTGCAACAGTAACATTTTGTTTACCTAAAAGCCAAGTTCCTCCTGCATTCCCTCTGCCCCTGGCAAACAACTGCCAGGCACACACACTCAAAAAATGGGGATATAATTGTTAAAACTTGTAGGTAGCCCTCAGGTGCCTTGTGGTCGGGAAAAACTGGTGTATGGCTTATCAAACCTTTCTGCAAGCCCTGGCACACCACCAGCTGCCCCCCTTTCAGGGCAGTGGGACCTTGGCACCCCAGGGCCTCCTTCCTGCCCAGTCCGTGACCACACATAAATGAAGCTTCTCTATTACACACTCTGTTTGCTGTCTTGCCTCTTCCTTGGAGGAGTTTGTCTTTTGAAACTGCTTCAGTGCTGTGGAAAGAAAAATCCCAGGCTTGGGGGTGACCAGGTGTGCCCAGGTGCTCAAAAAGGCCAATGGCACATGTCTTGTATCCAAAGCAGTGTGGCCAGAGGACCAGAGCAGGGATTGGCCCTCTGTACTGGGCACTGGTGAGTCTCCTCAAGGGCTGTGTCCAGTTCTGGGCCCTTACGGAAAGAAGGGCATTGAGGGGCTGGAGTATGCCCAGAGAAGGTGTCCAAGGCAGGACTGGCCGTGGCACTCAGGGACAAGGTGGGGATGGGGCACAGCTTGGACTCAATGACCTTGGAGGTCTTTCCCAATCACAATGATTTTCTGATTCTGTAACACAGACAATTTCTAAGACAGCTCTATTCAAAAAATGGAGTTCAAAGCTTCCCCATGGTGTTCTGAGCTCCCTTCCAGACAACACAAATGGGGCTGTTAAGTGAAGACCCTTCTCGCGACCCTTTGTGTCCTCCAGGCTGCTGGGCTTTTCCTCTCTTTTCTGGCCTGTTGAAATCTCCTGCCTTGCTGCAGGAAAAGGAGACAATATGTAAAAGGTGATGTGCTTTGGCTGTAAATGTCATCACATCCAAAACACCTTTCAAATTTAAACCAGAAAAAATAGGATTCCCCAGCAATAGGAAGCTACCGGGTCCAGTGAGGAATTTAAAGGAGACCTTGACAGCAAATCTTCACTGACTCCTTGCTGCCAAGGGACTGGGAGGAGGCCAGAGATGGAGCAGGAGGGAGTTGTGAGACCTATAGGTGCATGACCCATGTCTCCTCCTCTATGAAAGATGAGCCCACACAGAGAAAGTGGAAATTCTCTGAGCTCACACAAGGGAAATTTTATCAAGGAAAAAAAAAAAAAAAGCAGTGCCTGTTTCCTGCACTAAAAAGACAGTGCCTTTAAAATGCTGTAGTAACTGGAGGGAATTAAGACTTTCGGAAATCAGCAGTGAGAACACTTCCAATGATTTCCAGCACAGCAGAAACACGAGGAAGAAACACTTAAGCTGAAGAGCCTGGTCATCTCAGAAGCCAGCAGAGAAGTTTTAGCCACTTCAGCAAAGTCCAGATTTCATCCACTGAACAGGAATTCAGAGTTGTCAAACTCTTTCATGGGTTATTCTAGAAGAGAGGCGGAAGAAGAATTTATGGGTTGGTGGTTTTTTCCATGTAAACCAAACTGAAAGTGGCAAGTATGGTAAAAGAGGCTTGTTGGGGTTTTTGTCTTTTTTTTTTCAAGAGAATAATTCTCCAAAGGAGAACGACAGGACTGTCAAACACCCAGAAGCACATGTGGTGGACTTACACCACTGGTTTTGAGTTTCCATGCACCAGCCAAGCCCCAGCTTCCTACCAACTCATTAAAAAAAAAGAAAAAAAAAAGAGAGACAAGAGTTCAAAAATCACCTACTTAGCCGACAGTGACGTTTGGTGGAGTGATTTGCCTTGCTAATGCTTTCCATGGAATGCAGATGAGAGTCGATAGGGATGGGGATTGCAGGAAGAGCCTGGCTCCATCAGCTTGCCCAGGAGCTTGAGGGGCCCTCAAGCCCACCGGTGTGGGGTCTCTCCTGTCTCTCATGTGAGTGTCAGCCACTTCAGGACTCTGGTTGCCAGCGATCATTTGTTCCCTCACAGGTCCATAAACACTCACAGTTACGTCAATGTGGTTTTTAGGCTCATTTTTAGCTGAGGCCGCTCGCCTCGCAGAGTCCAAGAGGAACTTGGGGCAGTGGTCAGAAGGAGCCTCTCGGTGCTCCAGATCACCCTACGGATCTGACCCTTATTCCTGCAGGGACACCAGGATGCCAGAAACAAGTGCAGAGTCGCAGCCAGAATTCACCCAACCGTTAAAAGGCAGGAATGAGAAATCGCGCTTTTCCACGGCAAATGGTAAAACTATCCAAGCCCAAACCCCCTCCCCACAAAATTTCAAATGCCTTCTTTCTCTGCTTTTCCTGGTGTTAAACACATGTTATAAAACTTTACTAAACCTGCACATGGTTTGCCCGGTTTTGAAGCAGGGGCTGAAGTGCAGCAAACATCTTTGTCTCACTCCCATTTCTGCTTTCCAAGAGAAGTGCCAGAGAAAGGCTTCTATTTTTGGAAGAGTTTAAAGGGCACGGTCAGAAGAGTGACTGTGTAAAAATGGCACCTTTTCATCCAGCAGATCTGCTCCCAGTGAGTGTTCTGAGTCATGTCTGCTTACTTTTCTGACCAAAATAGACTTTTACTACTTCTCACTCCTCTTTAGTCCTGTGGAACCAACACAGAGAGTTATATAAATCCTATCCTGGACCAAATCCTGTCAGGGCTTGTTAATTAAGTCTGAGGGGTAGAAGCGAGGGATGGTTGTGCCCTTGTGGGCAGTGCCCCATCCCACTGGTTCCCCTGTCCCATGGCACCACAGGGAGGGGTTAACCGAGAGGGGAGAGGAGAATAGCTCAAATTCCCCCCATCCCAGATCCTACACCCTTCAGCAAACCTGAGCCCTCATCCCACGTTACTGCTCTGCAGACTGACCACAGGCTGAGCTCCCCACGCTCACATTTGGTTACAACTCTGTTTCCTGAGAACTGTCATGGAAATCACAAGCAAATAACAAACACAGAGCTCGCCCCTCCTTCCCACTAGCTCGTGCAGAGCTGCTCTGCAAGCCTGCGTGCAGCTCCAGAGCTCAGCCGGGCTCCTTGCAGGGACCACTGGCATGCCAAGACACGATCAGGGGCCAAAAACTGCCCCTGTGCCCAGGCATAAAGCTCATGGCCTCTCCAAAACAACCTTTCCATAGTTGTGCTTCAAGAGATTTGAGCAAAGTATGGACCCAAGGCTGTCACCTACATGGCTGGTAAAACCCTTCTGAGCAGGATGAGATATTGGATCAGTCTTAAAATACCTGCCTTAAATGGATATTACTATTTCCTTTGTGAGCACAACAAAATCCTAATAGAAAGGCATTGGTATCAATCCATTCCTATCTTACTCTAAAACTAAAAGAAATGATGGTTAGTAATTTCATACTCAATTTTTTTCAATGAAGTTAAAAGGCAGCAGTGCAGAAAGCATTAAAGTGAATTTTGTTGCTATTTCTAGTATTTCTATTTGTGTTTCTAGTATGTATTTCTAAACTGGACAACAAGAATTTCGACAGTAAAAATTAAGCTATTATGTAGTAGGTCAACTTTAAAATGAAAATAATAAATAAGCATAAGATGTATTCCCAATCAGACTGTAAAACATTCATCTGGCCTCTCTGCTGTACTTTAATCCCATTCTTTTCCTTCAGTCTGCCTAAGATCAGTTGCTGGGTCTCTGGATACAGAATTCAAGGTTCTCTGTGTCAGCCAGCTGAAAGCCAAGCTACCCAGCCCTGCAACTGCAATTCCTGCCCAAAATGATGGACCATCTGCTGCACCTTCAGTGCCATAATTATCCCAGCCTGGCCAGATTAACCTGTCCTCTGGTTGAGGTGGGAATTCACAAAACTACTGTCAACCAGGTGCTTGCTTTTTAGACATGGACAGTGAGGTGACACTCACCCTCCTAAAATCATTTCTCACTCTCATCACCTAGAACTGACTTCTCTGCATAGGAGAACAAAAATGCCAGGTTCAGGTTCCTCCGTGCTCTTAATTTCAAGAGGGTGATTAATTACTTTGCTGAAATGAAGCCTTGGTTGTGCCTACAAAGAAGGTGCTCTTGGTGGTGTCAGGATGTTGACACATATTGGTGACAGATGATTTGGCTTGCCTTGATTGCCAGAGATACAGGGACTGTCACAGACTGTTTGCTATAAATGCATAAAAATACCAGAGAACTTATAAATGTAACAAAGGAATGAAGAGCACCCACCCCAGCACAAATTCCCAGCCTCACATTCTAGGCAAATGTACTGAAATTCAAGAAAAGGTACAATATATTCACCAGGACCAAACCAGACCTTAATTTGATATTAAATCCTTTAATTTATCTTCAGGTGATACTAAACCCCTTATTTTTAGCTTCTTCAAACCTTCAATAAAAGCAGGTTTTTGCAGAAGCCTGTGCAAAACCCCCCTTTTATATGATTTCGAAGAGGCAACCACAATCAGAGCAATTAATGGGACAGCAGTTCTTTGGAGAAATGATGGACAACTTTCCCCATGTGTGCCTTGCAGGTCCTGCAAATCAGCTGCTTTCTCAAGCAGGTTTTGCAGTGTAGTCTCAGTGCATGCTGCAATGCAACATCTTAATGTTACTTTAGTAGCTAATCCTTTGTGTATAATTTGTGAACTCCATAGAGAGCAGTCCATTTTATAAACAGCATTTTAAACCACCAGGTTTAAATTTATTGCAGGGTTTATTCAGAACTGACAAAGCCTCCTTAGAAAACGGAATTTTGCTTAGAAGCCTTTCCTTCTGCATAGCTACGAGACTTCCTTCTTTATAAAGCCCTTTTTACAGACACAGATAATATAAACCATGACAGAAATGCAGTTCGTCTAAAGTAAATTGTTTGATTGCCATATTTCATTTTTTGTTCTTGTTTAATGAGAGCAATACACAGAAGAAGATACTTGTGCAATTTTCTAAAGCCACATGATTTTTTTACATACACATTTCATTGCACTGGAACAAATCACACGCAGTGACTGCATGCACTATAGCTACTGAGCATGAAAAAAATTATGACCTTTTGAAAGAGGTGCTTTTTTCATTCAAATCTGGTCAAATATACCGTGTACATCCATCCTGAATGAAATAAAAATAATCAACTCAACGCAAGGTCAGAAAGTATTATGAAAAGCTCAAAGTGTAAGCCTAATATGCCTTAAAAATTAGGATAAATCCATCAGATTTCACCAAAAAAATATTGGTGTAAGTGGTTTGCAGGTCAGCAAACTGCTCCTCCTCCATCAACACTCCGAGCAGTAGAAAAATGAAAATACCTGAACAGCTGATAAATCAGTGCACATTTTAACAGTATAATAGTGGCAGGAGGGAAAAAAAAAAGCCCCTTACCGACCACTTGTAGCAGACAGTAAAAAGCAGAAGGAAAAGAAGCTAATTCAGTAGGCAACACGTCTGGGATGAGGGAAAGTCAACAGGGAGAGGAACCTCCTCCTGACCCACTCACACCTGCACGGCCTCCGCCGGGGCTGCCTCTGCCCAGGTGCTGCCCTCCCACGAGGGAAGGGATGTGTGTGTTCGCCAAAGGCAGCATTCCCAAACTTAGCAGGAAGACTCTCCCAGTCCTTCGTGCTGCCCCATCCCGCTCGACACCCCAGAGCGCTCTCCCGCCACGGCCGGTGCGAGGCTCAGTCAGAGTTTTGACTGCGAGGCTCAGTCAGAGTTTTCCTCCCGGTGCTCTTCCTTTGCGAGGTGAAAAGAAAACAAGCCCGTTTCATTACAGACCTCCTGGAGAAAGCTGAAAACTTGGGTGTCTAAGCAAGGCTGATTGAAACCACATTGGGGCCGGGATTTGTTTAACTCGCCTCGCGCTCCCTGGGCCCGCCAGTGCTCATCGTTTCCTACAAGCCAACCCGGCTTTTCCAAATCGGCAGCTAATTAAGTGAGTGAGGTTCCAAGCTATGGCTACCTGAGAAATCCAGAAGGCCTGAAGCCCAGCAGAAGTCAGTATTTGTTGGCAGATGCTTTTGAATACCCTACCAACGTTGCAGGGTGCCCAAGCAGGAGCGCGGCATCTTTCCCAAGGCTGAAAGCCAAGCCACTGCCAAGGTACCTCAATAAGCACCTGGGTATCTTATCATGGAGCTTCCATAATAAAATAAATCAAACTGGGAAACCCCAATGCAAAACGAAGTCACCACCTGTGCTCAAAAAGCACCTCCCAAACCTGAGTGTTCACCAAGAGCTGTGCGGCTACAGGTTGAGGCCCTCGGTTATAAACCAACCTCTTTGTATCTCCAGCTAAAATAAAACATATGTTTGTTGTTTTGTCTTTGGGCAGGCGATTAATATTTATAGGATGCATTATCAAACCAAAATAACTATGCATTTTGTTCCTGGAATAATGCTTTTTTTTCTCACTGGAATGAAGTTGTGCCAAGGAGGGATTTCAGCTGATGCAAGCAGCATGCAAGAACAATCCACTCACCACGGCAGCTTTCTAAATCAAAAAGGGACATTTCAGAACAGGCCTGAGCGAGGGTAAGGTGAGGAAAAGGAAAATCAGTTTTGGCTTGCAATCTCACTCTCCGCACAAGGAAAAGTGTCAGCAGGAGATACTCTTGCCCCAGCAGTGCGGGAAGCAGGCGCTTTGCAAACACATTCATGCTTATTTTAGATCAAGTATCATTTTTGCTCTCAAACAACATCAAAAATACCTCTCTGCACACGTTTTACTTTTGACACACCGCCGATTAACAAGGATGTGCACTACATCCCCAGCAGAATAAACTCTTTGCTTCTCATTGTGAAATTACTGTTTCTTGAATTCAATCAAGCCTTCCAGATCATACACAGACCACTAAATATAAATAGAAGAGGTTAAAATATAGTTTAAATATAACAGATATGGCCACAACTCCATATTTAGATACACCCTTTAATTTTTTCCTATTGCCTACTTTTTACTTACATTTAAATTTAGCAAAGTAATTTTAGCCTGCCGGTTTTCTACCTATTCTAGTTAACTACGCTGTGAAGGAAACTTATTAGATTTTTTTTTTCCATTTATATGATTATTTTCTAAAACACCAAAACGACACAAATTCTCCTGACTCAAACCTTCCACCCAAAGACAAAGCGATGCTTGATTTTGTTGGGAAGCTTGCCTGTCGAAAAGTTCATGGCCAGAACCACACTGGGAAATCAAAAATATTCTAGTGGCTGTGAAAGTGGTCAGTTGTGGATATAATGAAAAGCAGCGTGGTGTTATCACACAAAAGGTAATTCTTTCAACCCAAGACAAACATCATTATAATTCAGGCTGAAAATATCTTACCCGTGTGAACTTGATTTTATTTTTCTTTTAAAACAAAAGCGTTTTAAATCAACTGTATAGGAAAACTAACATACAAAGCATAAATTAATCCCTGGCCTACCTTCCCAGCTGGACAAAAAACCAGTGGGCAGCTTTAAGCACTCAGGGCTCAGCTCACCACTGACCTCAGCTGATATGGATCAAGCCCAGAGGGCTCTATCTGACCTTACCCCCTGTCAACAACTTCCACCTCAACTTGAGGACACAGATTTCCACAGAGCTACTCACAACGATTCAAACAAGTACGTTTTGCCCTTACAGCTGCCTTTTCCTGAAATAAAAAAAAAATAATTAAAAAATGACAACCATTCACTTAAAAGAAAAGGTCGAGTTTCCTGACAGTGGGAAGAAAAGCCCCACTGCAAAAGATGTTCAAGGGAAAGGGTTCATTTCAACGCAAGCATTTTAAATTATGGTGTTGTTACCTGCTTGTAACTCCTGGAGCATTTGCAGGGGCAAGGAAAGGAAATGTAACGTGTGATGTTTTGGGGTTAGCGGATGCCATCAGCACCACAAAAAGCTTCTCCTGAGTTTTTTGATCCTCACTGGAGCAGGAACTGCCTTGTGTGAAGCCATCAAAACTAAACACTCCGCAGAGGGAGAGCCATGAGCCTCACACTGTGACAGCAAAGCACTGGAGTTTTGGGGAAAGCGTGACGGGAGAGGATTTGCCTCATCAGTAGCCAGGTATTTTGTTCAAACCCACTGGATTACAACAGTCTTCCCAGGGTTTTCTGTTTGTTTACACAACTCCATGCAGGCACAGAAAATAAACTTCCCAGAGCAGAGCAGGTAGCAAAGACACATTCACATTGCCTGGTCCTAGGCAGAATTGTCATCTGAACACTGACAGCAGTGAGATCCAACCTGGTATTCCAGACAGAAAAGGTCTGATGGATGAACACACAAACGAGCATCCTTGTGATAGGAGACACTACTCCCAAGGCTGTAACAACCTGGGTTTCAAGCTCATGGTTCCAGTCACTGTAAGTCCTCAATGGACTCACACCCCCAGATTTCTTCAGTGCCTGACAAAGAGCTCAAACTTGCTTGAAAGAAAGACAGAGAAGCCCCACAGGCACCACTGCTTGTAAACCATCAGAAAAATACATGCCTAAGAGGTATCTATTAGAATGTGTCTTTAAGAACCAAATGCTACAGAAATGACAATCCAAATGTAACACCTTAGGAGCAAAAAGTCCAACAAATCACACCTCGGACTTACACTGACAGATCATTTATAAAATTCCTGTAACATGTAACTCTATCCAGTACTATATGATTTGTTTAACTTTGGGACTAAATCGTGGGAGGTGGGGACAGATGCTGTTCAAAGCTCCGAACCCTGAAATGCTTTTGGAGGTAGTGATGTTTTTGGAAAGTTTTTTCAAAGAATTTCCCCTTGTTTGCCCAGTTACGTAAATGAAAGAGAAAATACGAGCTGATGTTACTATTCCAATGCTCCGTATCTTTGTTTTTATAAATGCCCTTCAAGAAATAGATAAGATAATCAACATAAAAATACATTTGTCTTGTATGAGGTATAGCTTGGCTTATTTTTGCCTTTACTTATTAACTTTTAATTAGGAAGCTGTCAAACAATCAGTTTTTCCTCCCTTGATTTTCCTATCAGTTCAGGTGTGCCTGAAATCCCTTACCTGACACATGTATCCCAATGAAAGTTTGTATTTCATACCCTTGCGAGAAGTTGCCTTTGTCTGCTTCACTTGTTTCAGTGAAACCAGGGTAGTGCCTAAAGGGTTAAACCAAAGGAATGTGACATTTCTCCATGTGCAGTTCATAGACCTATCCTGGTTTTCCTAATGGACTCAAAATTACATGGGCAGAATGTAATTTCCAAGCTTTTACTCCAGAACAGGGTTAATTCAGAGAAGGACACTTGGAGTACAAGCAATAAAAAAAAAAAAAATCACACCCAAAACTTCATTAAGGAAAGAGCGAGTTTCCCTGTCCCGTGGGCTCTCAGCAAAGGCGGCAATGAATGGAAGTTTACGTTAGGCAGAACTCGCAACTTCAGCTTTTGTAAATACCATTACACACACTCCAAACTCCTCAGCGAAGTCATCTGCTCACCCAAACACCGCTCCGCACATCGCTCGCTCCGAAAAGTACCACAACCAGCCCCGACCCTCCTCACACCCGCGCAGGTAACTGGAGGTTTTCCTACACGCAGGAGCTGCCCGGCTTTTGAAAAGCCAACAGAGGTATCAGTTAATTGACTGATGAATTGCCGAAAGAATTACAAAAGCACCGACGCCGCTATTACGAACCAAGCAGGAGGGGAGGGAATCCAAAAGCGATGGCGATGGGGAACGGGGGCGCGATGTAATTTGTGCCCGAAAAGACAGCAGGCAGCCCGGAGCCAAACTGCTCTGATGCCTTAAAACTTGGGTCCCGTCGGGGGCTCGTCCCGTCCCGTCCCTCCCGGGGCTCCTCACCGGGGCACGGCTGGTCCCCGCCGCCTTCCCCCGACCGTCCCNACTTACCGGGGAGGGGGTCCGGGGGCTACTCCGGGCTCCTGGGGAAGGGGGACAGGACAGGACAGGACGGGACGGGACGGGACGGGACGGGGGAAGGCAGCGGCCGCCAGCGGCGGGAGCGAGGGAGGGAGTGAGGGAGCGGGCGAGGGGACGGCGGCGTTGCCGACTGCGGTGAGTCACTTCAGTCGGGACGGGCTCAGCCCATCGCGCTGGCCCCGGGCTCCGGGCGCCTCTTCCTCTCTCCAATCGCCGAGCGGGGCCGCCGCTCCCCGGAGCTCCCCCGCCGCCGTCGGTCGG
>WEKX01006842.1:55985-123942 GCA_013390025.1 Pitta sordida
AACCGGCGTCCAAAGCAGAAAACCCAGTAGTCCCTTGATTAAAAATAATAATAATAATGAAAAAAATTAAAAAAAAAATTAAAAGCGTCTCAGTTTTTAAGGCAAGACTACATAATGTATTAATTGGTTGCTATTAGCATGCAGTTTTATTGAGCATAGCACACAGAAGTCTGATTGTGAGCGAGGAGTGTTTTCAATGAAAGTGGAGTTATTTTAGCTGCAGACATGTTTACATTTCTGTGGTTTAGTCTATAACTTTCTCTTTTTCTTGCTTCAGAATTCTGCTCCATGAAGCAAAGCCCTTAGCTCCCAGACATTCCAAAAAGTCTGCCAAAATAATAGGGGAGGGAGGGGGGAAAAGAGGAGAAGAAACAAAAAAAACACACACAGAGACCCCCAAGTCTGGGTCAGGCTCGGGGCTGGGTATGGGCAGAGCGAGTATACCCCCTCCTCACTCTCTCCAGTTAAAAAGCCTTCAGGGCTCCATTTCCTGTTTTTAAGGAAAAAATAAAGCGGGTCTAGGACTGATTTTAGACACTGCCTAGACCAAGGCTGGTGGGTGCCGAGGACCTTTAACTCTCTCGGTGCCAAAGGGTCCAGCCAACCACACACCTTCCTCACTCAGAGCAGTCAGCAGAAGGATGGGATTTTCACTCCTCTGTGGATTTTTTGGGTGACTAGGAACACCGAGGTCTCGAGCATCAGCCTGATGCACGATTTAACTTTTCCTTTGGTGAGACTTCCAAGTCAAGTGATCATACACAGATCACAGAATATCTGGAAGAGGTAAAATACCCCCAAAATGGCACCTTCTGCCACAGCAGGACCCACCTATGGACATCTCCTGGTGAGCCCGTGTGGTCCTTGCCCCACAGCCCCCCCTGCTATGGCCAGGCAGCATCACTCCTGTGGCCCTGGGTGAGCGGACATGAAAACAGCTCGAGCTTCTGGATGTTAAATCCACAGCTTAGGCAAATCAAAACAGAGCAGTTCGGTTAAAATTAGGAACACGCACTAGTGAATGAAGCAAGGAAGTTGTGGACACCTCCCCACAAAACTACTGACTCAAATTTTCCACTCCAAGGCTTGGTAGGGTGTGATAGGAATAGAAACGGAGTGGTGAGAATAAAGCACCCCTGTAATGAAGGGTTGTGTCTCCAGGGTGTTAGGGACAAGGAGAGGTGGTAGGAGAGGAGCTGCTGCTGCGGCAGTGCCAAGGGCACACACACAGACCCGGCTGGGCATCTCATCCCAACCCTGTCCCTCTGCCCTGAGCAACCTGCCCCAGGCAGGGGGAACTTTGGGATCCTCAAGCAGCAATGCAAAGCCTCAGGTGAGGCACAGGAGGGAAAGCCACAACTGTGTTTCCTTGTTGTAGACCCCCAACATTTGCCTTCCAACCTCATCCCAAGCATTTTTAGGTGGGGGCAAAGGGGTGTTTGTCCCTACTTCTTATTTTACGTGCCAGATGACTCCTGTATATTTGGACCTTTTGCTTTTGAAGAAGGCAGAAAACATTATGATTTCCTAATGCTTTAAGAAAAAAGAAAACACCTTTCCCCCAAGATGTTTTATATTAATTTAAGTATCGGTTCCTGGTTCATGTCAGCCCCTTTTGCAATGAAATGTCTTGCGTGGGCTGTCACACCTGCTAAATATAATCCTCTCTTTCTTTTGATATTCTGCAAAGGGCCTTTAAATGTTCACATCCTCCAGTCTGGAGATTTAATTGCTCCATCTCAGATTTTCAAGAAGCCCTGTAAATATCTGAATTTTGTCGATCTCCAAGGAGCAGGGGGAGGGATGTGATAGGGATGGGAGGGTGAGTGAGAGGCGATGCTGAGACCCCTGTGCCAACACTGCCACGTCTTGTAAAACCTCTGACCCTCCAGCCTGTCCCACAGCTTCTGCTTTTTGGGGTAGACAACTTGAGCTGATTTTATGAGTTACCAATGAGTTAAATATGAAAATAGCAGCCTATTTTGCTATGGTAAATGCTCACCAGGGAGGAAATCACAGATTCAGTTTTATAGAAGGTAATGGAGTGAGATTACCCACACTAACGTACTTAACTCTTCAGAGAACATAAATCTAGCAGGAGACAGCCTCAAAAAACAGCTGATCCCCAAAATAAACTACAGCCAGCAGCAGTTTCATTCTCATGATGTGCTGATGGCACCGGGTTTGCCTGGTAGAGCTGTGTTTATATATCCCTGGTCAAGAGAGGTGTGGTGGTCAGATACTCCAATAAAGGTATTCCCAGGGCCAGAAAATGCTTGGCAGGAATGGAACCAGGAGGGCAGGTGAGCTGGAGGGGTTCTACAACCCTAATCATGCCCTTGGTACACTACACACAGCCACAAACTGCTCTGAGAAACTGCTGCAGAATTCCTGTCAAATAACAGCAGAGAGAGGGACACTGAGCAGTCTGGCAGCTTCTTGCTACACCCACATGCAGGACCCCCAAGATCCTGTATTTTCCTCCAGGAGCTGCAGCAAAGACAGCAGGGGGTGCGAAGTCCTGTGCAGTCACTGTCAGGTGGAGGGGACAAGGTGGCAGCCCCACAACAAACCAGTCACCAGCACAGAGGACAGGAGGAGAGCTGCTGGGATTCCAGGGGGAAAGCTGCTCCACATTGGCATGCTGCTGCCCAGAAAATCAGTCTTCTGCTGATCCTTCAATTCCTGACCGAAAATATTCAACAAGTCGTTCCTCCTGCAGTGGGAGCACAAGGTAGGACAGGGATGGAGGGTCAGCCAGGTGGGAGGCTGGAGCATCCTCTGCCGTGCCACCAACCAGCATCGAGAAGCCCATTCCACATCCAGCCCCAGCTCCCATGGCCTTGCAGCTCTTTGCTCACAGCCAGTTGCTCTGTCACAGCAGTTGTGCCCGAGGCTGCCCTGTGCAGGGACAGGATCCACCCTGACGACTTGTTCCCAGAGCTTTCTCTCACCAGGAAGGAGGAAATTTCCACGCAGGAGCAGGTGGAAAGCGGATCTTCGAGCGCTGCCTCTTGCTCAGGAGTGGCATGTGGAAAGAAAAAAGTGTTCACATCATTTTCCATCTCCTTAAACACGGTTTTCAAAATGCAAGTTCAAAATCAACGATAAAAAAATGACCAATTTTCGTATCTGTATAAGGAGAAAAACCATAACCCATTTTTTTCCCCATATTTCTTTCAGAGCAGTGGGCCTGTGAAAATACATTTACCATCACATGTAGCACAGCCTTGGATCACTTTAAGCCTCTTAAATGGGAGAACTGTTTTTAAACTCTGGTTTCAGCCTTCTGCCATGTCCCCAGGTACCACATCCACCCAGAGATAGTGACTCCATCAGCTGATTTCCTCAGTAAAATCAGAAAGGATTAACACTGTACCTATGAAAATACCACTTAAGAGGAACCAGCCAGGCAACAAAAAGGGGACACCCTTATAAATATTACCTCTCCCAGGTGGAGATGACATTCGTTAATAAAGGTTCTGTTATGTAAAACTGACATTTAAGCCAGGAGAGATTGGCAGTGGTACAGACACATCCAGACTGTTTTCAAGGAGCTGAAAGGATGGGGTTTTAGAGCGTTCATGGATTTCTTTTACTCACACACTGGACATCAATATCATGTTGATAGTCTCTGAGAAGGCTCTGCAGTCCCTCCTATGAGAGAATCGCTTTCAGTTAGCAAAGGAAAGAACAGTTGTTTTTAAAATTTCTAAGGGGGCATAATAAAGGATTTGATTTGGAGAGACACAGGAACTTACCTGATCAAATGTGTGGTGAGAGAAGGTGTTTCGATGAACAGGGCATTGGTCACAAGCGTCTGTTGATATTGGGGTATTCATCATCATTGGATAGCTGGGAATTTAAAACAGTTTCCCAAGCAATGGGTTAGAAGGAAAGCAAAACAACTTGTTTATTTTCATTTTTAGGTGTGGGGTGGTTTTTTACTTAAAAATGTGCAATGTGCACTTGCAGACCACAAACAACTGTGTGGCTGATCTCCCAGAATGAGTGGTTAAATATGAAAAACTGGCAATAAATAATGGATGAAGACGACCCTGACCAAAAATAAAAGGGTTAACACTTCAATAGAGAGCAATTAATAAGTTTAAATGTACAATAAAGCTACTTGCTTATCATTTACTCATGTCCTCGCATTTCTGCATTCCTTTGGTTTACTACAATAGAGAATCAATATCCATATAAATAAAATTTACGTAGGGTTATGATTTGTGAACTATCATCTCTCTCTTCAATAATCTGCACTTATATTTTCAGTATTTGTCATGGCACCAGGAAATAAAAACACCTAAATTTTGCCTTCAGGTCCATGGAATTGATCCTTTGTTCTTGCAGAAGTGCCTGCACTGCTGTACATGCAGCTTTGCCAGCAGATCCAAGGCTCTGAGAAAGGTGGTATTTCTCTATCTAACTGATTCTATGTTTCTGTGATGGGTCTAAGTATCTCTTTTCAGCTATCTCCAGAGATTGTCACCTCATTTTAAACTACCCCCTTCTTTTATTTGGCTAATTCACCACAACTTTTCCACAGCATTTCTTCACTGCCTCTGTCGTACGACAGAGAAACAGCCAAAATTGTAGTCTGAGGCAGAAAAACAACCTCCCCCGCAACCTGAAGCTGCAAAACCTCAGGGATGTATGAACAGGAGAAATTTAATCTTCCACAGCTACAATTCCATGCACACAAATGCACACAAGGAGACACAAACACACGTTTGTTTTCACACCTACCTTGTGGCAGTAGCACAAAGATGTCACATATACACCCCAAAAATGCCATCCATGGGTTCTGCAGGCAGGGCAGGGCTCGCTCTGGTGCTGCATTGCTGGGCACAGGGGCAGGTGCCCCAGCACAGGCTCTTCTCTCTGGCCGGAGAGGAAGGGAGAGGCCACTGCAGAAGGTGACTCAGCTCTGGATGTGACACTGAATCACCCTCTGGATGAGCCACAGCAAAGGCAGAGACCCACCCCCTACTTCCAGCTGCTACAGCACCACGTCCAGAGTAGGTTGTGGTGACAGCTGGAGTGGCAGCAGCTGGTGGTGGAGGTGATGGGGGTGATGGGGGTGGCTGGCTGGTGGCACATCCCAGCCCTCAGTCATGTTCAACACAAACAATTTTATCAACTGGACGTGGCACTCCGTGCTCTGGGCTGGATGACAAGGTGAGGATCAGGCACAGGTTGAACTCGATGATCCTGGAGTTCATTCCAACCTTAATGATTCCATGATTCTCTGTTACACATTTCTTTTGGCCGTGGTCTTCTGAGACAATGAAAAATTAAGAATGTGTTTCATTCAAAACATCCATTTGGACTGGATTAAGTGGAGCCTGTTTGCTCTGTCACAGATGAAAAAATGACAGGCTGACCTCCTATTGTTTTTTGACTTAAAGCTTCAGAAAACTTTGGATTATCCCACAAAGAGACATGCTTTCCTTGATTTTGTATCTGAGACCTTGCAGCAACTGGGGAACACTCGATACTTGTAGGACCCGAAAGGGCCAGGTTCAAGTTCATTGTTCATTGCAAAAAAGCAAATTATTCAAAGGCATATCTCACTTGTGAAATCTGCTTCTGGCACTGTGGGTTTACAGCAAAATACAATCATGGAATGATTTCAGTTGGAAGAGAACTTAAAGATCATGTAGTTCAACCTTGACACCTTCCACTATCCCTGGTTGCTCTAACTCCTGTCCAACCTGGCCTTGGACACTTCCAGGGATCCAGGGGCAGCCACAGCTTCTCTGGGCAACCTGTGCCAGGGCCTCCCCACCCTCCCAGGGAAGAATTTCCCCCATACATTTAACATTAATTTCCCCTCTTTCAGTTTGAACCCATTACTCCTTGTTGTGTCCCTACAGTGCCTGATTACAGGCCGCTCTCCAGCTTCCTTGTAGCCCCTTCAGATCCTGGAAGGTGCTGTGAGGTCTCCACACAACCTTCTCTTCTCCAGCCTGAACAACTTTCTCAGCCTGTCTTCATAAGGAAGGTTCTCTACTCTCCATATCATCTTCATGGCCTACTCTGGACTTGCTCCAACACTTCCACATCCTTTGAAATATGAGAATAATTTCTTCAGACCAAGAACTGATTCATTTCGTCCATCTAGAGAGGTAGGACAGGTGTGCTGGACAAAGTGATCTCCCACGATGTGGCTCCTGAAGGATGATGGATTCCCAGGCCATGATGGTTTTGCATGAAGGCTGAAGAAAGATTTTGAGGTCAACTTATGTATGTTTGGTGATGATCATGAGCAGAATGAACGTCAGGATAAGGCCCTGCACGTTCTTGAAAATACAAAGAGGAATATTTAGAAATGTGCAATAGATGGTAATAAGATAATGACACAAAAGAACTGTAAGAGATCCTACGGTCTTTGCTGCCATTCAACAGAATGGATTATCATAATTGGTCCCATCTGACTCAAAGATTTAGGAAATCAATCCAATCTTGAATAGACACTTTAAAAAAGCTGGTACCGATGATGTGAATCTTGCTAGCACTCACCTTAGCCCCTGTGTTAAAATTCTGACACGATTTACAGCCCAGAAAATCCCTATTTTAGTGAAAGGAGTCCTTACCATTCAGTTGGACTTGATGACATCAGAGGTCTTTTCCAACAAAATTGATTCTGTGGTTCACTGATTCTGTGAAACCCTGCCCATGACACCGCTTCCCATGATCATTTTAGACATCAGACACAAGAGAAAAAAAAATCATTTTACTTTAAATGCCATTAAAAATGTTTCATAATCATCTAAAGAAGGTTGGATGAGCTCTGAGCAAGCTGGTGTAGTGGAAGGTGTCCCTGCCCATGACAGGGGAGTTGGAATGAGATGAGCTTTAAGGTCCCTTCCAACTCAAACCTCTCTGGGATTCTATGACCAACCTGGACACTGTCTGCTGTCACTGGAATTTCACAGGAAGCTACATCTTGGACAGGTAGCTGTTTGATTTAATTTCCCTTTTACACATAGGAGGAAGTATTTGCCCAGTCATTTCAACCATTCCAAGCATTTCATAGTTTACCATAATGAAAAATTGGGCCAATGTATTGAAAAGTTTGCTCAAGTAGGTGGATGTTTTTTTAATGAAAAGAACAGTTGGTTGTGCAGGAGCATGGGAATTTTTAGCAAGAACTGCATGTTTCCCTTCAGAAAGGAGTGAAAGTGTTCCTGTTTTTCCAAGCAATCTGCCATTTACACAAAGAGCAATGGGACAATAGCCATTTTCTTGAGAGCAAAAGGAAAACCTAAAGTGCGGTGTTATAACAGTACAGATGAAAGGATAAGGTTAAAAAAAATTAAATAAAGAAGTGGGGGAAAGTTAGCACAGTTCTGTTTCTGGGCTAAAACAAGAGCCTTTTCTGCTTTGGGTAGAAATAGCCATGGGAGTGTGTGCAAACTGCAGCAAATCCCAGGACAAGGTGGTGGAAATGCAAGCCAGGGAAAGCCTTACTTTTTTTTGCTTATATTGCACAAAAGCATCTTTCTGGGGAAACAAGCCCTCTCTGATCCTTTTCATTTTCTTGACGCAGAAATAAAATAACTTTAGAGTCAAATAAAAAGTTGGGAACAGGATAAGCAGTCTAAAACTGTATCACACGAGATAAAATTCCCTGGAATTATCTGTGAATTCATTGAAACTGTATTTTATGTTTGGGTTCAAGACAACTGCTTTGTTGAGGAGGTAATGGATAGATTAAGACAGTACACTTAAACTCCAAAGTCCCCTTGGAGAGTTCGCTCTGGTATAAATCTGCTATCCTTTAACTTGGATTATAAACAATCTACATGATATGCACCTGGTTCTGGCAGAGTCTATATTATTTCTCTCCCAAAAGCAGCTTTATAAAGAGAACACACTGCATTTCAACAGCAATATAAATAATGTTGCAGTCAGGGATCTCTTGCGCCGCTTTCATTTTTCTTTCTTCCCTTTTCATCTGAACGGAGCCACACCTCTCTAAAAATACTCACTTTCTTAATGAAAACCATATTTTTGGGCATTTTTTCCCCCCGCTTGTGCATGACCTGTTGAAATGCCTGCACAATCTTTAATGTCAGATTCAGACGACACATGTCTTATGAAAGTCTGGGACTCAGCTCTCAGCGGGGCCTCCCAGATCTGTCCCACGTCTTTATGAGAAAGAAGGACAAAACCTTCTGGTTTTGGCATTTTATATTGGAGTCTGCTTTAAGCTAGGCAAAGAAAAAAAAAAAAAAGAGAGAGAGAAAAAAAAGGAAAAAATAGCAACGTAGAGTCTAGACAGAAGAGATTGGGTTGAAATCTGGAAGCTATTCAGTGAGGCTACGGCACATGGCAGCTTGACTGCAGAAAGAGATCACATTACGCTGCCTAATTACACATGAAAAATGTACACATCACTTTTCTTAAATGCTTGGAAAAATAGATGTTCAGATGGCAACTGCGAGCCAGTAACTGAGCCAGTCATACATAGTTGGAACGCCTCACAAATGGCATTTCTAAAGCCTGCTTTTTTTATTTTGTTCCTTTTTTTTTTTTTTACGATGTAATTATTGTGTGTGTTCATAAAACAACTTCTAAAAAAGGCTTTCTAAATTTAGCGGGCGGTTGTACCGCGGGAGCGCGAAAGGTGAAAATCCAGCATGTGAGCAGGAAGGGTGAGGGCCTAATCCTGACTCCTCATGAGCCAGTTCTGCCAGGATTCCTCGGAAAGGCAGTTTGATCCACAAGCTCACCTGCTTGATTCCACTTACCTGTTTGCTGGGAGCAAACGGTGTGGTTTAGATCTTCAACGGGAACATCCCATGGGAGTAAAGACAAGCAGAGACATCATTGTTTGCAGCACCCATGGCCCTGAGGTTGTGTGTTTATATTCTGCCTATGAAATGTTTAAGAGAGAAGTTTCTCTGTTCACATGGACAAGGAGAGGGGAAAAAATATCTCATGTAGTGCGTTGTTTGGGAATTAAGCTCTCCCGTCATCGTCATCGCCTCCTCCTGACCTCGTGGCTCCAGGGTAATGGGTCCTTTTCTGCCTCACACTTGGGATGTGCCTGCCAGCGATGGGCTGAAACAGCCCAGAGATAAGTTTTGCTTTTGTTTCAGTGGGTTTGAATGACATCTGCTCTTCTTTTCAGCTTAAACACAAACGTGCAAGGATGGGATACATATAGGGGCTGGACGAGAGGATCTCCAAAGGTCCCTTCCAAGCCTGTTGTGTGATTCTCTGATACGGTGAGTCAGTGATTCTGTGACTGCTCCAAAGGAGAAAACAGTTTTCCAAAGATTTGCTGTTTCAATGTTCTGGTGCTAACGAGACGGGTCGAAGTGGATTTTGAGGGGAAAACGTTGTTATGTCCGTTTGCCTCCCAAACTTTGCTTTCCAAGACGACTCCTCAGAGCAAGTTCCTCCAAGAGCACAAGAGCACAATCCTGCTCTCTGAGCGGTGGATGATGCCACTCTGAGTGAGCACGGAGGAAAAAGCAATTCCCAAAGACCACTGTGGTAGCAAGACTCCCTTCCTGCGACTGCTCCCTCCGAGTGCCTTTGAGTCCTTCTCTTCTGGAGCCAAGGGCCGGCCAGACCTTGGCTGAACTGTTAATCCTTCCAGACAAAGAGGAAAGAACATCTTGTAAAGTTTTGTTGCTGTTGTTATTGTTAACACGGACTAAGCGCGGAGTAACTGGCCAAGATATCTGGCAAAAATGACCTGTAGAAAAGTCTTTTAGAACAAAAAATAATGATCATTTCTGGATATGGGAGTAAATTCCCCAGTTTAGGGGGAGGAACTGCACCAAACTGGCTGCTTTCAGTTGGAATATGAGTTGTTGTGGTGATTATTTTATCAGCGTGCTCTGCAGGACCTTCCTCAGCTTTTCTCTTTAATGGCACAGCTGTTAAAGTAAAAAAAAAAAAGATGCTTTGCTGTTTACACAGCCTGGGATCCTGGATGAGAAATAACGCTCAAGAATTTAAAAAGGGCAGAATACAGGTTTGAAACTCTGCTTCTGACAGGGCAGCTTTCCCTGGCAGGAGGGAAGGATGAGGGCTATGGCAGCACCCCGTCGGGACAGACAGGGCAGGAGACCCTCACCAGGCTTTCCACGGAGGGGTGGGATGCTGATGTGACACCCACAACCACATGAAGGCACACGCTGTCCCCCCTTAGAACAGGCAGGAATCACTGTGGGAAAGGGTTTCCTTCCTGGATTAAGCCTCTGCAGAGGTTTGGAGCAGACGGATAGATAGACCTGGCTTAGCCTCTGCCTCCTCCGGGTCTGTCCCCGCTGTGTATTTTGTGTCCCACTGTGGTCAGAAGCAGCAGCACCAAACTCTGAAAGTCCTTCAGCAAAGTGAGGCCTCCTCTTCCAGAAGGGTCAGGCTTGGGTGTAATTTATGAGAGTTGTGGTAGCCCTGCTACCCTCTCGCTGTTTGCCATGAATTTTAAATGAAGTGAGTGTTTTCCGCTCGCTGGTAAAGTCCCTGGTAAAAGAGGAGGAACGATCACAGGAAACAAATCACTTCCTTTGGTCATTCCCCTCACCACAGCCACTCTATTTTTAACAAATCTTATTAAATATTATACAACCCTGTGTTTTCTGGAATCTATTTTATTGGAAAAACACAAAATAAACCAAGACAAGAAAAATGCACCATTTGGAGCAGCTCTTTTTGCTGCAACCGGTTTAGCAAAACAAGCCACAGGGGAATGCAAATGGCTTTGTAGAACTGCTTCCTGCGGCCATCTCTCTCCCTCCTTGTGGAAGAAGGGAATATTTCACCAGCTGCATCACTTCATACAATACTAAATTATTCTAAGTGTTCTGGTCGCCAAAAAATACACCGTCTTGGAGGTTATTCCCATTATCAGAGTCGTTTGCTTAACTTCTAGTTGCAGTCGGCTTTAAACATCATCTTTTCCAAGAGTTATCAAACCCATGCAGGTCTGGGCACTTTAGGCCCCTTCCTGGCAGGGTCAGCTGGGACAAGGATTTGAGAGAGGGAAATCCTTCACACAAATATTTTTCAAGATTCCAGTGTTTGCTGCCTTCCTCACCATCCCGAAATTATTAATTTATTTGGGAATCTTATGAGCAAATGTGAAAAATCTCTTTGCTTGCAGCCATTTCTGTCTGGTGGCAAGAAATGAGGCTGATGAGTAGATGATCATAATATCATTGTAAGTTCTCTGTTTACTCAGATAACTTTCACCCTCACTGCTTGAGTACCATTTGTTATCAGCCACTACTCACTTGCAAGGACTAAATTTTTTGGTATTTTGTATAAAAGGAGAAGACTTCAGAGTTGCAAACAAACATAAATTTGGGCCCTGACCATTCAAAATATTTACATGCCTAACTCGAAATTATTTCAATGGGGATTAGGCGCCAAAAGACCTTTTTGGAGCTTTTCTTTTGTACATTATCATAGGCAAAGCATTGCTGTTTAAAATGAGCAGATATCCTTGCCATAGGAAAGAGGATTTCCTTTGGACTCTCACTATCTCCATCCACAAATTTTTAGTTTCCATTTGTGAAAGTGAATTTACCTCTCCTAGGATGTGCTGGGAAAACATCTCTAGAGAATGGACTCACACCCTGCACCACGGAAGAGCAAGAGAAATTCTAATATACAAATTTAGCTTGGAGGGATCTCACTACTGGTTTGGGGGAAGGGCCAAGAAATTTTATCAATGTCATCTCTTATATGTTATTGCTAGCAACAAAAGCTCATTGATAGTGGCTTAAATACTTGCCCTACTCATCTTGTTTAGGCTTCAAACAAGCTGTTAACAAGATCACCAGTTATTGTTCTGGATAACATACAATTTAGAAGCCAAAGATCCACCAATGTAGATCTTGATGTACCACAGTGTTCCTCCTGTTAACCCTACAATGAAAGTCTCAAACCAGGTATTTTAAAAGATTGTGTGAGATTTTAGACAAATATCACTTCTAAAATGAATAGATGTATTTCTAAATAATCTATTAAATAATAGAATAACTTCAGATATTATTCAGATATTATTGATGCTAATGAAGCCATTTAGAACAACTCAATCACATGTATCTCTGAAGAGGTACCTCAGAAATCTCAACCTGACACCTGAACATCTTTGAAATATCAGGTAAAAGTAGTCCCATAATTCTCTTCTAGGGTTCATTTCTTCTTTTATTGGGAATAAAAGGATGGAGATACCTTAGATGCTCAACCATATCATTTGTTCACAACGTTTTTTCATTGTTTCTCTTTCCTGCAGATCATTCCAGGAGATTTGTACCTGAATGCGAAAGAGGTCATTCTTCCTTCAGATGTTTGTAATTTACAGTGACTTCAAGAGACAACAAGACTTGGTTTATTAAAATATAAAGCTTAATTATCATCTTTGTTGCTTTCAGGACTCATTTCCTCAGGGTCACGTCTTCCAGGAACCACCCATGGTTGGTCCAACACTTTTGACAGTAGATGAACAGTCCTGCACAGTGAGTCCTTGAAATGGTGCCTGTACACTGTAACATCCTGGATCTGAGAGAAGCGCTGTGGATTAATCCTGAAAAAATCTTGTAAGTCTTAAAATAAAAAGCTCCTGTATGAAGACTTCCCCAAAATATGAGACGGATTTAGGCACTAATTGTAAGGGGCACAACACCTGCTGGGAGAGACTCATCCCATCCTCAGTGCCATGGTGTGGATGGTGGGAGGCTTGGCTGGATGGAGCGTGGTGCCCGTGGCTCCAGGGTAGTGGGTTTGATCCCTGGGTGGGCACTCACTTGGGAGTTGGACTGGATGATCCTGTGGGTCCCTTCCAACTCGGAATAACCTGTGAACCTGTGAACTGTCCTCTGCAGAGCCCAGAGAGTGACAGCCCAGACCAGAGGGAACTGCACTAGACATGGCACAGAGCCTACAGAAGTGAAGGAGCAGAATCTCAGTCAAAGGAAGAGCAACAGCAGTTTAAGGACCTAAATCCATTTGGCTGGGAAAGTTGCCTGCTGCCAGCAAAGTCAGAAGGAACTTCAGTGCTTGAGGTGACTGGCAATTTTGGATAACAGAAAATGTTAAATATCTTTAAATCTTTGCAAACTGTTGCCACCAAAACTTCTTTTCGTCAAAATCCTCAGGAAGTGCTCGGCAATATGGGACCAAATTTCCCACTGACCCAGAGGAGCCAGTGTCTGGTTGCCAAGGTGGACAGAGGAGACACCCTGATGAAATTCTTCCAGCTCCAGAACAAGGAAAAAAATTTAATGACATTTACTGGAGAAGGGCTTTTGCTACATCTTTTTCCATTTGGGATATCTCAGGAGGGGCTCCACACCTCCCTGATGGACTCCTAACAGGACAGAGCAAAGATAAACAGACAGAAAATGAAGAATATCTTATTTAGCTGAAACTGAGGAAGGGCTGTAGGTCAGGAGGAAAGATCACACAAGGCGGAATGCAACCAGGACACCAAAGGTAGACCTTTGAAACTTCAGAAAAAAATCCCCAAACCTATAGTTGCTTCACTGGATACAGTCAGGAGCCAACAACACAGTCTCCTCTACTCCTTCTCTTTCCTCCCTCCCCTGTGGACATCTGAATCACTGTGGAACATGATCTAAACTACACAAACACCTCCAGGATTCCATCTGTGCGAGGTGACAGCACTGAGGTGGGAGGCAGACTGGGGGTTGAACACAAACAGGGTCTTTCTCACAAATCCTTTCCAAAAGCTCCAAATGGATACACCCTGAAGGAACTCCCGATTTTCCCCTGGCAGCAGCCACTTATGAAAGCCTAATACATTCAAATCTGGAAAGAGGGTGTCCTTGGGTTCAATAAAATAAAACACCCCACCTCAAAATCGTAGTTCCATGATACATAGAAAACTGTGGAAACCCTGTTAAAAAGTGTCACAGTATTAAGTTGTGCAGTCTGGTTTCCTCCTAATGTCTGTGTTCTTTCGTCACAGTTTAAAGCAAGGAGCGGAATGTTTCTCAAACCAGCATTGTGCTGACGTTCGACAGTTCAGGGGATATGTCCCCGGAATTTTTACAAAGTGCAATTTTTCAATATTATTTTTCCAAAATGCTGCCCAGAGGAGCCATTCTGGCTGATCAAACAGCCCTTGTAACTGCTGCGAGTGCTCACGCAGCATTTCTCCGAATAAGGCCTTGTATGAAAGCGAAACACCACAGGGGCACCGTGAAACACCAGTTAGCACCTTAATAAAACCCTGCTCCCGAGATTAACTGCGCTGCAACCCTGGCAGATCACAGGACTGTAAGTCTTGTACGAGCACAGAGTGGAATTGTGTTAATTTGTCTCAGAGGATGCAGTTGCAATAGTCCTTTCTCGTCTTCAGAGAAACCCAGCTCGGAGCACCGGGACGGCGCACACCAGGAGGATTTTTACGGGAACCTGCTTCTGCTGGGAGGTGCTCTGGTGTTCACACAGCTTGTCTTATGCCCTTCAAACTGCACCAGTCTGCCTGAAGAGGAAGGCAAAGGTCTACTCTGGGATTTGCCCTGTGGATCCAAGTGATGTTCTGTTGTTGTGTCGCGTCAGATCTTTGCCTGTTTGGAAAGAGAAGAGGCAAACAGCAACCAATGCTTCCGTCCTTTCTTGAGTTTCCTTTTGCCAGCTACACGATATTGTCTCAGAGAAATCTGCAAGACATCAAGTGCCCCAGAAACCAAGCAGCATTAGCTGGAAGCTGAGCCGTGTGTTCAGCAGGACCCTAATCCCAGCTGGGAGTGTGACCCCCTTCCAGTGCTGCACATGCAGAAAGTTTCTGCAGGGCAGCTTAACATAACACTTGGACTAATCCAGCAGCTCGGGGCTGTCAAAAGGAGAGATCCTGCTCTGGAATGGGACCTTGAAACTGTCTCAAAGGCAGGACAGCTTTCCATGTGCTCTGTCAGCCCAGAAACCAATCATGGGCTGCACTAAGAGAAGTGTGGGCAGCAAGTGAGGGGGGGATTCTGCCCCTCTGCCTCTCAGGTGAGCCCCCACCTGCAGAGCTGCTCCAGCCCGGGGATCCAGCACAGGAAGGACATGGAGCTGCTGGAGAGAGTCCAGAGGAGGCCCCAGGATGGGCAGAGGGATGGAGCAGCTCTGCTGGGAGGAAAGGCTGGGAGAGCTGGGAATGTTCAGCCTGGGGAAGGCTCTGGGAAGACCTAATTGTGGCTTTCCAGTCCTTGAACGAGCTCCAGGAAAGATGGAGAGAGACTACTTCCAAGGGCCTGGAGTGATAGGACAAGGGAGAATGGCTTCACACTGACAGAGAGTAGGGATATCAGGAAGAAATTCTCCCCTGCAAGGGTGATGAGGCCCTGGCACAAGCTGTGGATGTCCCATACCTGGAAATGTTCTAGGCTGACTGGGTGGAGCTGTGGTCTAGAGGAAGGTGTCCATGTCCACAGCAGGGGTTTTGTACTGGATGTTCTTTAAGGCCTCTTCCAACACAAGCTACTCTATGATTCTGTGATTCTATGATTCTGTGATTCATGGCAGCACATGTGCAGTAGTTTGACCTTTTAATGAGTGGTGACAACCTGAGATGATCTCACATTGTCTTGGCTCCAAAATTCACTCATTCCTGGTGATCAGTGCATTGGGTCCCCTGGCACAGAGGTGATCACAGTCCAGCAATGAGGTACCAACAGAGTGCGTGAAGGCTGAGGTAAAAGAAGGAGCTGACTCCAATTTTTATAGCCCAAAGAAGCCATCTTAACCTGTGGAGTATTTTTGCCCTTGAGAACAAAATTCTTTGCCTGTCCTCATCCTTTTCATCTTTTCATCTTTACAGTCCCTCATCTTTACAGGCTTTTGGAACTCTCAGTTTAACAAGGAATGACAGAGTAATTCCTGCCATTAGTAAATAGCACACAAGCTGATAAACTCTTAAAAAAACAAGGAGGCCTTGCCAAGAGACTTAGGCGAGACATTCGCTTTTGGGAAACCCTCTGCACAGCACAGTCCACATGCACACTTAATCACGCAGAGAAACATTTACTGTAGGATATATTTTTAGGCAATTTTTCAAGTGGCAAATTTCCACGGGGGTACGGCACTTGTCCTGTCACAATTAACTGTGCAGAAAATATTAGTCTAGAGCTGGCCTGCCTGGTGGTGGAGGGAACGTGTTACACCCAAGTTCAAGAGAGGAGCAGGGTCTCTTGCTGTGTGGGCTAGTGAAGACTAAGCACATTACACACATATTTGGCCATCACCACCAAGAAAGGCCATGAGTTTCCCTCACAGTGTGTGCTGGGTCCCGGAGCTGAATAGCTTTCAGCTGCACAGGATGCTGCTTGGCTGCTCCAAGAGAGGGGAAAAAGATGTAGGAGTCAACCACTGGAGAAGGGAGGCTGGATGTAATGGGGGATTAATGTGACAGCCAGGGATCTGAAGGGTGGTGGAAAACCCGACAAGCCCCACAGCTCCTGTCAAGTGTGTGCCTGCCAAGTCGTAGAGACTGGCAGTGTGACACGTTTCCCATCCTGGATCTCATGGACACACCAATAACTCAGAAATGTCTCCCCTCCTGGATCTTGTGGCCACATCCATAACTCAGCACATCTCCCATCCTGGATCTCATGGCCACACCAATAACTCATGAGCCCTCAGGGTCTGTCTGGCTGCCGTCCCTCCATCCATGAGCACCACAGGCTGTGCCTGCCAGGACGATCACTGTCTGCTCCTTTTGCTTTGTGTGTTTATGGGGTTTAGGAACAAAACCAAGGGGCAGATGGGACATGGGAGTTGCTGAGGTGAGTCCTCCAGCACGTAACCTCTGTGCCTCCAGTTGTGCTTTCTCCTCTGCTGGGATCCCTGAGTGTGGCCAAAATGCAGCCAGCGCTGGTCCCTTGCTCTGGTACAGAACAGACTAAAACCCGTACTTGGAATAAACAGGGATGGATTTAGGCAAGTAGCAGAGGCATTTGCTGAGTGAGAGTCTTACAGAACAGAATGGCAAGTCATTCACAGTAAAGCTACTTGGGTTTTGTTGGGTTTGTTTTTAACAGGGGCAATGCTGCTGGCTTGGAATGATCCTCCCCACAAGTCTTCAAGAGTTGGAGTAGGTATTTTAAAGGTAAGCCAGGTGGAGCTCAGCCTTTAAAAGTGGTAATTCCTTGAGGAATTGATGCCATTTTTCAGCTCCTTGACTAGTGAAGGGCCAGGTGCAGCTTTAGCACTGTTCCAGCAGCTCTGCTAAGTCACTGGTGAGGCACTTTCCTGCCTCATGTACCAAACACCAGCATCTGTTATCACACTGCTACTCAGCCACAGGGACAACACATGAAATGCAACAGGATGCTGAGGGAAGTGTCAGGTCGTGTCTTGACCAAACTGAGTCCATTTAAATGAGAAGTGTCTATGGGATCAATGGAACTGCTAAAAACCTCCACCTTGTCCTACCCAGGCGCATCCACTTTCCTCGGCTTATTTGATCATAGGTCAGGTGGATTTGTACTGTTGCATGTTCACAAAATGTGAGATAGACCAGCGAAACCCATTTATGAAATTGTGTGATATTTTTAAGTTGTGACATTTCCCCAGAGAAGCTGTGGCTGCTCTATCCCTGGAAATGCCCAAGGCCAGGCTGGATGAGGCTCTGAGCAACCTGGTCTAGTGGAATGTGTCCCTGCCCATGGCAGGGTTTGGAACTGGATGATCTTTAAGGTCTCTTTCAATCCAAATTGTCCTATCGTGCTTATCAGATTGACAGCTCCTCAGATGGAATGTACCTGTCAAAACCAGCAAATATTCTTCTCCTTTTTCATTTCTGAATGGCTTTTACATATTTCAAATACTACTGTAATGATATTTCTGAAAAATAAGTTTAAAGCAACCTTGTCACGATTTGCATAAATAATGTTTTCTCATTTCTTGAAGTTACAGTGTTCAAATTCATGAGGCTGAACTAAGAATAACTGTTATAATGTGTCCACAAATTGAAATAAGTCCTACACATAGAACATATGAAGGATTATCTTCCCTACCTGGTGCGGATGACTCTGTTGGGAAGTTGTATGGGGCCCTTACTGTATTCCTACATTTTGAACTGCAGACTATTCCCATAAAATTACTTGATAGGTAGTAAAATAAAAATGCAACTGAGTCTGCAACAACCCCATACATAAAAACATAAAGACAAAATGGACAGATCAGTATTTTTCTTTGGTTGCACCCCTCAGGAAATAAT
Organism: Pitta sordida; assembly: GCA_013390025.1. Lineage (NCBI taxonomy): Eukaryota > Metazoa > Chordata > Aves > Passeriformes > Pittidae > Pitta > Pitta sordida. Next base: position 74,188 of record WEKX01006842.1, read on the forward strand.
GCCACATCCTCAGTCCTGCAGGCCAGACCAGCTGCTGGGGGAGTAGTTGGTTGCAGAAAAAGTCCAGCACCCAAAAGAACCCAAGGGGGGCAAATTTCTAGTTCCTCTTCTGCAGAATTACCAGCTCACATGTTGCCAGGGCACAGAGAGAATGAAACCTCAAATAAAACTGCAGGAAGTACCTCTTCCCCCCTCCATGCCCTGCCAGAAAAAAGGACTTTTGCCCTGTTATTTGTTGTTAGAGAATCGATGTGTAACTCATCCCTGCCTGCAGCCCCTCTCCTCAGAAGTGCCTCGGGAATCCCTGAGTGATTTTTCCAGAGCTGCTGCAGAGGAGACACAGGCAGGAGATGGAGGAGAAATCCCTGAAAAGTTGCTGTGCTGGGGATGCAGCTCCTGCCCTTCGAGAGCTGCTCCACGCGGTCACCCCGCGGTCATTTGTGCGGCCACACTCCCCGGGGCTGTGGGACACCCACTTTACAGCCCATCTTGGCTAACCAGGAATCTTGGCAGCAGTAGGAGGCTTCTGGCCCTTCCAAAGTTAGACATCTATCTCGTGCTGTTTCTCGTTTCAGTTCATTTTTTTTCTTTGCTGCTTCTTGCACCATTAAGCTGCTAAGAAGTCCCTTATCCACTGGATTATTCCTTCATCATTTACTGAGCCCTTGCTCCAGGGTGCAGGACATCGGCTCTGATTCTGTGTCTGAAGTGCTCCTCTATTGCATCTACAAAGAGATTCAGCATTTTATTCTGCACGTTTTTTCCTACTGAAGCTGATTTATTTTGCTTACATTTCTTTCCTGATAAATTTTCTCCTCAGTTTGCAATGGGGATCGGTGAGCTTTTCTCTTTCCACAGTTTCTCCTGCACTGTCCGGTCGTGTGTCACACCCAATCTAGACTTCACCTGATTTATATCAGCCTCCAGGAGTAACAGAACCTTTTTGGGCTGTGCTGGGATCAGAGCAGATCTTTTGAGGCATGACCATGACTACTCCATCACAGTTCAAAGCCAAAGCTGTGGACTGTTAAGGATAAACCTTCCAAGAACAGTCATGACAAATAAAGTGGCCAAGAATATGTAAAAGGCCTTTTAAAATAACAGTTCTGAGCTGTGTCACTTGAATGGCTGTGTTTAAATTCTAAGATACTTCTTAAAAAATATGCCCATAATTGCTCAGATATTTTGAAATATCCAACTGAGTCCATGTCTGCAGGGGATTATGAAGACAAAAGGATTCACAAGTTGGCTTCAAACTTGATCCTACTTGGCTTTTTTTTTATGTTAAATATAAAGATGTCTCCAAACTCGGCTTGGCTCCAAAAAAGATCACAATGTAGGAAACCAGAAGTCCCACATTTTCCCAGTCCTCTCAAATATCCAAGAAATACACACGGAACGAGGATGCACGTTGAGCAGTGCCCAACTGAAAACGATGGGGAAGAAAGAAAACTCAGTTCTCCCCCCAAATATGTCAGAAAGAGACAAATTCAAACAGAAAGTCCTGTCAATATAGAGTGAATATTAATGCTGCCATGTTTGCATTAAGATCTCAGAATTGCATCTAGAAGAACAACATCTGAACAAGAGAAGATGTGGGGAACGGTCACTTGGATGGAAAAAAAGGAGCTTTTCACCCAAAGAAGCTGGACGAGTTTAGTTTGTTTAGTCCAACAAAGTTAGACCTAAGGGGGGGGAAAGGCCTAAGTGCCTTCTACAAGTTAATTATGAAGGTATTTGAGTTCTTGGAGCAAAGGAGAGACAAAATCCACTTTAGTACAGTGGTAAGTGTCCCCACCTGGTGTGTGGGAGACCCGGGTTCGATTCCCGCCAGGGAGACAGTGTTAAGAGTTGGACTCAATGATCCTTGTGGGTCCCTTCCAACTCAGAATATTCTGTGAAAAGAGAAAACGAACTGGCCACAAGGACATTTAAACAGAGCATGAGATTGATAACGGTGAGAGTGAAGATCTTCAACATCTTTTGGGTGAAAACTGAGCTGGAAGTGGGAGTTTCTAGATGGTTCTCGATGTCTTCAACACCAGGCAAGATGCTTCAAGCAGTTCCTTCGGGCTCTGTTTCATACAGTCCTAGACAGAGTAAACAGAAAGAGGGGGAAAACAGAGTTCCAGGGCAGACTGGAGAACCCCAAAGGTTTTGAGTAGATATTTTGGTGAAGACAAAACACAGCATCAGAAAAGCCAGACACTGTGAGGTGGGATGGGAAGGAAGGTTTCTAGTTTCTGCAGTGAAATATCTTGTATCCCCAGTAACTGTGGAGAGGAGAGAGGGAAAAGACTGATGAGGACATGGTAACAGTTCAGGCTCTGCCTTAATAACAAAGAACTCTTTAAGAATTCTTCCGCCTGAATTAAAATTTCTGCATAAAATACACCACACGCTTAAACAAACAGTCTCTTATTTTCTACCTTTTTTTTTTTTCTACTGCACCTTAAAATAAACAGTTGAGGAGTGGAATCTAATCTGGATTGAATGAGAGTGTTGCATTAGGGAACACACTGAATGTTTCCATTCTTGGAGCCCGAGATTATTAATAGATGGAGGTAATAAGGGAAAAGGATTAACTGCTTAATGTGGCTGCTCTGAGACTGGAAATTCTGGACCAGAAAATATCAAGCACATAGAAATATCCTGTAATCTAGAATGCCAGCAAAGGCTGGGATCTCGAGTGACTGGAGACTAAAGTGCAGGGGAATGGAAGGAGGAGAGGTCACCAAACCCCTGGTATACAGAACTGTGGCAGCTAAAGGATCACACGACCCAAATCCTGAGGAAAAGAGCCTTAAAAACCAGCCTAAATCTGTGCATTCAGCAGGAGTGATGATCCCTGTCAGCCATGGTTTCCTGCAGGAATGTTGACTGTGACAGGCCAGAAGGATTAGGGAGGTTTTGCTGGTGGGTCCAGTTTGATTCTGAGCATCTCCAAGAAGGGAGACTCCACAATCTCTGTGGGTAACCTGTTCCTAGTGGGGCTTTTCCCCATTAAAAAAAATAAATTCTTTTTTTCTAGTTGAGTTCTCTTTATTTCAGTTTGTGCCAGTTGCCCCTTGTCCTTCCACTGGGCACCACCAAGAAGTGTTGGGCTCCATCCCTTTTAGTCTCTGCCCACCAGGAATTCGTACACATGGATAAGGTCCCACTGTTCTTTCCTCAGCCCCAGCTCTCCCAGCCTCTCTTTGCCCCTCACCGCCTCTGTGACCCTACAGAACAGGCTTGTTCACCTATTCTGAACAGTAATTTAAAATGGGATCTTAGGTGTAACGTTAATTTGAATTAGATTTTATGTCTTGTATTTCATTTTTATCTTAATTTTTTTTGAGATTGCAAACAGGTTTTGTGCTTTGAAAAGACAGTTTGTATTTATGATTATGTAAATGTTTCCTGAGTGTGTAACTGTCATTGTTCTTACAGATATCTGAGGGAGAGGAAACAGAAAGGAACACCAGACTCAAACTATTGTTTTCCAGGGCAAGTCACCCCTCTGTGATCCAGTGCAATTGCCATTTTCTTCTAAGAAAAACAGGACCTACAATTAAAACCTGTTACTAAATCTCTGCCAAATATTTTACATAAGGAAACATTGCTTTGAAGTTACTTGAACAGGGTTAAGAGCACTTGTGCAGCCATCACAGGGTTTGCAGGTAATGTGCAATATTTGTGAATAGAATATATGACAATTTCTGCCATCTGTGGGAACATACGTTGAAGGACCACATTTTTCATGTTTCCTACGTAGTTCTGCAAATGTATAAGGAAATTAATACACAATAAAGCACAACGTTTTTGAGAGAGCAAACTGACCAAATTTCAAGGCACCCTAAGCACCTGCTGAGAACAACAATTGGTGGATTTCTCAGGCCAGTGAAGTTTAAACCCAGCAATAGGTTAGTTAGTTTAAAAGAAAAAGTTGGTCTGTAAATCATGTTAATTTTGGATAATAAGCTTACATGGGATCATTTGAAACATCCCTTCATATTTAGCAAGATTCTGGCTTAATAACTCTATAATTAATTGGGATGTCTTGAATAACTACTGCTGTGGTAGCAAAGATGGAAGCAAAGACTGGCTGAGCACACAGGGTTTGTCTCAATTCCCTCATGGGTTAGGATCCAAAGTCTGAGTGCTCTAGCACAAAAAAATGAGACTGAAAACCAAGATCTTACTTTGGACTGACAAGATAAAGACTGAAGCTCTGCCTTGGGAATGCTTTGCTGCCAAATACCTGTTTTAATCTGGAGGTCAGGCAATCCCAGCTGATGATCCCATACTATTATACCTCCCTCTGTGGAGGAAGGCTCCATGGAAAATATTTTGGGCCACGTGTGTAACATATGAAAAGCTGAAGAAGATAACGTTCTTGTGAATTAAGGATTTCCAAGCGTGCACCTTGAGGAGAAACTCAAATCAATGGCGCAGCATCAAAGAGAAATTATTAGAAAATCTGAAAACTCCCTGATTAGTCAGAAGAAGCAACAGAAATTGGTGTTCAGAAGAATTCTGAATGCCTTCCTCTCTGTCCTCTACCGAGAAATCTGATGAAGCGAAACCAAGTGGGGTGACGTTAAAAGGCGGGAACCCCCTGCGATTCAGAAAGTAGATCATGAAAAACGAGAAGCCAAGTTTTTCTTTCATTGAAAATCTGACTGATGCCATCATCAGCTTGTTTCAGAAGAGTAGAAACACACCTTTACATCTTCCATGGGCAGCAGCTGCAGAAATCAGGGAGTTATTGTCACCCTTATAAAATGTATTTGAAATTTCAGACTTTTTGAATTTATTTATGGTTGCCTAACTGCTAGACAGACTAATTCAGAATTTTACACAGCAACATCTGAAAGTGAGTTTTGATTTAATCGGAAGACTTTGCAGAATTAACCACTGAGTTTCTTTTACACACACGCACTCAGATTCACCGTGGCTTTGTAGAATCACATATTTGGACAAGAGGACGACTTTGTATCCATCACAGTCGAGTATGAAATTCTTCACTGAACTTGCCATTGGATATTTTAAGAAATATCAAATGATATTGTTCTTCCTGTGAAGAACTGCTGCTGCCCAGGAGGAGTTAAAACAAGAGTAGCACCTTATCACTCTTGAAGAGAATACTGGAGTGAGTCAAGAGACCCGAGTTGTCTTTTTTCCGCTTTCTAACACTGATCTGATCTGCAGTTCACTGGGGTTTGTGCTGCTCTATTCCCAATTATAGCCTGGTAAAATCGTTTTCCCACATCTATAAGGGACTTTCTACACAATAGGTGGAAATTGTGACCCAAGGGCATTTTTATTCCACAGTGTATTTCATTCTACAATAAACTCCCACTGAACAGTAAGAACTAACCTACCGCTGATTCTATAATTGATGTGCACAGATGAAAGCCTAATTTCCAATCCACAGAAAGTTTATTTAGTAAATTACAGGGGGTTACAAACCAGCAGTAACTCTGTGATGGAAGGTTAAACCATCAATGATTTCAAAACTAACCTATCTTGATTTACTTCTCCATTTACTTCTATTTTAGCAGCCTTCCAGAATCTAAAGGGACCTACCAGGAATCCAGAGAGGGATCCTTCATTAGGAGCTGCAGTGACAGCACAAGAGGGAATGGCTTCAAACTGAAGGAGAGGAGAATTAGATTGGGTATTGGGAAGAAATTCTTCCCTGTGAGAGTGGGGAGGCCCTGGCAGGGGTTGCCCAGAGAAGCTGTGGATCCCCTGGATCCCTGGAAATGCCCAAGGCCAGGCTAGACATGGCTTCGAGCAACCTGGGATTAGTGGAAGGTGTCCCTGCCCATAGCAGGAGTGGGGGGCTTGGAGTGTCTTTAAGGTCCCTTCCAACACAAACTATGTATTCTATGAATTTTTTACTGCCATTCTGGTGCCTTAAAGGGAAGTGGTACATGGTTTATGCTCTTAATGGCCCTTTCTCCCTGTCCAGAGCAATGGTACCTCAGTGGCTCCATCTCTGTACAATTCTATGCCCTGTCAGCCCTATAGAAGATAAAAGCAATTTGACATAAATTACACAATTCATTATGAAGAGTTGTCTGCAAACCCTCTTATGCCTCAGTCTCCTTTTATGCTCTAGTTTCCCTATCAGGAATGACAGGAAGGAATGTTAATAGGACAACAGAAAATATTTTATCATGAATATGAAATGGATACAGCCCTTTTCCACAGACACATGTTCTACCTTTTTGTTGCAGTACCCTCACATCTAATTTATTCAATATTTAGCAAACATGCTCATTTTTATTTCCTTTCTCTGCTTTGATCACGGAACATCTTCAAAGACTGTTCCACATGCACCACTCATGCAAGTGCCTCCATTTAATTGTTCAGGTAACTCCCCACATGTGCTCACCAGGTTGGGGGAGCACAGGAAGTTTTCTGGCATGGATGTTCCCATGTGAACAGAAAACAGGGAATTGATGAGTGAAGCATTTTCCCTTGGGTTTCTAGAGTCATGGCATCATGGGCACAACCAGGAACAACAATCATAGAATCACAGAATCATTGACCTTGGAAAAGAGCTCCAGGATTGAATCCAAGCTGTGCCTCATCCCCCCCTTGTCCCTGAGTGCCACGGCCAGTCCTGCCTTGGACACCTGCAGGGATGGGAACTCCAAACCTCCCTGGGCAGACCCTGCCAAGGCCTCCCCACCCCTCCAGTGAAGAAATTCTTACTGAGATGATGTAAATATCATTGTAAAGGATCATACTGCAATGTGTAAGAGCAGAGCTGCTCTGGAAAGGCAAATAGAGGAGCCTCCCCTCTGCAACAGCCTGGAAGGGTTTCCAAAGTGCCATTGCTATTTAGATAACACTGTGACAGGCACTTTACAAATTACCCAGAATTTATGGGCCGGATCAGACACCATTACTCATGTTGAAAACCAGCGTGGAATGGCAGCAGCCTCACTGGAGTCAGCAGATTGCCAGACCTGGAGTCACGAGCCAGGGTTTCTCAGTCTCTCTCATTTCTGTCCCTGGGCAGAAAATGGAGCCACAGACGTAAAGTCAGGTCTTGCAGCAAAGCTACATAACCCATCTGATTGTATATTTTCCAGCAGCAAAGTGGGGAAGGGGAGAAGGAGCACAAAGAGCTGGAGGCTCCTCTAATGCTTTCTAAGGCTTCCTGGCTCCAATCTTTAAAAAAAAAAGACATCTCAAGGAATCCAGGAATTTTTTTGCCAATCTGTCTCAAGATCAACCATGTTTTTCTTTAGGAATTACAAAGGTCGAAAGCTAAAGTTAACAATATTGCCTTATCAGTCAGCTACATACAAGCAATAGAAGAGGTGTCAAGACCATGTTAAAGGTTTTAAGGATATGCCAAAGTCCCTTTGGGAGGATACAAGCTCTCTAAATCATTTTTGAGTGTGATACCAAGTTACAAATTACCCACATCTCGTTCCTGTGTTCTCCTTTATCTCTTCCTCCATTCTTCCTCTATGATTGCTGTAGTTTTTGTATTTGTATTTTCTTGGTGAAGTTAAGCTCTAATCATATTTGATCCCAGACATATTAGCTTCTTTTTTATGAAAGGGGAAGACTTTCATAACTACAGCAACAAACTTTGTGGCATGATTTATCTCATCCCTTTTTATGGTGGCGAGGCTTTTTCCCCTTTAATTACCCAACAGAAGCAAAGTCTCTCATCCTTTCCTCATCTTTATGTGCCTTGCTTTCAACCATTTCCAGATGACAGCATGGAAGAAAGTTTTCCAGCCCAATGCAGCCACCTTCTTTTATATATTGGGGCTGACTTGTGCTGTGGAGAACAGGCTGCAGTGTTTGTACTGACCACCCAGAAGAAGAGTCTTCTGCTGCAAGAGCTTCTTGTGGAACTATTCCTTTTCCTCATATTAAAATGGCTCTTCACTGGCTCTGTGAAGATCCAAGCCTTTCCAGACCTTAGCTATGGAGTGAGGTCTCACTCTTTTAGATTTCACCTCTTCATTCCCACTCAGGGCAGAGTGACAGGAAAGAACATGTTGGGAAAGGCCTTGGGGATGCTGGTGACAGCAGAGAGTCCAGTTGTGCCCAGGTGGGCAAGAATCCAGTGTCACCTGGCTTGTAACAAAAACAGTGTGGCCGGCAGGACCAGGGCAGGGATTATCCCCCTGTACTGGCACTGCTGAGCCCACACCTTGAGTCTTGTGTCCAGTTCTGGGCTCCTCACTGCAAGAAAACCTTTGAGGGGCTGGAGCCTGTCCAGAGAAGGACAACAGAGGTGGGGAAGGGGCTGGAGCACAAGTTTGTTGAGGAGTGGCTGAGGGAGATGGCAGGGCTTGACCTGGAGCAAAGGAGGCTCAGGGGAGGCCTTATTGGTGGCACTTACCCGTGGCAGTGCAGTGAGAAGCCCAGGATTCACTTTCTGCTGGGGCTCGCCCACTCCACTCAGAATCCCAGAATCTCAGAATCAGTGAGGTTGGAAAAGACCTCCAAGACCATCAAGTCCAACCTGTGCCAAATCCCCACCTTGTCCCCCAACCCAGAGCCCTGAGTGCCATGTCCAGTCATTCCTTGGACACCTGCAGGGATGGGCACTCCATCACCTCCCTGGGCAGCTCTTCCAATGTCTGACAACCCCGAAGAAATTCCTCCTGGTGTCCAACTGGAGCCATGTGCACCTGGCACTTCATCTTACTGGCCCTCACACCATTGGCCTCAGTCCTTTCCTGATCCCTCTGCAGCACTTTCCTGCCCTCCAGCAGATCAACTCTCCCACCCCATTTCGTAGCATCCACAAATTTACTTAGGGTGCACTTGATCCCCTCATCCAGATCATCAATAAAGATATGAAACAGAGCTGGCCCCAGTACTGAGCCTTGGGGAACTCCACTAGTGGCCATTTGCCAGCGGGATGTGGCACCATTCACCATCACACACCTTCCTCTGGCACAATTTTTAAACCCTGCCTGTGTCAGGCTTGTACCTGGGTGGGGAGAGGCCTCTTTCACGCACTGGAGATTCATTTCCCTATTGTTTCCTAAAGAATCACGGCCAGGGAATCCCAGGCAGCCCAAAACGTCCTTAAAAGCTGAAAAGGACATGGCTGGTCAACCTCTGGCGGCACCAGCCCTGGCAGATTTTGAGTGCTGTGAGTGCTGCCCTTCCAGCAGCTCTCAGGACATCAGCGTGGACACAGTTGGGAGCTGGGACAGGCCTTGAGGAAATCTTGCTGTGGTGAAGAACTGAGTGACATTTATCAGCACAAAGCCTTTTGTGCAGCGAGGGAAATGTCACAAGGCATTTTCGTTTTGGGGGAAACATGTGAGCCACACTTTACAAAAGGATTTTGCAGAGCACAGAGGGACACTGGGGAAGGGACCTTCACTTCGTTTGCAGCAAACAGAAGCAAAACTCCACCTTTTTTAGGTGAGGGTTAATAAGTCAAAGCACTGACATCAGAGGGGAAACTCCCTCCCTCCGTGCCGTCCTCACCTATTCTGCATTGCTTTAACAAAGCCAGAGGTTGCTGAAAAACACATGGAATGAAAAATAAAATAGCCCATAACTCTGCAACAGTTGGAAGGGAGTTTTAGCTCATTCTTCATCTCTTTCACGGGCTGTGTTGAAATATGAGGCCAAGAAGGAGGCCAAAAGACTTAAAAAGCCTATCATGAGGTAATTCAGCCACAAGCCCCGAGCAGGGGAACACAATGATAGCAGTGTGCTCGCTGTTTGCACAGAACTTGAAATATCAGAGCCCCACAGACCCTAAAATGCACAATTAAAAATGGAACAACTCCTTGGGGCCCAGCGATTACCCACATCTCCCCCTCTGCAAATGTTTCACTCAAGTATCCTATAAAACTGGTAATTGCTTGTGGCACCTGCACAACGTGGCTGTGGAGAAGAAAGCCATAAAAGACCTCAGGTCACATTCCCAGGTTTGTGTCCTCCAGTGGGCTGCCCCAGGGGCCCGTGGTCCCTGTAAAGGACAGAAGGTTCAAGCAGCACCTAAATGTTCTTCCTAGTTTTGGGGGAGGCAGAGAAACGTCACCAACTTGTTCCCACAGGAAGGCCCAAGTTGTCCACCAAGGAGATTCCCAGCAAGGGAATCATCAATAGAGGAAAAGAGATCAAAGAACTGGACCACATGAGGCTTCTTTGTTAGAATCATAAAACATGTCGAATTAGAAGGGACCCATCAGGATCATCCAGTCCAACTCCTGGGCCTGCACAGGACACCTCAAGAATCCCACCCTGTCCTCGAGAACATTGTCCAAATACTTGCTGAACTCAGACCATCTCAGATCTGTGACCACTTCCCCAGGGACACCGTTCCAGTGCTCAGCCACCTCCTGGGTGAAAAACCTTTTCCTGCCTTGTTGAGCAAGCTCAGACCTTGGTTTATTTCCTCCTCAGGGGTCTCCAATGGTAAAACCAAGGCCCAAGACAGGACAAGGCAGAGATCTGCCACTTGGACACAGGCAAAGGTGATTTTACAGCTGCAGGATCAGACTGTGGAGAAGGAAAAATAAAAAAAAAAACAAACCAGCTGTGGTAAATAATTTTATTGCATTGTTCAAATGAATCAGTGGAACACAGGAAAAAATCGACCACTTTTGGAATGGCTAAATGCATATAGAAGAAATCACAGAATCATTAAGGTTGGAAGAGACCTTCACAATCATTCAGCCCCATCATCAACCCAGCACCACCATCATTCCCCTTAAACCATGTCCCCAGGATATTAAATAATCAAAAAACACGGACCCATTTTAAAACTGAGATCTCCAGATTAAATTATGGCTTTGAAATATTAACATATATTAATAGTCACGGTTTTCAAAGAAGATAAATTAAATCATTCATACCCCATAATGATTTAAATCTCACTTGATTACCAGCCATTTTAGCTGCAGCCTTCAAGCTACTCCCCTCAACAACTAAAAACAAGAGAATGGAATTTTAGGAATATCACAAGACCGGCTTGGATTTTCTTGCAGAGTAATAGGAGCAAAACGTTCATTTAAAAATAAAAACCTGGAGACAGCAGCTGGCTCAGCCAGACGGTGGCACTATAAGCACTTGCTATCATGAGGTCATTATAAAGAGAAAATAAATAAATAAATCAAAGAAAATAAACCAGGGTAACAACTGCAGCATCATCTTACAGCGCCGCATCTTTTAATTTATGGGAGACCTTCACAGATGCCGAAACATGCACGGATTCCTTGTGTTACTGAGTGAAAACAAATGGAGTAAAAGTGTCTCAGGATATTTTTCTTTACAAAGCTTTCAAAGCAAAACCCGAACCCTCAAATAGCAGGGAGGAATCCCAGTGGGCAGCCAGGTGACATCTCTCACTGCATCACTGACATCAGTGTGTAGATATCAAAATATCCAGACACTGAAAACACGGGACGCTGGACTCCAAACTGAACCAAAGCTGAAGGTGCGAAATCCAAATTTCATTTGGCTCCTCTGCTGCCAGAGCTACTTTTGCCTTTGGTTTTCTGTGCGGCCAAAATTACCACTTAAAAGTCACATCAAACTGTACAGGGCCTGACTTTTCCTCAGAAGTGAATCCCTGTGAATTCCTGGCAGGAGAATCAACCAGAAAATATGTCTGAAGGCAATGGATACTCTCTCTATCAGTTGGAGGGGAGAGAAGGAAATTTGCAGCCCTCTGGACTTCACACTAAACAGGTTCCAACAACAGAGTTTCTGTAAATTTTTCTCCCAATTTAATTGCTTTTTTTTATGTATCTTTGCCTTCCTTCCTGCATCACTTTTGTGGGATTATTCCTTTTGAAGACCTATTTCTTGCTTTCCCAGGTTAATTTCTGAAATGTTCTACTTTATCATTATTTTGTGTGGAACGTGCAAAATACTCATTTTTTTGGCCAACGTATTTCTTCATTCCCCTGACATCAATAAATGACACTTTCATCGATACTGGTTTAAATGAACTGATTCCCAAGCATTTCATTTTTTAAATTAATTCTGCCTCATTGTTGGTTTACGGATGGGGAAACATGAGAGAACTCAGAACCAGAACAATGATCGTGCAAACACTTGTTCTTGTGAATAACTTTACAAGAGCATTAAAGCTACTTAGATACATCAAATTGCTTGTGTACAAAAGTGTTTGAAGACCAAATCCTTATCCACTTACAGCAGGTGCAACTGGCTTCTCAGCTCCTTCTTTAAATACCTTGGAAAAAAATGGTCGTTTTCAAGAAAAATGTTATTTTTAGCAATAGCTACTCAGAATGGGAAATACCTATATATACAAAATAAAATAATCACTGAAATAAAGATGCTCTGAATCAAGAGGAGGGAAGAATGGATATCAAATCACAAATCTAAATAGTAAATATATATGTGTGTGTGTGTATGTATATATGTATATATATTTCTTTGGAAAATTTTCCTTCCTAGAATGCAAAGAAAGCTCAGGATATGCCTCAGAGTGAATAATCAGACTGACTAAATGCTTCCTTGAGGAAACAAGAAAATGAGGAAATGTAACCATGATTTGCTTCTTGCTTTTCTCAGAAAAAAAAAAAAACCCAACTTTTGGTTTCCCAGTGGGGAAAATAAAAACAAAACAAAAAACAAAAAAAAATATGGGCACATGAGGTCACTTCATGATTTGTTATGTTAGTCACCCCCACTCAGTTCCTCTTGGAAAATAAGTTCTACCAGACTTTATCAGCTACCAGAGCAGTAGGGAAATAGGTCTCACTCCCTCTGAGTCCGGACACTCCACAGAAAACTGGGAAGGGGACCCTCAGTCACAGGTTCACAGGCTATTCTGAGTTGGAAGGGACCCACAGGATCATCGAGTCCAACGCCCANCCTAGTCCCACTGCCCACACTGGGGGCAAAGTTGTGATGGACTGACACACTTGGACTTCTGTGGAAGTCCTGGTGCAGAAATGCACCACCCAGAGGAGCTCTGTGTCTGATTTAGTATGCACTTTAGGCAGCATTTTCCATGTCAGACCCCTCCCACACAATCACTGAATTGTTAAGGTTGGAAAAGATCATCTAGTCCAACTTTTGACCAACCTTTTCCAGCTCCTCAATTTTTTTACCTGTTTTCTTCTCTTTCCCAGCAGTGACCTGATGAAAAAGGAGGCCCATATGGAAGAATCCCAGAATCCCACAGGGTTCTGGGAAAAGACATGAGATCACAGAGTCATGGAATCATAGAATTGTTAAGGTTGGAAAAGACCTTTAGTACCATCAACCCAACACCACCAGCATGTTCACCACTAAACCACGTCTGCAGGTGCCACAACCACAGGGTTTTTTGAGCACTTCCAGGGATGGTGAATTCCATTTGCTGGTCTGTTTGCAACGAGTGTCTCCCAGTAGCAGAACTAAACCGTGGTTTGCTCTCTCAGTTCGGCCTGTTCATTTGTTCAAGCTTTTCTGAGTGCTCCATGTTCTCACTGCTGGTCAGGAGCAGGATGTGTCCCCAGGGAAGATCATTGGGTTCACCCTGAGAGGTTGTTTTGTAAATGCTGCTCAGAAAAACATCAGATGTCTCTCTTTGGCCCACTTCACTTGCTAATTTTGGTTTATCAGTAACACAAAAAAAGTAATTTCTCTTCCTATATTCAGTCACTACCTTCCTCCTCTTACCACAACTGACAGTTCAAGATAATCTTTGTACTGTGACAAAAAAAAAAAAGTGGAATAACAAACTCAACAGTTGAGTTTCCTCTTAAAATACTTCAGTGCTGCTTCCTCTGACCGACGTTTTCAGCTCTGCTCAGGCCAAACTCCCTTCTCATGCAGAGCTTGGACCAGGGTAGATGCAGAAAACTGATTATCTGCTCAATCATACAAGAGATTCAACTATCACCAAGAAAACTGCTGTAATGGACCAACTCCACAGGCCCGCTTGTGAAACAGTGTCTGTAAAACCTCAGAAAATGCCCAGAGACAGCTCCCAAATCCCTGGTGCTTCATTCCAGTGCAGGAGAACACAACCAGCACTAAACTGCCTCGAAATCTGGCGGTCTGGGACTTTCAGAAACTCATTACACGAGGAGTTCAAGAGGTAAATTTCTTCAGGGCTTTATTTCGCCACATCTGTCTGGAATGCAATCTTAGCACTGAACTGTGTCACCAAGCAGGCCCAAATTTACCCTTGTTGTTCCAAAATCAAGAGAGAGACCCTCAGAAAAACACTGGTTTGCTCAGCCTGAAACAGAAAATTCATTCATCCTCTGGTTGGAAGGTTTTTCATCGGCATCATGATTCCTGGCCTGGGGGTCGTGAACTTTTAAAATTATGGGGCTCCACAGCTACTGGGAACAAGGATCCTTTGGTGGATGATGACTCCCTGAAGCCCTGGGAATGCCGGGAAGCTTTGCCAAAATGATATCCCTGACAAACTGCACGAGGGGTGAGAGCAATGCACCTGCACATGGCACGGAATTCATTCATCTACCAGAGGTTTCAGAGAGGGAGAAGAATTTATTCTGCCCCCTCTAGATGCAAGCCTAACTTTAGAATGATTTTTTTGTGTAGATTGGGAAAGAAGCCCGTTTTTCTGGCCAGCTTTGTACATAAATACTAAAATCCTAAAACTCCCTAAGCAACAGCTCTAAACTAGAGCTGGGATAATTCACTGCAATCATCAACACTCAGGAAATCATACACATCTTTTAGTGGCACCTCAGACACAGAAACAAACTCTCCCTGGTGCTGTAAAACACAGAAACTGAATCTAGATTAAAAATACATGCTGCTATTATGGACTATCATTGCCAGGCTTCTGCAGAACTAAATCATCTTCCCACTAACAGGGGAAGCAACCTCAGCTAAAACCAGAGAGAATAACTGAGGCAAAAATCAAAAGTGGTGCTACAGCAGTGACTGGAAAGGGAAGATAAAAGCTGCTGACAAGAACAAGCCAGGTTGTGACACAGCCTTTCGTGAGCTGCTGCCTCGTTACAGCAAAACCTGCCAAACCCAGGCAGGTTCCCACTGCCAGTAAATTAGAAGGAAAAATGGAAAGATAAAGCCCTCCATGAAACCAAAAGGGAACAAGTGTGGTGAGGGAGCAGAGACGGCTCTGAAGAGCTGCTTTCTGGCTGAACGCTGAGACTGTAAAGGAGGCCGAGACAATGGTTTTTCTTCAGGATGCCTGGGAGAAAAAAATGACAGAACTTCAATTAAAAAGTCTGTGTGTGGGAAAGCTGTATGGGGTCCTGGAAAGTGGGGAAGATAACCAACTTCTTGCTGGATTAGCAGCCTTGTGCCAAATGAACACTGAGGAACAGACACAGAGGGTGCAATCCCAGCGTGAATGGATGAGCCTGATCCCCTGGAAGCTAAATTTGGCAGCTGCTTGAGGGGCTCTGCCTTTCACACTTTGGCAACATGTGTAGGACCAAGACAAGCTGAAGTCCTGCTTCCACTGCTCGTACAGACCACCACAGTTCCTGAGGCCAAAAGGCTCCTTAATCACACGGGACACTCCCTTTTCATTCCAGATACAGGTCATCAATCCACCAGGAAGGCTGGGAAGCAAGCCTAGATTTGATAATTCTGTTCCTTACTTACATCTTCACTCTGATGCCCTTGCTGAGAGCAGAGGCATAAGTGAGACATATCCAAAGTGCCCTCAAGGTCAGGATGTCTCTCTGGAAGAGGCAAACCTGAAAGCAGTGGAATAGGTTACCCAGAGAAGCTGTGGCTGCCCCTGGATCTCTGGAAGTGTCCAAGGCCAGGCTGGAGCCACCTGGGGTAGCGGAAGGTGTCCCTGCCCATGGCAGGGGGTGGCACTGGATGATCTTGAAGATCCCTTCCTACACAAACAATTCCATGATTCTATGGAACTCATTCCACCATAGGAGAAGGCACTAAGGACTCATTGTCCTCACTGGAGCTGTGAGGAAAGGTTGACGTATCACAGTGACAACTGAGAACATCTTTGGAAAACCAAGGAAATAAAACTTACAATCTAGAAAGAGGGTGGCAGAGGAAAATTCAAAGGCATTTTCTTTTGCAAAGGTGAATGGAATGATGATGACAATTCTTCCTGTTCTTCAAAGGGAGCCCCCCTCTAGGGATACAACCCTGAAAGATTAAGAAGGAATGAGACTCACCCAAGTAGAGTCAGAACTGGAACGAGAAATGAATATTTTATTCTGTACCTTTTTGACTGACTTTGAACAGTTATGAAAAAAAGTCTTCCCTGCAAAATTTCCTGAGGCAGGAGCCACACCTTCCATCATAGATAAACTCTTCCAAGTAATCCTATCAAAGCCAAATACTGCTTAGCTTGTTTGCTATACAAGACCTAACGATTCCAAACCACCATTTCCCTCTTCAATCCATCACCTTCAGGAAGGGAGCATTCTTCTGGAATGCACATGTACTATTATCCTCACGCAAATCCATTTGTAAGGCATGAAAGTGCGCCAACTCTTGCCCTCAAATTACCTATGGCAGTGATTAAAACCTCCTTTAATGCAATAGTAACACTGAATATTTGCCTTAAGTATCTGACAAGAGCCAGCAGAAGCTCCAGTCAAACTAAGAGGCTGTGGCATGATCTATTGACTGTCAGAAAGCGCTTGGTAGCTGGACTGAGCTGGAAAACCAGAGGAGTTTCATGTAAAGGAGGCACAAGTTAAGAGGCAAAGGTCAGAGGAGCTGGAGTTTTCTTGCCTCCCCCACAGGCTCATAACTGCTCATATAAAGAGGGAGGAAGACAGTCATATGGAGCTGCTGGGAATAGCTCAAAGCTATTCCAAAAGTATTATCCTCCCTAGATCCTTTCTAAGATGAGGGGGATGGTAAGTCAGGTTGCAGAGGACACAGTTTAAACATCTGTGCATTAAAGGAAAATGTATTAAGGCATATGAGGTCTAAAATACTATGGGAATGGGAGCATGTAACTAGCTCTTAGGGAACCTGGGCAAACAAAGGTGTGGGCATCATCACACACACTGTACTGAGCAGCACAAAGCCAGATTTGATGAGAGAGAATTATTAGGAGAAGTGATGGTTGTGGTTAGAAAATCACATAGTAAGGAGGTGAGAAGTTCAGAGAATTTGCACTCTGAAAATACCGCATCAGAGCTTTATTTGGTCCCATAAATGTGTTGTACTTTTGCTAAATGGCTGGATTCCAAAATAAAAGCAGGGCTTTCATGTGACCTACCTGTACATGCCAACAGGTAAGATCTCTGCCCAGAGAGATCCTTTCACAGGCAGGGGAGAGCAGCTAGAGGGAGGCACTTCATCTGACCTGATCCGTATGTACAGTAGAAGGAGGTGAATCATGTCCTACAGGTGTCTGAACCCACTCACTGCAGGTGGAGCCTGGATGACTAACTCTGACACAGACATCAAGGACACCTACTTTTGGTCACAATAACCTCTTCCTACTCCTGTCCAACTCTCCTGTGTGTGTCCAGACATCTGTGTGCCTCAGTACACAAGGAATGGTTGATGCTTTAACTCTTTTTGGGAGCACAAATCACACTTGTTGGATCTGGCCCAGCAGTCCAATCCATAGGCCCACCTGGAAGGATTTGGGGGAGTCTAAATTATGGAATCATGGAATGGTTTGGATTGGAAGTGACATTATATATCATCTCATTCCAATGCTCTGCTGTGAGCAGGGACACCTGCCACTATCCCAGGTGGCTCCAAGCTCTGTCCAGCCTGGCCTTGGACACTTCCAGGAATGGGGCAGCCACATCTTCTTTGGGTAACCTGGGCCAGAACCTCACCACCTTCACAGCCAAGAATTTTTTTCTAACATCCAATCTAACCCTACCCTCTTTCAGCTTGAACCCATTCCCCCTTGCCCTGTCACTGCATACTCTTATAAATCAAGGCATTCATTTGCCTTCACCTTCCAGAGATTAGTGCTATCTCCTCATGCCATGTGACAAGGGGACACAACTCCACCATGTCACCATCATGTCACCCTCCCTGGCCCCAGCCAAGATCTCTCATGTGGAGCTCACCAAAGCAAAGCAGACCCAGCAGAAAGCTGCTCCTCCTAGGTGAGGGAATAGGTGTCCAAACAGGCAAGTTTAGTTAAAATAAATGAAAAGAAAAAAAGAAGTCAAGCTTTTCTAAAATATCAGACTAGTCATTACCAGCAGAGCAGAGGAGTGCACGCTTAATTTCACACAGATATTGTGTGACAGAATTCACACAGATATTGGTCAGGGAAGGACTTAAGCAATTTGTTCTCACGAGACCTCCACAAAGCATCCAAAGCTCTGCACAGCACCCCAGCTATAAACACCTGCCCCTTCTCCAGCCAGAGGCAAAGGTGCCACTTCTTCCACCACGACCAGAACTTCACCTCAGCCATCTCTTTGTTTGTATGCACAGCCAAAGGGGGGATATTACAGCTTGAAGGCAGAGAATTTATTGTCCTGTAAATAACATTTTGATAAGCCATCCCCTTGCCCTTCCCTGTTCTTAGTTGAAAGACTAACTTTCTTTTACTGCGCAGTAAAAATAACCCGCCCATATCAGCTTTGGTTTCTTTCCTACCACTTAATCAGAATGTTTGCTCTCCCTTATCACCGAGATCAATATTTATCCGTGTGGGTGGAAACTGTTCTCTCTGCTCCCCATGCTGTTATCACGTTAAAGTTTAACGCAACTAAAGAGGTAGTAAATGACAACGAAGCCTACTTAACCCAAAAGGCTTTAATTATTTAATTAAATAATGCATTTCAATGAGAAACCCGACCATATCATTCCCAGACAGGATCCTAAACACATTTTTCACAGTAATGAGTTTTGACTGACTGCCCTTCTTTTGATAATAGAACTCCACCTCAAGAAATGTCTGGCACAAATGTGATCTCATAGTGGCCTCACATCCCTACAACAGGTAACTCCATAGTAATGCTGTTGATTTACAAAGAACTGTCATCTCTCAGTTTATCAAAGACCTTTTTTTTTAGCTGCACTTTCTCAATTGTTCTTTGTAATACTTCTTTTCCTTCAAAGATTTTTCTGGACTGTCGGCTCCAAACACATGTCCCAGTACAATTTAAATAAGAAAATTTGTTTATGTCTTTTTTTTGAATAATTCATTTTTGAGATTATTTTCCAGTTTTAGCAAGCTTTCTACTAATTATTAGTCACTGCCAGGCAAACTCTGAAGTGGCTCAGAGTTTGAATTCAGCTCAGATAAACATACAAAAGTTCAGATGTTTATCCAACTGCTTGCCCTTCTTGAGTCTGCAGAACACGTCTGGAAGCCTATCAAGTTCTCCATCTCTCTGCTCCCACATGCCAAGTCATGCCAAGAATGCTCCAGTTGCACTTTTTCGCAGTGCTTTCGTATGTCTGGGTTTGGTCCTGTGAAGAAACAAGAAACACGGAGGCTCGCAAAGGGAAAGATAAGCGATGAGGCCTAGAAGGAAGTCCTTTTCCCCAGAACACAGAGTGTTTTCAAGACCTTGCCAAAAGCTATAGAGCGACCTGTTCCTTTATAGAGAGCTGACATCACAAAGAATTTCAGCTCCACTATAGCTTATGGCCCAATAATGTACACCCTCCCTCAGACAGGATGCCTGTCCCACAGATGGATTTGAAATTCCTTGGTGCCCCCTGCTACAAGTGCTGTCCCACTCTGGTGCCTTTAACTTCCTCCTAAACTCCAGTGGTGTCCAGACAATGAGATGAACTCCCCTGGAGTGTCCCTCCTGCACAGGATGCTTGGAGCACACCTCAAGGTTCCTCAGCAAAGGATATGCTATAGCATATCCATACCTGCTAAGGGAATGAAAAGGCTGGAAACAACAAACTACAGCCTGTGGGGAGTCAAAAAAAGCACATCTGTGTCTAAAGTGGGGTCTCAGAGTCATAACCCCCTCCAAGCACTGGAGTGATAGTCTTGTGATAGTCTGTGATAGTCTAGTGATGAGTGAAAAAAAAATCTATCTGCAGTAGTACTGAAGTATTTCCCAAAATGGCCTAATTTAGATTTTCTTGACATTTTGATAGAGTCATAGAATGGTTTGAGCTGGAAGGGACCTTAAAGTTCATCTCATTCCACCCCCCTGCCATGGGACACCTTCCACTATCCCAGGTGGCTCCAAGTCCCGTCCAATGTGGCCTTGGACACTTCCAGGGATGAGGCAGACACAGCTTCTCTGGGCAACCTGTGCCAGGGCCTCACCACCCTCACAGGGGAGATTTTCTTCCTAATATCCCACCTAAACCTTCCCTCCTTCGACTTAAAGCCATTCCTCCTTGTCCTGTCACTCCATGCTCTTGTAAAATGTCCCTCTCTATAATCCTTGTAGGCTCTCTTTAGCTACTGGGAAGCCACAATTAGAGCTCTCCTGGTTTCAAGGAATAGCTTGAAAAAATAAAGCAAATTCATCTCACAGGTTTTGAAAACAAACACAAGAACCCTTCACTTACATAAGTCAAAACAAAATAAAATCACAATTTTAAGGCCACCTGTACTTCTGTGCTGCTATGCACTGTTTTCTCTCTTTTTTCACATAACACATGGCCATTTTGTTCTAATGAATTATCATAGTCACCTCTTCAAAATGTGGTTGAAATATTTCCCAAGAGCTGCTAAGTGAAATCTGTTCTTTAGTCGCAGTGCAGCGCTAGCCACAACTCCACATGGAAACTGAAGCCTTCAAAGTCTTGTTCTTTAAACACTTCTTCATGCATGAATCAAGATGGAAAGAACAGGATGGAGATGTTTTGCTCCAAGAGACGTTCACGATGGACATCAGGAAGGGGTTTTTTCATGGGAATGGTGGTTTAAAAATGGAAAGGGCTGCCTAGGGAGGTGGTGGAGTCTCCATCCCTGGAGGTGTTCAAGAAACAACTGGACGTGGCACTCAGTGCTGTGGTCTAGTTGACAAGGTGATGATCAATCAAAGGTTGGACTCAATGATTTTTGAGGTCGTTTCCAACTTTAATGGTTCCGTGATTCTGCCTGTGAGGAGCAAGACAATTAAAATCAGGGGGAAAAATGAGGTAGGGGAACAAGGGAAGATTAATCCCATTGAATTACAACTTTTTTTATTTAGTGAAAAGGAAATACAATTAGGAGGAACATATTAAACACACCTACACAGATATCTAAACATCTCCCTGGTGCACTCATACTCCTGCCTGTGGAGGAAACAGGCAGGCGCTGTTTCCATAATCAAATTAGAAAACTAAACTTAAAATTATCCCACTCCAGAGAGATATTTACACCTCAGAACACATTCAGCAAAGTAGAATATGAAGCTGAAAGGAAATCGCTGAATTATTTATTATGGTTTTCTAATGGTCTGGGCTTACAATTTCAGACAGTAAAAAGTACAGTAGAAAATGACTGATTACAGTGTACACCGGAAATTTTGGGGAATTAAAAGAAAGCTACTTTGCATAATAATTGCACACTTCCACTTCTGGTGGAAAATTAAAAAGCCATTGCTCCTCACTAAAAAAAAAAAAAGACTGTAATTGCAAATAAGGGAGTTTGGGGATGGGGGAGGGAAAGAGGAAGGATAGGAGGAGAGAAAGAATGATGGCAAAGATTCATGTGGAGGTGAACACACTGGGTTAGGGGATGCTCCTGAACACAGCTGGAGGAACAAAACCCACACCTTCCCAAAATGCATCAGGCAATGTGCAACCCTCACTGTAGAAGGTGAAAAAGCGCTTTGATGAGCTCACACACGATCCAGCATTTCCCAGGCAGAGGGTCTTCCCCTTCTCAGGCTCCTGGGAGAGCTCAGCGCTGCACGGCACAGACCCTGCAAGGCAGAGTCCTGGGGGTGGTCGCTCAGGTGTGTACCCTGCACTGGGAGCTCTGCTGGCATCCCCAGGAAGTCTGCCTGGCCCAGGAATCCATGAGGAGATCCCTCAGCCGAAGGGCTGGTGAGGGGAGCAGGGCTTTGTGCTTCCCTGTGGTGTGGGGAGGGTGGAAGCTGGGGAGAGAGGGACCATCAGTTCTCTGTGCGGAGGCACAGGGGGGTTGCAAAAGCAACACCCACTGTGAAGTAGAGAATTTGGGCACCAATTGCTTGCTCTGCTGCACACACTGAGGGCAGTTTCTCCCCCTCAACCCCAGCAGATTTCAGATCCATTCTGAGGAGGTTCAGAAAGTCTTTCTTTTATTGTTATAACTTCTATTATTGGGTCCCCAGCACAGGAAGGACACCAACCTGCTGGAGTAAATCCAGATGAGGACGCCAAGTTAATTAGAGGGGTGGAGGACCTCTCCTATGAGGAAAGACAGAGAAAATTGGGATTATTCAGCCTGGAAAAGAGAAGCTTTGGGGTGACCTAATTGTGGCTTTCCAGGACCTGAAGGAGCCAACAAGGAAGATGGAGAGACACTATTTACAAGGGCCTGGAGTGACAGGAGACAAAGGGGAATGGCTTTAAACTGACAGATTAAGTTAATGTGCTGCACATACAATCATGTCCAACACTCCCACTGTAAAACTTGCACCTAAAGGCTTTATCCAAGCAAATATTCCCAAGTAACAGGTAGATTTGTAGCCTCAGAACAGCCCCACACATGCCTCTTTCTTCTTGCATTTGTGGCCTAAGTCTTCATTTAGACCAAAAGCTTTAAATGTTTCTGTAGAAAAGTTGCACAGAGCTGGACTGTGGTGGACCTTTGGGGGAGTTTATTGAGGTGCTGTTAAGGGCACTTTACTGAGTAGGCAGGTGATTCTTGGGTCCCATCACTTCTGAAGAGACTTCAGGGGAAAAGTTGCGTAATCTTTACAGCTCATCCTGCCCATCCCACACAGACACACTCTGTGACACATGGATTGCTTCCAGAAATGGCCAGAAGCTCATGAAGGTGCTGGCACACTGGCAACTGCAGAGATAAAGGCTATGGTTTTACAACGTGTGTTCTGGAAAGTTTCTCAAGAGTGTCAGACATGAAGTGAAAACAGTAATTCAAAAAAAAAAAAAAAGAAAACCCCTCACTACTTCACACCCAGCAAAGCCAACACACTTCTTTGCCCAACAATCAGCCAATGCCTGATAGTCTTCTCCCCATTTTTAAGCTGCCAACGTCTGCAGGTCTGGGCTAGATGGAATTCCTCATCCCTAGAATATCACTTCTACCTGGTTTTCATAGCAAAAGAGGGCACATGTAACAAGGCAGGAGAAGGAACTGTATGTGGTTGGTACCCTTGTGAGGTTTCCAGTCCTATTGCCAAGACACCAAAGCTCCAAGAGCCCTCAGGGGGACCTGCCCAAGCTGGGAACCACCTACAGCCCACGGAATTCTGTCCTACTCAGCTGCCCCTGGCAGCCTCTCCCACACAGGCCCAATGGCCAAAAACATTGAAAACCACTCTCCAAAGAGCAAGGCGGATGCACCGTTCCCTCCCCTAAAATACAGGGAAAGGAGAGAGCCATGCCAGGGAGAAGGAAGCAGAACAGGTCTCTGTGGAGAGCTGGGAAAGGCATTTGGGGACATGAGATATTTCTCTTGTCAGACCCCACCTGGAATACTGCATACAGCTCTGGTGTTCCCAACATAAGAAGGACATGGAACTGTTGGAGCGAGTCCAGAGGAGACCGTGCAGTTGCCAAGGGAATGGAAGCACCTGCTCAACTAAGACAGGCTGAGAAATTTGGGTCTGTTCAGGCTGGAGAAGAGAAGGTTGTGTGGAGACCTCACAGCACCTTCCAGGGTCTGAAGGGGTCTGCAGGGGAGCTGGAGAGGGGCTGTTCATCAGGAATTGTAGGGATACCACAAGGAGTAATGGGTTCAAAGTGAAAGGGGGGAAATTTAGGTTAGATATATGGGGAAAATTCTTTCTTGTGAGGGTGGGGAGGCCCTGGCACAGGTTGCCCAGAGAAGTTGTGGCTGCCTCTGGATCCCTGGAAGTGTCCAAGGCCAGGTTGGACGGGGATTGGAGCAACTTGGGATAGTGGAAAGTGTCCCTGCCCATGGCAGGGGGTTGAACTGGGTGATCTTTAAGGTCCCTTCCAGCCCAGGCCATTCTGTGATTCCACATATGCGTTTTCAGATATGAGACTGTGACACTGGTCCATCTTCTACAAGAAAATCCATGTACAAATGAATGACAGCTACACAAAGATAATCTCATTTTTAAGGAGTCAGTACAAAACCAAATTACACAGTAGCCATGTAGTAAGTGCCAACTTAATGGGAGGTTTTTATTTTGGGGTCAGCTGGGAATTTTTGATCTTTTTTCTCTTCATTCAACCCAGTCATCCAAAAACATGCAAACCCAGCTTTCTGACCATAAATTATGTAAGTGCCTTTTCCCATAACTCAACAAAAGCTGTTTCTTAACTGTGGGAAAGGGATAGAAGCGACTTCTTCCCCTCTGGACAAAGCATTTTGCTTCCAGAGCTTTCTTGTCTTGGCTAGCAGAGGAGCTAACTCAGCACATAAAAGATAGACTCCCTTCAAGCCTGCCCTGCATTTTCCAAAGCTGTTATTCTGAGATGGTGTTTAAAGGAACAGGAAGAGTTTACATTACCAGGGGGGAAAAATGGCATTGACCAAACCAAAGCAAAACACCACTGAGGAGCAGCACAGCCACATCCAAGGTAGCACAAAGCAGGGCATGCTGATGTAAATCAGCACCCACGTTTTGCAACAGAACAACTAGAGAAGTTCAGATTTTATGCAAATTGGGTAAAAATAGCTGCCAGGAGATGGGAAGCCCTTGGCTTGCACAAGAGATGACACGGAGAGCTGGAGTGAGAGAGCATGACTGCCTGAGTGATGGGAAGGAGGCAAACACGGGGATGTTCCTTCTTTGTTCCTTCCACTGCAAGATGTGGGGAGAAGAGGAAATAGGTATCAATCACAATCACACACACACTTTTTTTACAAAGCCCACAGCTACACTCTGGGATTTATTACCATCGGATGTTACAGAAGCCAAAAATATAACTGGAGAGCTCAGTCCAATTCATGGAAGAAAAGTCCACCGTGAGCTGTTAAACACAGAAACACAAACACGGCCTCTGGGCCAGGAAGTCCCTGTGCAGGGGCTGCCAGGAGTGGGGAGGATGCTCTGGAGGAAACGTGAGGATGTGCTTGTTCCCTTCTTGCTCCCTGCTCTGGGTGTCCCCTGCCTGGAGATGGGACAATGTGGCTTTTTTAATCTCACTTGCAGTGGGATTTCACTTCTACGAGGCGCTGAATGTTTAGGTCAAAACCTTTGGTCACCCAGGAATTTGAGTGATAAACACTCATTTGTCCCTCAGGGAAAAGTCTCTGTAGGCATTTAAGCAATTTCTTTCCATTTCTATGACTTTTACCAAAGATCTTGGGTTTGCTGCATCTAGGGGCAAAGAAATGGGTGGGAAAAGCTTCCAAAAGTGAGTACAGCTTTCTAGGGAAGATGGCCAGGCTGGAACACTGGCACTCCCACCTCCACCCACCCCTGTGAGCAGCTCTGATCCCCTGGCCAGCTCCAATATTCTGAAAGATCCATTACATCCAGAAATACATGATCTGTGCATACCCAGTAGGTGTTTAGGGGGATTTCCAGGTGGATTGCTCCCTAAAGCTACAGTAGAGTCAGGTCTGTCTCAGCCTGGGGAAAAAAAAACCAAAAAATAACAGTATTTGTTCTTCTACTTCTCTTCCTAACTTAATGCTTTCCGTACCTACCTTTTACAACCGAATTTTTTAAAATACTATTAAATTCTGAAATCTACAGGAATGCAAATATCTGCAATTACCCAGAAGATTAGACAACAGAAGCCAACATTTCACCATCCTACATGTAATCAATCCCGTTCCTGAAGAGGCCATGGGAACTGATTTTGTTAGCAGTTTTTATGGAATGCTTCAAATATCATTTGTTAAGTGGAAGCAGCCATTGCTTAAAAAGGAAAGAGATATGTGCTTGTTATGCAACTCCCTGAATCTCTTTTTCTCTTGTTTTTGCCAAGATCCTCTTGATAATGGTGTGAATTGTTTAGGCAAGATCATGCAGCCTACAGACATATGTACATACAATCTCTAAAAGAACTTTCTGTTCCTTGTTCCCAGGTACACACCACACCATGCTGCATATTTTAAAAACCTGCTATAGCCTGTTAATAGAGTGTGGAAATAACCCTGGAGGATAAGGCACACAGAGTTTATTACATAACTTTAGAAATTTTTTTTGGCCAGGAAAAAAACGTTGATCCCATTAAATAGGTTTTAATGAAGTCAAGACTTGGTGATTTTTATGATAATATCTTCATTCCAGTTGCTGCTCCAGCATGCCAAGTTCTGGATTCCATTAGCCCCTTACCAAAGAACAAACTGTTATTGGTGGATTTTATTTTTAATTTTTATTTGTAAAGGACGGGATGGGAGGTTGCTTATGTTGGCTTTTTCTTGGTACTATTATTGCCCTAAAATCTGATTATAAAGGGAATTCCAGTGAAGCTATTAATAAATGAAACAAAAATAAGTCGCTCGTAAAGAAACACCCAGGGATTGTCCTTTGTGCTGAACACAGTGTCTGAGGCCCACTTAGATATGAAGGTCTTCACTTGCATTTAGTACCTTTTAAACCACAGTATCACAGTGTTGATAATGTTGGAAAAGACCTTGAAGATCATCAAGTGCAACCTATAATCCAAGTAAAACCTAACAGCTATAACATTTATATCATGACCCTCAACACTTCATCCAGTCTACCCTTACATACCCTTAACCAATCTGAGATAAAGTATTCTGGATGCCCCATCCCTGGAAGTGTTCAAGGTCAGGCTCGATGAACTCTGAGGAACTCGCGACAGTGGAAAATGTCCCTGTCCATGGCAGGGGGTTGGAACGAGATGAGCTTTAAAATCCCCTCCAACCCCAAGCATTCTATCATTAATGACTTCTCCTGGCTACCCTGTGTGCTGAGATAATACTCCTGAAAAATAATAACTCAAATTCCTGCAGAAATCCCCAGGACAAACCCCTCAGCAGCCTTAGCATGATCCATGTCCGAGTGCAGGACCATCACGTACCCAGTCGCCCACACTTCACGAAGGGGCTGCTTTTATCCAGACTGAAATCACTTTGGAGGGGAAAACATCAAATCGAACAAAACTTCAGTTAATTACACAGGGTTTAAATCAACCATGGAGGTGTCTCCTTTCTCTGAGAGCAAACTGGAGTAGTCCTTTAGCCGTGTCACCAATTGTAGGACAAAAAGGTTTTGGTTTTGTCCTGGAGGCATTTTATTGCTTCATAGCAGAAGTTCTCGAGTACTTTGTGTCTTGGTTTGAAGCAGCACAGTGAGCTTTATGTTCTCTGCTGCAACTGACTTTGAGGAAGTGTTAAAATGGAAATGCTAAATGAATCGCTTTGAAAGCCTTGATTTTCCATTGAAAGTAGTTCACTGCATACCACGGCTGAAAACTCAGTTTATTTATGTGTCATCTAAATGTCTTCATCTTTTTCACAGTATTTGATGAGGTATTACTTTAGTCATGAAGTTTGTGCTATTTACTGAACATGCTTTCCTATAAGAAAAATGAAACCATGTCTCAAATTCCTGGAGACAAGTGGAGGAAAAACCCCTCTTGTTATAAATCCATCCAACCTAAACCATGGTTGTGTTTTTTCTATAGGTAGCCTGCTATGCATTCCACCCACCTCGTGTTAATTCAGGTTTTCCATTCCATGCAGGAACCCCTGGCACTGGGATGAGACCCACAGTGGAGTTAATAAATGAGCACCAAGACAGATTTCCAAGTCTCTCCACCCCACAGTCTCTCATCTGAAGTGAATTTCCATGGGCCACATTAGCATGATCCACCAAGGCTTCTAAAAGTAAGAGGTTGAACTACTGGATAATTCCATTTTTTGACTTGTAAATCAGCCATCTGGTAGCAGCGTCACCAGAAGAAAAGAAATACAGAAAAACCTACTCAGTCTGCTAAGTTCACAAAGACAACACAGCCTGCAGTTCTTCCTTAATATTTTTCCCTTTTTTGTTTTCTTTCTTTACCCTGGGTTGTTCTGATTCTCACACTTTGTGAGGATCAAAAATACCCCATAATCCCTAGGGATGGTCCAAAGAAACTAAAGAACTAAAGAAAATATATGGATAGATATATATATATATATATTGCATATACCTCCTGAGATGGGCGCATACCAGTGTTCAGAAAGAATTGGAATGAATGGTAGATAATGAACACATTTGGGACTGGATAACATCAATTACACACTCAACAGTAAAACTGATGTCACAGAAGGTTGCAAAAGCTCCAGGTAAATGTCACGGGGCAGGATGCCAAGAGCTGTGAGGTTTGTAGCTGAAGAAACCCTAAGGTACTTTAGCATCAAGGGGAAAAAAAACAAAAAGACACTAAAAGAGGCAGAGCTACAGGACGCAGGAGCCATGACATCACTCATCTGCCTGGAGTGCGGTGCAAAGACACATTTGCTTGGTGTTCCAAGTTCCACTTCTGATTTTACTTCTACTGGGAAACAGCCCCGTCGAGGTCACCGAAACCACGGATGTGCAAACACTGATCCCTCCGAGTCCGAAGTTGCACAAGATTTGGTTTCAATGATAACCTTCCAAGGGTGGCTTTTAAAACTCAGCCTTCCCAGTGGCAGCTGGGATTATCTCACATGTGCTGGTTGCTTGCAGGCCTCAAGGGGTTAAGTGTTTAGTGCTAGATTTGCTATATTCAGAATGAAACTTCCTTTGCTCATCACCACAGCGAGTGTGTCAGGATATTGCTGCTGCAACAGCAACAAAGCAACAAAGCCTCCTCCCGTGTTTTAGTGTATAAAAAGAAACATTTCCTGAGCAACGAGCTCCATCCATTGTGTTCCAGGTGCGATTTTTTCAGTCGAACCGAGCATGGAGATATGCAATGGGCACAACTGCTTTCAACAGAGGGAACAATGAGCAAGGACAGGCTCTGGCCATGGGCTGTGACAAACTCTGCTGCTGTGGGGTTCTTATCACCCCATCTGGCTGGCTCGCCCTTCTTTGGACATGGGCACGCCACAGCCATGTGTGTGAGTGTGCCAGTGGTTTGCATGCTGTGTTCACAGCTTGCAACCCCAAATGGGCTTCTTTGCTAGTTAAAAAGGGGGTTGTGAAGGCTGTGAAGCAGAGCATGATCTCAAATTCCCTTCTGCTGGCACCATTTTGGGAGAAGCAACCTTTGTCCGAGGGGTAGAAGAGGCAAGAAGCTCTTAAATCACCACAGCTGTTTTCTCAGGGAGCATGAACCAGTCTTTAATATAACCCTTGTGACTTGTCATTACACTTTGGTTTCACCCTAGTCCTGCTGCAAACCAGCAAAAACCTTGCAGCTGACTCCAGATGGGGCTGAAATCAGGTCTGTGCCGCGGCCCATAGAAGAAAGGTCATTGAAATTACTGACTTGGTGCTCTTTTCCCTCCCTTCTTTCCCACAGCTAAACAGAAGTGCCCTTCATGCTTGCTAGTGATCCTAAAATGAGCAGAAGTGACCATAGGAGCTTAGGCAAGTGAGCTTAGACAGGCTTTATGGCCAGCTTTGGAATGTCTGGTGAGCGCTCACTCCAGCAGGAGCAGCAGCCAGCTGGTTCTGGGCTCTCCTAATCTGGTATTTGCAGCCCTCCCCGCTGCCAGATGACATTTTAGGCCTTGGATGGTTTCACTCCTTTTGCTTGGTTTGGTTTCAAGTTTACGTATAAACAGCCACTACATGAGACGCCAACAAACTTCCACTCGATTCCTCATCAGAAAACAATTTTCTACTCCCACACCAATCCCACAAAGGCTTCTGACTCTCGAATAAAGCAGCATTAAAAATGTGCTCCCTGTCATGACTTAGGGCTGAGATATGGCCAGTGCTGGAGGAGCCCTTCTGAAACACAACTCCTTAAGTGCTCGCAGTTCTTCTCTTGGGACATCGCCTTTCGGTGGCTTTCTGAGGCAGGTGAAACCTCAACGACATGCTTCTGTGGAACACCTGCTATTCCACCTCTGCCAACCCCTCAAATTAATTCTTACACTACAGGACGAGTCAGAGGCCCGTGAGCATGACCACACGCTTGATTGGTACAAATGCAATTATAGTTGAGGCAGTGTTGATCTAAAAATAAAGCCGTGACTTAAAACTCCAGGAGATTTTGGACCAGGAAATAACTGGTCCTGAGCACTAGGGACCAGTTCAGGGAGATGATAATTTTCAGACTCTGGGTAGCTGTGATGGGGGGGTTCTGTTGGGTCACTGGAGGAGATCCAGGCTCATTCCTCAGCTCCATCAGGTAGACAGACAAGTTGCTCAGCCTCTTTGCCTCAGTTTCCCATCTAGACACAACCCAAGCCATGACCTTTCCCTGGCTTCATTATTTACAGCTCTTCTGGGCAGGGTCAATTTGTCCTCACATGTTTACACAGCACAAAAGGAACAAAACTTTCCAGTGGGACTCTGGAGATGACAATACCCCACAAAAACAATGTGTGCCCAAACAGGCCCAGCAGGATGACCCTGTAGGGAGGTATTGGGAGGCTGAGGGACAGGGATGCCCAGGATGTAAATCCACCCAGCAGAGGTGGCGAGGGGCTGGACACAGCATGGATCATGGAATATCCTGAGCTGGAAGGGACCAACAAGGATCATCCAGTCCCACTCCTGGCCCTTCCCAGGCACCCCCAGCAATCCCAGCCTGTCCTCAGGAGTGCTGTCCAAAGGCTCCTGGAGCTCTGGCAGCCTTGGGGCTGTGCCCATTCCCTGGGGTTTCTGGGCAGTGCCCAACCACCCTCTGTTGGACAAACCTTTTCCTCAGCTCCAACCCAACCCTGCCCTGGCACAGCTTCAATCAGCCTTTCAGAGTTTATCTGCGAGGAAACTGAAGGCATAGAAATGTCAGATCAAACTCAGTACGAAACACCTCACAGCTGCTGATGAACCAGGCAGACCTGCCCTGAGGACTTCATGGACCCAGTTAACAAAGATCTGCTCTGTGTTGTGCAAAGCCACCTGCTCATTTTGACCAAAACAGGTTTTAGTCGTCCCATCCCCACCCGTGCCCAAGGAACAGGATCCCCAGGAGATGAAGCTAGGGGTAATTTGGGATGGGGAAAGCAGTGATGAGCTCCATTTGGCGCAGCTGCAGGCAGGAGAAGATGTGCATCCACAGCCCAGGCTTCAGCCAAGGGTTTGGGATTCTTGTTTTCCCCACAGAAATTAAAACGTCTCACATCAGCTTGAAGCAATCGCATTCTGATAAGTTTATTTTGCTCTGTTTTTTTCTGGCTTTGTCTGAGCAGATACAGCTCCAGCTCAAAAAAGCCAATGTCTCCTCCTAAACCTCTGAATTTTCTTGCTGCAAAAGCAACCCCAGCAAAACCAGCAGCCAAACTGGGAAAGGAGGAATGGGGACTGGGGCTGGCCTGTGGTGCCAGAAATCACACAAATTACTTTTGTAACCTGACTGGTTTATCTGAGGGGAGGAGGGACATTGAAATTTTCAACAGCCCATGCTCCTGTTTGGGAACTGAGTCTGTGTTCCCCAGAAATTCCAGGAATATCAAATCTTTTTGCCCTTCCAGCTCCCATTCTCTGTTAACTGAGAGAAGTGTCCTGGGTGCTCTCTCTGTTTTTTGCGCTGGAACAGAAGTGTGGAGGCGGGACAGGAGATCGGCGGCTGATTCTCCTGTTTCTCCAGGAGGAGCAGGGAGACGGAGGCATTCAGGGAACGCCACCACCACCAACCACCAGGAGCTTTCCAGGCTGTCTTTACACATTTCGAAAACAAACAAACAAGAAAGGCATTCAGACATCCCCTCTGTGTTTGGCAGAGCACTTTAACGCCAACACTAATAATCCCCAGAGGTTGTCGCAGGACAAAGAAAGCACGACTTTTGTCTATGATCTAAACATCAAATGCAGATCAGGCTTCATCTGTGCTCCTCAATAGCTGAAGTCTTTCCAGTCCAGGAAGCTGAAAAGCTCACCCTGTCCAGATGTTTCCCCAGGACATTATCAGTGGTTCACAGAGGGAGCCTTTGGAGAAGCTGACAAAATACTTGATAAGGTTTAGAGGCAGCAGAATTGCACCCACCCTCCACGGGGCAGCACTCCCAGCAGTCTAACACCTTGAGGTAGGGAACAAAGAAGAGCAACAGCCTAAACTGAAACCGTAGGAAACAAGGCAGAAAACAATTATCAAAGCTGGAATTTGGCCAGGACTGCCTGGATGAATAGTCCCACTCTCGCCCTCACACGCGGAATACACCATGAGATAGTGATGGAGGCTGAGCAGTCAAGGTCTGTTTTCCATCCCCTCCGAAAGGCTGCGGAGTCACAGATTCACAGCATCACAGAACATTCTGAGTTGGAAGGGACCCACAAAGATCATCGAGTCCAACTCCCAAGCCAATGCCCGTGGCTTCGATGGGACAGAGTTTCATGAATGGTCGAGAGAAAGAGTGGCAACTACTTAATCACCAAACTGCTTCCGGCAGCACCCACTGTCCCTGTGATGAAATGTCACCAATTATTGATTAGTCTCAGCCCTGCCAAGAGCATGCAAGATCAGATAAGGTCACAGCATGAAGTGATTCACTGGCAAACTGGGATTAAAAAAAAAAAAGGCTTCATTACAAATAGCAACACTCATTAGCTACACTACTTCATGGAAAATACGCATTTTAGAGGGAAAGAAAAAAACCACTGCCAGGATTACTGTTCTAAATCCAGTTACACATAGCTAAGCATGAATGAGTGCTTACACACAGCTTTAAAATTGTTTCCAGTTTGGAAAAAGAAAAAAAAAAAAAGAAACAAATCCAAACTAAAATCTCGCATTGACTCATATAGAAGATCTGAAAAATATGTTTTATCGGTACTGTAGCATTAAAAGACAGTCTCCAAAAATTTCTCAGACTCTTAATTGATATTTTAAAAATTCATTTGTCATGAATACGTGTAGAAAATTTCATCAGATCACGGAGGTGTTTATATAGTCTTCTTTCAAGAGCATCAGACACTACTTACACTGACTCATCCATCTGAGTTGTCTTCTTGCAGATTACAAACAACAAAGAACATTAGAAAATTTCCACTCAAACTTTTTATTTCACAACATTCAGCAGCTATCATAACAAAAAAATATTGTCTCTCTGGAAGCTCTTTGGTGACAATCAGAACGAGTGAAACCCAGCAGAAATTGTGATGAACTGCATCAGCAGCAACAGAACAGCAGCAGTTTTGGATGCATCCCAGAGAAGAGATGTTCATAAATAAGAATGTTCATAAATATAGAGATGTGAGCGCTGAAGACAGAGTTTATTGGCAGGAGGAGGAATTCTCCAGAGGTGACTGTTTTCCTGTGGCAGAAGTCCCTCACTGCATCACTGGGAAAAGGGAAAGACACAAGAAATGTGAAAGTCTCTCTGAAAACTTTCAGCCTTCTCCATCACACACCATTCCTTCATCTGGGCCTGCCGTTCCCAGATGAAGGGGCATTGAGGCAGCTGCTCTGATGGAATGGGTGGTGAGCCCGTCCTAGTTTAAGGATGATCCCTTAAATTAAGACAAAAAGTCCACCTTCTGCCGCTGCTACAGCTCCTTTATACTCTTCAAGAACATAGAGGGTCTATAAAACTGACTGCTTGGTTCCCTGGAAATTCTGCTGCCACACGGGGGATCTTTGCACAGCGCTAAACACACATGGCCATTGGTTCTGTCATCCCAGGGTATCTCTGGTTTCTCAGGATGAGATGTGTGGAGGAGGAGAGCTGTATCCAGGCAGCTCCTCAGAGCCCTCCTGCAGGCCACTAGTCCCCAGCTTTCTTCCAGGAGTTGAATTCCCCTCTCTGAACAGGCTGAAACACAGAAACACACATCCTTGCACTGTTATTCTTTCTGATGAGACCCCCAGGAGCTCTGGGAATGAGGGTGAACCTCCCTGGCTGAGCATTTCACATCACCACACAGAGTCAGAACCTCAGAGTATCCCTTCTGGGGTCAGTGGCAAGGGAAACCAAACTGCTGGATTTCTCTAAGCTCCTTCCCACGCTGTGATGGGGAAATCCATATCCTAAGGACCCACTCCATGGCATGCTGGGAATCTGCTGAGTATCGTGATCTGTCCCTGGGCTGGCCTGCAAGCTGTCATACTGAACAGGGAGCATATTTTGCTGGTCTTCTCAGCAAGTTCAGTTCACAAAGAAGCAAGAGTTTCAGCCGAAAGAACGTTAACTCTTTCTTTTCTTTGTGTGTGTAAGTGATGTGAAAAAAATCTGAGCTCTTACTGATCTAAGATACCTTTATCTGAAGATCTGGGCATGTGCTGCCCTCGGCCATCAGGACTATTAAAATGAAGTTCAAAATCAGAACAGTAAATCTAGGCTCCATCCACAGGGCCAGATCTTCAACTGGTGTGAACTGGCCTAACTGGGTGAGAATAGTGAATAGAGATTATGGAATATTGCTTTCATTTTAGACCTGTGCCTTTCTATAGATTTTAGCACCCGAGATCTTATTCCCATTTGCACTAAAATGATTTCTTTCCACAAAATTGGACCTTCTTCCCTCCTTTTCTTTCATTTTGAGGAAGATGTTCCCCTCCCAGCTCAGCTAGGGAGGGCTCTGGGGTCCGGTTGCAAATCCCTGTGCCTTCCCAATGAGAACCTCCTGCTTGCCTGGGAGCCCACAGAGAATCAGAGGGCTTGGTCGCCCTCTCCAGCTCAGCAGATGGTTTTTTGTGTGTCCATACCATATATGGGAATATTTCAGCCCTTGCAAGCAGAAATTTCTATGGATTCCATGAGGTGAATGCATGTTTCCTGTGAAAAACTGTATCTTACAGCCCAGACAGGATCACAGTCCTCTGTCAAATTAAAATAACTGCTCCTGTTCCCAGGTCCTGCCTCTAATGGTGGAGAAAGTTAAACCCGACTTCATGAAGTGGGTCATTACTCAGGAGTACTAACTTCTTTTTAAAAATGCCGGGACAGCAGCAGAGACGCA
This sequence comes from Pitta sordida, assembly GCA_013390025.1. Lineage (NCBI taxonomy): Eukaryota > Metazoa > Chordata > Aves > Passeriformes > Pittidae > Pitta > Pitta sordida. The sequence goes on from WEKX01006842.1 coordinate 109,134, forward strand.
CAAGCAACCAGTGCTTTGAAAAAATCACTGTGCTAAAGTGCAAAGAGATGAGTTTCAGAAGCATAAGGACCTGTAAAAGAGGAATCACAGAATCTTTTAGGTTGGAAAACAGATCCAGAATCACCAAGTCCAACCTGTGCCTCATTCCCACCCTGTCCCCCAGCCCAGAGCACTGAGTGCCACGGCCAGTCCTTCCTTGGACACCTCCAGGGATGGGCACTCCAAACCTCCCTGGGCAGCCCCTGCCAAGGCCTCACCATCCTTTCTGGGAACAAATTCCTCCTGATGTCCAGCTGGGACCACTGAGGCCATTTCCTCTTGTCCTCCTGTTACCTGGGAGAAGAGGCCCCCTGGCTTCACCCTCTTTTCCATGTGCCTTCCTGCATTCCCACTTCTGTGGGGAGCTGGACAAAGCCTCACTGGGGCTGGAGCTACGGGAATGATCCTGCCATTACCCTCCTGTGAGCATTCAGGAGGGGAACTGGGTGGCCAAGTCTCAGGGAGCAGGGCAAGGAGGAGGGAGAGATGGAGGGGAGCTGCCCATGGCAAGCAGTGGGCAGGGCGGCATCCCATTGCCCGTTCCAGGAAGGAAGCATCCACACACTGCCAGGGCAACTCCATGGCCCAAAACACCCAAAACACCCTCCCTGTGTGGCCACAGCTGTAAATGGTAACTTAGGAGCAAAAGCTGTGCCTTTAAGTCATAAAATGACCACATTAAATAGGAAGGAAGTTAAACAATTATTCCTGTTGCTTAAGGTATGGGCTGACAACATCAAAAGGACTGATAATTAAAAATACAGTAATGTTTTCCCGAAGTCTCTCCACTCTTATTTCCTCTTTCGAGCTGCCACATTGGTGTTTCATGAAGTGTCATTTTATCAACTTCTAAAAATACTTCCAAAGTTGTTAGGAGCTGTCCCTGTCACATACAAGACATTGAACCATTCTGTTTGCTTCAAAGGCACAAAACCTGCTTTGGCAAAGCCCTGGGGCAGGGGGACGGGTTTGGTGTCCCAGCAAGGTCCCACCAATGCTGCCTTGGCCACACGGCCAACGTTAAGCATGCAAAAATTCCACACTAGCCACAATCTTGGAGTGCTTCATTCAAATGGGATTTGAAAAGAAAAAAATAAACATAGGAAAAACAGGGAAAGCGATTATGCAAGTTCTGGGAAATGCATGTGTGTTCCTGAGAGCACAGTTTACCAGCATTCTCTTAACTTTCTTAGGACATAAGCACGAAAGCTAAGCTCTTGTAGTAAATGATTTAGCTGAGCTTTCAATAAAATAATGGAACCATCTTATCTGGTGTGATGGTCTCCAGCACCACAAACACAACAGGTCTTTAAAAAGACAACAAAAAAATGTGTAAAATCAAGACTGTTTCACAGTGAGCTCACCTGCCACACATTGTGGATGTCACACATCCCACCCTCTGTGCCTGACAATACAGACACAACATCACTAAGTCAAATTACAGGGCATTGGTTCTGCTGCAGAGCTGAGAAGCTGGAAATCCCCAAGGCAGCAGGAGCTGGAGCACATCCCATCCATGTGCCCATGGAGCTGGAGCCACAGCCCATCATCCATGAGGGCCTGCAGCTCATTCCCAAAGCTCTCCTCCATCTCTGGGTTGGGACTGTGAGAGGAGGGACTGGTGCCACCACCGCTCCTGGAATTCCCCAGCCCTTTCTCTGATACTTGTTGGTATCATGACACGTTTTTCTTCGGAGTTGGGAAAGACACAGATGGGATCATCCATCACCCTCTGATGACAGCGTTGAGTAAGACATCCACCCGCTGCCCCGCGAGGCCGGGGGCAGGCTCTGCTCCTCCAGGCTGCCTTGCTTGGATACCTTCCCATTCCAACGCTGCTCTGAGTCACCCACCCGCCTTTCCCCAGGTGGAGGCTGAGAGCACCCAGCTCTTCCACGTAGACAAACCTATCTAGGCCATCTAGCTGGAAGCAGGATTCCTGCAGGCTGGGCTGGGGCTGAGCAAGCTCTTGTCAGCCCCATCCAAGGCTGGGGAGGTGGGAGGGAGGGCCGGACCTGGTTTCTCCACGCCGGATCTCCTCCTCTTGGTTTCTCCCACACGTGGCGTGCTCGCTCCCGCAGTGACGGAGAGCTGAGTTTGCCAAGCGTGGGCGTTAGGTTCCCTCACGCCTTCCTGAAATAAATAATCAAAGAGGGAGCTTGCTCAGGGAAGCATGAAGTGTGCAGGCTGATGTGCTGCAGCTTGTACACATCTGTACGGACAAGCACCGGGTGTGGAAGGAGGACTGTTACTCCCTGAGTTACTCCTGACCACACAAATTAAGGATTATAAATAAAAATTATGAAAGCCAACAGAGGGGAATGTTTTAATAGCTTGAGGATTCATGTGGACACCCTGAATTTACTGTGCCCTTGAATAATCCGTTGGGCTGCGTGTTGTTTGCCAGTTCATGTGAATATTTTGAATTTTTGACAAAAACAAAAAAGAATTTCATACTTGCACCACCTCACCTAATTCATATTTACCAAATTAAATACCAGGCTGATGTTCTGTCCAACTCTGCCTAGAAGATTAGCAATTATTCCACATTTTCAAGAAGCCATATTGCAAATAGTCAGTTCTGCTAATTGCTTTAATTATTCAACCCCTGATTTAAATGCAAGTTTTTCAGCATACTGCCGGCGACTTAATTACTTATAATTACGTACAGGTCACGTTTCAGATATATAATCTTTATAAATGATAGACAGATGAGTAAGGATAGGAATCCAGATCACCAAACACAAGTTCAGCCCCCAATTAAAGAACCGTGTGCATCCCAAATTTAAATGCCGCACAATAATTAGTTCTATAAATACTAGTATCTAGAGAAGGAGCTGATGACAGAGCTGTATCCCAATAATTAGGAATGACTCCAACTTTGTTTATTATTCCCTAGAGATGCATGCCTATTGATTTTGTTTTCAGATGACCAGTTCATCCAAACACCTCAGTGTGTGCTACCAAATATTCAAACTGTCTATTCAACCACCTGCTCTGCAGAAGTACCACCATCCCTCAGAGAAGTCATTCCTGGGCTGGAAGCAGTGTGTTGTCCCAAGAAGGAAAACAAAACACTAGCAAACATAATATATTAATTCTCAGAGCTCTTCTCTTAATTTTTGGTTCACCAAAAGCCATTTATGGCATGGGTTTAGATCAAAAATATTAAGTTAAATACACCATATTTTAAAGGGAAACATACAACATGTAATTCATTAAAGTGCATTGGACTAATATCTTAAAGCTGTTGAGCTAATTCAGATATTTTGCTATTTTTATCACATTTTTATAAGGAGAACATGATTGTAGTACAGGTGATTGACTGTTTTCCCTCAATAAATTTTGACCCCTTGACCAACTGCAGTCCCATGTGGCAGTAGACAGGAGGTCTCCAGATATATTATATTCCTACCTCTACCGAAAACGAGCAACTGAGAAGAATTTTGTCAGAATCCTCACTGGAAGAGAGGATTCTTTCTCTTCCCTCTGGGCTGTTGCAATCGTCTCTCTGCCTCTTCCATTTCCAACCCTTCCCCACATGAGCTGTGCTGAAAACGCTGGTGCCAAAGTCATCCTCGTGGTTTGTCACTTCAACACCTTTTTCCTCAAGGCTTTACATCACATTAGCCACAGGCTTCCAGCCCTCACCAGCACCGTGACTCACTAGGCTTAGTCCTTCTGAAATTCCTGCTTTTGGACCTTCTCACCTGCTCCTGCAGCCCCCACTGCACTCTGGAACGACTTTGCTGCTTCTTCCACCTGAAAAATGCAAAGTGGCTGGTTATCCACGGGGCTTCCTCTGGAGAGTACGAAAAACACATTTTAAATGAAGGAGTTGGGAAGCAGGCTGGTATTCTGTACAAATTAATTCACTTCTGCAAACCTTGGCTCAAAACCTGCCATTTATGTGTTACAAAGTACGAGCTATTCTTGCACTCTGATGCCTTTTTTTAAACCAGATGCCAGGTCTTCGGAAAAGGAATGGATTTATTTCCTTGCATAAAAGCTGACCTAAGAGCCTCACAGCGTCCCCAGGAGCAAAAGCAAGCCTGAAAATTGAGACCCAGGGGACGAAAACAAACACGGAGCATAATTGGTAATTTGACCTTTGCAGTTTATAGAGAAGATTAGGGTTAAGAGCTTTACAAAGTTTGTGCTTGAATTTACTGTTTACAAAAGATGTCAAAAAGATAACTGGGAAAGATTTAGGATTTTTTGAAGCCCAGAGATAAAAGATGTGCAGGTCCCAAGTTCAACATTGCTAAGCACACACTTAAGATCATCACCTGGAGGATTAGGATCCCAAATATCAGAAAACTGAATGTACCTCCTATCCCACCACTACATACATGGCTTGCCATCCATACTGAAATATTGGAATCATGGGAAACTGATAGGATTTGGGTAGGCAGAGCTGAAATCTGGAAGAATATCACAGCAAGAAGAGCACAGGGAAGCAACCAATTCTAGCATGAGTCCCCCATGTTCCTTGGAGAATGGGCACCAAAAAGAAAAACAAAAAACAAAAGGAGTCATTAATGATCTTCCTGAAATAAAATATTTCATTTACTCTCTAGGCAATAGGTACCTATTTTCCATGTCTACTTTCCTGTTCCTGTTAGGATTTGGCAAACCTAAATATCAACAGCAGCAGCCATTTGCCAAATAGATTCCCAAATGAAACTGCTAACTCACTAATTAATAAATTGGAGTAGCCTTCCGACAGATGTGGCTTTCTGTCATTATTAATTTCATCTGGACCAGAATGGGCCCATTTGGCATTTCCTCATGAGACCTGACAGTCATCCAGCCCCACCACCCTTGGGCTTGGCGACAGATTTAAGGCTGATCCAGGTAATTCTGCCCTTCAGGCAACACTGGAACAGCAACACAGGTCTCCTCTCACACCTCACCAAATATCCTCACAAGAGCTGAGCCTAAGGAGTGGTGAGAAACCACTGAGTAGTGGTAAAAACTACATTTTACCAAAGCAGCAAATTGTTCTGTGAGCAGGAGAACAAATGATGCTGCTCTCCCATGACTTGCATCTTATCTAATCTCTAATAACATATAAATTCTTGTCTCAAGCCTAGTAAGATGCGAGCTCTGATCAAAGGTTCCTGTTAATAACATTTATGTCTTGTGTGATTCTCTGGAACCAAATTCAAGCCCCTGTTTCTTGCCTTTATCTCCGCTGGGGCGCAAGCTCTGGTGTCTTTTATCTGCTCTGCTGCCCCTTATTTCTAAGACATTCAACAACTTTATTTCCCTCAGATCATGAGATCCTTCTCAGCTTCGGCTAAAATTGACCAAACAGTTCAAAAGTTGTTTGGGGGAAACAGGAAGCCAGAAGGAAAAAAGGCTGAGTGACTCCGTGACTCTCATTTCCTTAAGCTAAACCCAAGCTAATGCACATCCTTGCAGAGAAATCATGAGCCCGTGTAACGACCACTTGGTAAATAAACATTTTCTTTAGGAATGTGCTCCTTTCCAGGGAAGGCTGGGGTGAGAGAAGGAAATACCTCGGAAAAAAACTTTTAAGCGTTTTCAATATCTTTGAAAACAGCAAAAGGAGTGAAGTGCTCTTTTAAAATCCCTTCACCTCTTTCTCAGTAACTAAATTCTCCACTGGAGCGTTTAACGACACAGGATATGGAGACCTAAAGAAAGTGAAGGAAGCATTTAATGTCAAAATACCTGATGTGGGCAGTCTGCCCATTATTTAGGATTTATGGGACATTTTCTAAGCAATCCTCAACTTTTCTTTTTTTTTTGTTTTGTTTTGTTTTGTTTTAACAGTAGGAGACTGCTACTAGATAAATGCTGGGAACAAGGGGCAGGAGGAGAGGAAAGGGCCTCAAGCTGTGCCAGCAGAGGTTCAGATTGGGCATCAGGAAGACTTTCTTCATGGAATGGGTTGTTAAACATTGGCAGGGGCTGCCCAGGGAGGTTTGGAGTGCCCATCCCTGCAGGTGCCCAAGGAAGGACTGGCCGTGGCACTCAGTGCCCTGGGCTGGGGGATGAGGTGGGAATTGGGCACAGCTTGGACTCCATGGGCTGGGAGAGCTTTTCCAACTTTAACGATTCTGGGATTCACAACACTGCCCCAAATGTGTTGGGTGGTTGGAGCTGCAGCGAAAGCTGAACCAGTCCCAAGGCAGGGCTGCGAACTCCAGAAGGATTGGGAAGGGACAGAGGGGCCAAATGCAGGGAAATGGTATTTAAAGATGGTTTCTGACCTTAAACCCCAGCACACACTGGGTGTGGGTTCCCACAAATGCCAGGCTTCTGTGAAAGCACAGAAGGGATTAAAGTAGGTGACATCAAACCCCTTATCATTTACAATCTGTTCCGTTTCTTTCCTGCATGGCCAGAGCGAGTGTTTCCCTGAGATAAGAGCTCCACTCAACAGTAGTTTCTCCTGGATTTACTCAGGAACACTAAAAGCAATACAGGTTCTGCTTAAAGAATTCCAAGGGGAATCAACAAAGCTCACCCGAGCAGGACCTGAGAGCCTATTGCTTCCAAAGTTCAATTTCCATATGTGGGCAGAGTTGGAGCTGTAATGTGAGCAGCAATCACTTGGATGACATTGATAAAAAGCAAATGAGTGATTACATAAAGGTTGTACGTAGTACATAGAAGATATTCAAATGTAAAGACTTCTGGGCAAGCATCAGCTTCCTTTATTAACCAGCCACGTTAAGAAAACCAGGCTGCACTGAGACAAAGGAAAGACATCTCACTATGGGAGAGAAAGAAACGTGGATAATTTATTTCTCCCCTAATAAAAAAGATTTTTGATGCTGGGAAAAGGCACAAGAGCAACCAAGTCCTGTGGCTGCTTATCTGCCCGAGGCCAGAGAGCATCCACTTCACACCTACGAGTGAGCAGTGACTCCTGAAATCTCGATGCTGTCAGCAGGACCAGCTCCTCAGCTATGGAAACGCTCATTTGAGTGAGGAGAAAAGCACATCTGGCCTACAGAGGGGAATTCGTGCTGCTGGGGAAAATGCTGCACGGAGATTTGTGTGGAGACGAACTGCTTACAGGGCTCCCCCACAAGATGAAGCCTTTGGTTGCTGTGCCCAAAGCTCCACCAAAACCCACTGTTTGTAAAAGAAACAGTTTAAAGTGGAATGATATTTTAGAAAAAGAAGGGGAAAAAATAAGGAGCAAAAGGAATACAAGGGTCTGATCAATCATGGCTCAGTTGTGCTTTGTTTTTATATAGGGTAGTGGTTTTTTTCCTCAAAATGCAATTCACGGAGTACTTTTGAGACTGATTTAATTGCTCCTGGAGGGGAAAAACACTAATGCCTAAGCTCCAACAAATTATTTCCCCTTGCTTCTTGCCAGCCTGGCACAGCCTGTCCCCCTCAGAGTGTTTGCTGGTCAGTGTCATCAAAGAGGTGGAGGTTTCAGTCCTGTGTGTCATTAAGTGCCTGCAGAGTGTTTGCAGCATTTTGGCTTCATGGAGGGCCAGATGCCCACAGTCACACAGGACAGGGACAAGCGGCCACACCAGTGGCCATGTCCCATCCTCCAGGAACGTCTCTTTTGCTGGGAACATTGTTAGCAAGGAAAGGGGGCCACAGCCCCCAAGGGTTTCTGCCACTAGCAAAGCTACACATGGGGTCAAACAACACTTATGGGTTGGCCCCAGTTTGACACTGGTTTGGGATGTCACCCTATGGCACAGGTCCCCCCCAAAAGTTAATTATTTCGCACTCCAAAATACAGGGAGAATTTTCTCCATCAGCACAATTAACTCACTTCTTGCTCCGCTAATAATGCTCAGTCTTGTTTCCAAGATTCCTGGCATACACCATATGTCTTGTGTTCGCCACAATTATTAAACATACCCCCGCCCATCCCTTCCATATTTCTCCCTCATTTGCTGTTATGACAAAGCTATTCTTTAATGAATCTTAATGACTCATCTCAAATGTTGTTTTTTTAGCATTCTGATAAGCACTAGACTGGGTGACTAATAGACTATATGCAACACCTAGACAATGTGAGCAAATCATTGTTTGCTTAAACCATATTAGATACTGATAACAGATACAGGCATTGCACCTGCTCCATTGTTAAAAAAGAAAAAAACAACCAGGGCAGATACAGCAACTGCTGCTTGTATTTGTATAAAGCAAATTTATCTTGTCAGTGTTCCAGAGAATGTATGTTGTGGCTGTTATAAAGCTTCCCTCTCTTGTAAAAATGACTAATTTGACATTACGCCCCTGGGGAAGTAAAAGCAAAAAGGCAGCCAGTTTGACTAAGACAGAGCAGTTGTCTATGAATCAAATACAGGCAGTTTTCCAGGTCTCCCAATATATGAACCAGTGGACACAACCGTGTATATACATCCACTTACAGCTAAAGCTGATATTGGCGTTCCTTTTCCTGCTTCTGAGGGATGAGGATTGAATTCCTTGATAGAAAGGCCTGAACAGTCTTCCAACAGGAGAGCAGGTCAGTGAAATGGGATATAGGTCTCATATTTATGTTATTTTAGTCAAGGTCACTCAAGAGATGAGCTGTTGCTGCAGATGTTTCAGGCTGAGGCGCTCAACACAAAGAGGGGTGAATGACCACAGTGACCTGACTACAGTGGTCGACTCCTGAATTCTTCTTAGGTTGGGAAAGAAGTCAGCAACTTCACCCTCAATATTTGGACTGAAAAATGCAGATCCTTTTAGAATCCCAGAACCATTTAAGTTGGAAACAACCCTCTACAATCATTAAGTCCAACCTGTGACCGATCCCCACCTTGTCCCCCAGCCCAGAGTGCCACGGCCTTCCTTGGACGCCTGCAGGGATGGGGACTTCATCAGCTCCCTGAGCAGCCCATTCCAATGTCTGACCACCCTTTCCATGAAGAAATTCTTCCTGACGCCCAGCCTGAACCTCTGCTGGCACAGCTTGAGGCCTTTTCCTCTTGTTCTGTTTCTTGTTCCCTGAGAGAAGAGCCTGACACTGGCTACAATCTTATTTCAGGGAGTTGCAGAGAGTGATAAGGTCTCCTTTGAGCTTCTTTTTCTCCAGGCTAACAAACCCCAGTTCCTCCAGGTCCCAACATGTAGCACCTGCCAGGCTTTGAATGAATTTCAAAATGTTGTGTAAACAGAGATATTCACTGACCACAACAAGACTCACCGCTGCTCCTTCTGCAAGGATGTGTGTATGCACTGAACATGCAGTAAGAGGGAAATGTGGATGAAATCATAGTGTTTAATTGCCAAAAAGAATCAAGTGATAGATATGACTCTGTGCTCACTTTCAGTGCCACAAGTTCTGCCAGCACTTGTACAGCTCACTACACAGACAGAAGTCAACAAGGTGAAAAAGAGAACTGGGGATTTCTCTGAGAGGTGAGGGATGAATCATAGAATCACAGAATATCCTGAGTTGGAAGGGACCAACAAGGATCATCCAGGCCCTGCCCAGCACCACCTCCCCCAGCAATCCCAGCCTGTCCAAAGGCTCCTGGAGCTCCGTGCCCATTCCCTGGGGAGCAGTGCCCGACCACCCTCTGGGGGAAGAACCTTTTCCTCAGCTCCAACCCAACCCTGCCCTGGCACAGCTCCAGCCCTGCCCTGCTCCTGGCACACAGGGCACAGGTCAGGGCTGTCCCTCGGGAGGAGCTGCAGACCCTGGTGAGCTCTGACCTCAGACTCCTCCAGGGTGAACGAGAATGAAAGAGGATGAGAATAACAAAGAAAGCAGGAGAAAACATAAAAATACGAACAAACTCCCTTAAGCCAAGGCTCAGGCACTGGCACACAGGAGTCTATGTTAGTACGGAAAAGGTTAAATCATTGTTTCAAAAATACACCCAGAGTTTACACGGACAGCTCCCACCTTCAGAAGTACAAGAGCAGCAGAGTCAAGCAAGACTTCTGAGCCCTCTGTGCCGCAAACGTCATTATCAACACACCTAGGGCTAGGGTAAAGTTTTTAAATAGCTGTGACAACATATCAAGTGCCAGCAGGCAACTTTTACAGATGCAAAACTCCCGTATTTTTCGCCGAGGGAGGCAAAAGAAGAGGGACGCTGTAACCAGCAAGATGAATTGTTGCCCTTCCTGCCCATCACAGTTGACCAGGAGGATCATAAGCTTGTGCACAAACAAAGTGATTCTTAAATGAAACCAGCAGTACATGCAGGCAGGGAGTTAAAAAAAAAAGCTCTGCTGCTAAAGGAAGCTCAAATATACTTTTTTGAACCTAGTCATCCAAAAGCAATTACTAAACTCTGTTGTTTATGAATACACTTGGCCTTAAAATATTAACATGTGCTTTTTATTTTATGCCTCAGAATGCGTGAAATGAATAAAATACACCCAAAATTGTATGAGCAATCTCTTAAGCACTAACTAGACCAACTAATCTTCTGCTTTATTATGAAAGGTAAAGGTTTAGGTTTTTCAATCATATGAGGCATCATCCTACACTTCATGGGTTAGGCATCTCTCCTGTCTGCTGGCAACATTATTTGAGGCAGGCTTTTAACATTTTCACTTAATTAAAAAAAAAAAAAAACAAATGCAGAAGCATAAAATTCAGATTTTTATACTTTATGGAGCCGGGAGTTTACGTGATTTCTTTCAGCTTTATGAAGGTGAAATGCAGCACTTTATGGGCAAATTGTAGCAATTTCTGTTACTGCTCCAACTTTGCCAGGGTATTTTTTGCTGGGCAGTAGTAATTATCCCTGTTGGCTTGCATGTGCTCAGAACAATGACACACACACCAATAACTCACTGCACTTTGTGACTCACCTAGATGCCTTCGCAGAAATGATCTTGGCCACACTTTGTGCACCAAACACCGTGGGGAGAACTTTTCTATGGGGACAATAAGTGATGTTTTATTTTAAATACATGTCTGAGACTTTTTAGATCCCAGCCCCCCCACCCCCCCTTCCCCAAACCTGTATAAATATTTTGTTTGAGTTGCTTTTGAATGGCCGAGTCAATGAGTTTCATCCTTTGTTTCAACCATAATAGCCTCGTGTTTGAAGTTGCTATTTCAAGCTGAGAGAGCTGGGCCTTTATTTCTCAAAGATGTTATTTCCTGAGACCTTTTATGCTGTGAACTTACAGCCGGTCACTACTGGAGCTTCATTGTCAATTGTCCTTTCGGGGCCACAAATATACAGCCTTTTCTTTCAAATTCAGGATGACTCTGTTTATTTACTCCGCTGAATGCAAATGAACAAGGAGGGGATTCCAAGAGGAGGCACAGGGCTGTCGGCTCTGCTGGACCCCTCGGTGCCCAACCACACGCCCATGGGGCTGCTCCAGCCCAGCCAAACCTTCCCCATGGCAGCAGGAGGAGGAAGAGGAGGAGGAGGAAGGACACGTGCACCCCAAACATACCCAGGCAGAGGAGCTGAGCCAACATGCAGATGAGCGAGCGACACATATTTTGACAGGGATTTTCACTCTTCTGTGTCCACTTGTGTGGCGCAAGAGGAATTCTGGAGGAGTAAGTCAGAGCTGCTCCGCAGCCCCGGGTGCAATGTGGCCCTGCCACATACCTGCCACCTGCCATTCCCGCTCCCTGCTTCAGACCTCCACATTTTTGGGATCTTATTCCCCCTCTTTGTTGTCCACACTGCAGATACTGAGTGAAGTCCTTCCTTGGGATGCCCTGAAGAGCAGGAACTCACAGTTCGTCACTGCAGCTGCTCAAATCAGAAAAACGGGGCCAAAATGACCCCCTTGGACAACCACCCGTTGCTTTCAGGGCAAAATAGCATGTACTTAGGTGTTTTTTAAAATCTAATCAATTCCTTCACCTTAATTCACTACAAGAAGGTAACTGTCCAACATATTTCTGAGACACCATTGCAGAGAAATGAGGCTCAAAAACCCAGAAGTAACTCGTTAGCATTCACTTGCAGCACTGGTCTTCATTCAAACAAAACAAAAATATGAGCAAGAAGGACTAAAAAAAAAGTTTTATCTATCTGGACTACCACAGAAAAGAGGATCTTGCGCATTTAGTTCTTTATTCTTTATCTGTTTTCTTGCCTTTTCTAGCCACGTCACTCTTGAGTACCACAGCTGGTTTTCTCTCACTCCTCCAAAAAAAGAAAGCACCGGCAGGTTTGCCACAACAGAAAAAGAAATCTCAAAAATTCCAAGCTAGGTGCTGATTCCATAATTATTCTTAAGTTGATACAAAACTCCCCCTTTTGCCTCTGTGCGCCAACAAATGCAGGAATAAAAACACGGGTAAGAGCTAAAGAAATTGTGAGGAGGATGGACAATGCATAAAATAGAACCAAAACCAACCCAAACCAATTTTTTCCTTGGATTCTCTGGCTTTAAGATGTTATAGTTTGAAAACAAGCCATGCAGAAGGATCAGGGAATTACAGAGTGACTCAGGCTGGAGAGGAAAGTTGCAGGTCTCTATTCTGACCTTCTGCTGGGGTTGCTCTGGGCTTTGGGCAATGAAGATCAAAGACTCTCCACAGGCAAAGCTTTCACTCATGCTGGGAACATTAATTTCCAAATATCGAATTGGCATTTTCCCTGCTGCCCCTGTGCACCTCTGGAAGAGTCTGGCTCTTTCTTTGCTCTAACCTCCCATCAAGCAGCTGAAAACAGCAGTGAGATTCCCCATTAGCCTGCTTTTCTCCAAACTAATGAATCCCAGCCCCTCCCCATACATCATGTTCTCCAGCCCCCTAAGCACATGCCACTTCTGATGGAGCAACAGGCTATTTGTATAGTAACAATAATGGAATTAAACACTCTAACATAAGAAGAATTGGTCTAAAAATAAGACATTTCAATAGAGCAAAATATGGCCAGGTTAAGAATTTTGCTCTGAGTCCCAGAATGTTAATTTAGCAAGAAATAAATAACCCCCAGCCTTTCATCTTATCTTTTTGACAGATGTTTCCCCTATATAAAGGGCGTCATAATTGTTTTTGTCAGTGTTATAATTAAAATTGCTATGCAGCTGACATACAGTTTTTAATGGTTTCCCTTAGGATTGTAACAGATGCTGCTTCATTAGATCAGGACTCTCCTGAAGTTAGAAATGTCATTGGCATAATCAAGACACTTCTTTAAGTCTTTCAGAGTAGACCGTCACAATTTTCCCGGTAACATTTGACCCTAAGGGATGAAATGTATCCTACTTTTCTAAAGAGAAAGATTTTTCGAAGAGTTTAAGAGAAATACTAAAGAATCTCAGTCTGGGATAACAAGTTGTACAGCCCAGCTTTTGCTGCAGCCAGAAATAGCTGGGAAATCGAGGAGGGAGCCCTGAAAACTGCACCACCAAGGCCAAAGAAGCTGTGGGGTTTTAATGGCAAAAATATTTGCAGGTAAAGGATCAGTTGAAATCTGGCGCAGAACTGAGAAGCAGCAGTTAGTGGGGACCTATTACAAGAAAAGTTACAACCATATGACCCAAGTGTTATTTTGAAATGGGAGTTAGTTTAAATGAAGCAAGAGGTAATTGCAAGCTTGAAGAACAATTCCCTCTGGTGTTCACTGAAAATCCAGAGAAGCCAGCGGGGAGCGAGAAGAAACTGTGGCTCCAATGCACAGCCAGGTCAGGAGGTTGGATGGATCTACCTGGATCCTCTTGTTTGAATGCACCCACAGGGGTTGTATCACATAGAGTAACTCAGTTGTAAGTAATGTGACAAGAGAATCAGGAAAGTTACCTGGCTCCAACCTGAGAAAAGCCACCCAGGTCCCTCCCCGCCTGTTCACTGAACCTCTCCAATCTCTCAGGGGTGAGGGGAACTCACTTGGACAAAATAAATGTAACAGGAAGTTACTTTATATTTTTGTGCCATTGAGATCCTCGCACCTTTGCAAGGGCCACCAAATTTTTCCCAAGGTGTGAGGAACGCCAACTCTGTTTCACAGGATCTGCAGTTCACAGGCTGAAGCTTTCACGTCGCATCCCGTTTATATTAAGAACTCCCCAAAATAATTGTAGAAGGTGCGACGTGACATAATCGCTGAAGTTCCACAGCACCAAGTGTCACAGTTTGCTCACTAAAATCACAGAATCGTTCAGGTTGGAAAAGACCTCTGAGAGTGTTGAGTCCAAACTTGGAATGACCAGCACATTGTCAACCAGACCAGAGCACTGAGTGCCACATCCAACCTTTCCTTTCCAAGGAGGGGGATTCCACCATGGCCCTGGACAGTCCGTTCATAGAATCATGAAATTGTAAAATCCTAGAATTATAAAATCATAGAATCATAAAATCATGGACTCAAAGAATGGTTTGGGTTGGAAGGGGACCTTGAAGATCCTCCAGTTCCAACTCCTACCACTAGACCCAGCTGCTCCAAAGGTGAGTAGACATTAGGGTAGACACTGGAATGCCGAATTATTCTGTGAAGAAATTCCCTCCATGAAGAAATTTCTTCCCTCTGTGAAGAAATTCCCTCAATGTCCAAACAGACTATTTATACAGACACTTGGATTTTCAAGGGTTAATTCTCCCAATCTTATCCATCTCGAGGAGAGGCACTAATTAAAAACAAGCATGGAAAACGTCCAACACGAATTATCTCACGTATACCCTGGGGAAAGGAAAAAAAAAAAAAATAACATCCGCTTCACCGAACGAGATAAAACTGCCTTTTCCTCTTTTCCCCCAGCTCGCCGCGCTTGGCATCACCGAGCCGGGGCGCGGGAGCTGCCCGGGCGTCTCAGCGACAAGAGGCCACGACAACAAGGAGAAGGGGCCGGGCTTTGCAGGGAGGCGGGACCC
>WEKX01006844.1:0-10361 GCA_013390025.1 Pitta sordida
CAGGGAAAGCACCCCATGAAAGTGGGGGTAAGCTCACCGCGGTGGCGGTGGGGCCAGCGCTGTGTGCTGGGACGGGGCTGCGACAGGACGTGCTCACGCTGCTGCCACAGCTGCTGCACCAGAAGGAGACTTCTGTTCCCCCNCCACAGCTGCTGCGCCAGAAGGAGACTTCTGTTCCCCCGTGCCCTCCTCCTGCTGCAGCAGGGGGAAGCGGTGCCCTGATGGCTCCATACAGCCAGTGCACCCACTCCTGGGACCGGCGGATGTTAAAGGAAAAGAAACTCCGACATCGACGACACCCCCCACCGTAAGGGACCCTGGGTGTCACACTGTTGCAAAGTTAAGGTTTCCCAGGCTTCATGAGCACTGCAGCCCCGCAGCTTCCCCCCCCGTGGAGGCAGTGCAAAGATGAGCGGTGGCAGCAGCCCGGCAGCAGCTGCAGAAGTGGCAGCATGGATGAAGAGAAGCCCAGGGATTCTCCAGGGGTCTCCCCAGGCAGAGAGGGCTCAGAAATGGTTCCCTTTGCTCCCCTGTGCTGGGAGAGCCCGTGGGGAGGAGCGGAAAATGCTCCCCAGTGCTCCTGATAGGCTGGAGGTGGAGCAATGGGCGTGGCCTGTATGCATATTAATGACCTGCATGTGTTTGCGAATTAGATGTTCCACAAGACCCTGAAAAGACCTGTTCCTCGTGAAGGGTGAGGAATTACTGTAATGTATTCATAGCTGAAAAAATACATAGTCTGGGATGGAGAAAATAAGAACAAGAGTAACACAATGATGGTATACAAATTAGAATTAATGAAGTGCCTGCTGTGGATTTATTTCCTGATACTGTTCTTTAGTAATAAACAAACATCTCTTCTCTCACTTGGAAGTCAAACTGAAAAATGAAACAAGGAAATTTCTTGGCTGCCATCTACTGTTCAAAACATTCCTATATCACACAGAAGAATAAAAACAAACCAACCCAAACAGCATTCACTGACACCTCCAGGTTTTCTCCTTCTCTTCACTACTCTTGCTAAAGTCAATGCCTTTGGACTACTGTTATAAACCACTCTATTTCTGTTAAGGATTCTGTGTGTATATTCACCTTTTAATTAGTATCAAGAAGGTGAAACAGAAGTTAATTTAACACAGTAACACACTGTTTTAGGGAAGAATACTGTAGTATTTTTAGTATTTCAGTGAAAAACTGTACTTCTTAAAGAAGTTTCTACTAATTGACTAGAGATCACTACAATGTGATTTCACTATACAGCAGTAACTCTGGGATAGAGACTGAGAAGCAACATGAAAGAAAGCTGTCTGCATTCCTGTTTCTCAAGGCTTTGTATCTCTATCAGGGTAAGCCCTACAATATATTTGTTTCTCCCCCCTCTCTCTCATTTTGATAACCACTTAGGTATCTTTGTCGTTTGCAATTCCTCTGCCCTATGTCCTGCCCTTTGCTGCCCTGAAGAAGTTACTAAGATTCTGCAGATCTGATGTACAAGACAGACTGAAATGAAAATGGAATACTCTTCTTTATGGCTGGCCTAGAAGATGACTTGGAAATTAGGTTTAAATGACATAGGATGATATAGGTTGTCACAGTTCATCGCAAAAGCTGAAGGAACTATCATCACAATAAAGGAGAACCAGGAATTTACTGAGAGACCTTAGGCCTGCAAAATATCTGAAATTGGATCCCTGGGTGAATTTCCATTTACTTCCAGACTTCAGTCATATGGTTATAAATGGAAGACTCATCCTAGCAAAATACACTGTGAGTCAGTTAAGTCTTTCATCTGCGAGCATCCAATAACTTGTTTACCATCTAGTTCAAACCCATTCACAGCAGGTCCTACAAGTTCAGGCTGTCAGGTCCTGTCCTGCCAAGGTTTGAACAGAATGAAGATGCCAAACCTTTCTGGACAACCAATTCCAGTATTTTATCACCTCCACCAGCCAACACTTCTCCTGCTAATTCATCTGCTTTGTACTGTATTTCTTCACTCAAAAATTCACAAGACCATATATATTGCATATATAAACATGCATACATATATAGCATAATGAAGCTGACCACATCCTTCTAGCTTCTAGGGAACAAAATGCTTCCTTTCACAGAAAGGTATCAGATGATAAAGCAGCTTTACAAGGAGGGTTGTAGAATATGATTATTTCATATCTAACACGTATTTAAAAATTGAATCTTTTCAGAAAGGTACTATGAGATGATCTAGTAATAACTTAGTTTTCAGAACATCTTTACTCTTTCATTTCTTTTAGTATCCATCAAAGTTTGGTGTATTCTGCAGGAGAGTAATATAGTGAATCCTCCTCTCTGTATCGCGACTTCTACTTCACGACCTCGCCCATTTGCGAAGCAATTTTCTCGCAATTATGATTCAGCCATCTGCGAGCTCAGCCGGCTGAGACATACGCAGTTTGACTCTGCTCTGCCGAGGGGTGGTGCCGCAGTGCCTGTGGGGTGGGACTCACCCCGCCCTGCGGGGAGGGGGCTCGCAATGGCCCATGAAAGTGAGGCAAGCTGTGTGCTGGGAGGGCGCAGCTGTCGCTGCGCCAGGAGGAAGCTTCTGTTCCCCCACCCTCTGGAACCGTAAAGACAGTGCTGCCTCTCCCGGGACCGGTGGATGTTAAAGGGAAAGAAACCCGACCTCACCACCCCTGCCACCCTGTGGGCTTCTCCGGGCTGCTGCAGTCACTCCCACAGCCTAAATCCCGCGCCGCTTCCCCCCNGCAAAAAATTGTCCGCAGAGTCCCGGTGTTCCAGGAGGTGGGGCAATGGGCGCGGCCTGCATGCATATTAACAACCTGCAGTTTTTTGTGAGTTCAATGTTTCGCGACAGCATCGGCCTGTCCCTTTCCTCGCAATGGAGGGGGTTTAACTGTACTAACCAGGAATCAGCCTCCTATCAATCTGAAAGGTATGATACTCAGTGGCTGAGAAATGCAAGCAGGTCAGGGCTCACACTGTAATAAACAGAATAAAATTAAAAAGAAGGCAAATAAACTAAACAGAAGAACCCCATACACAGTCTGAGCACAATAAAAAGCAGTTAGAAGAAGTGTATTTTGGTTCTCACACCACATATTGAGTCATTTTGAAGCCAGGGGGCAGGGATGTGATTATATCTGTTCTTTTTATATATATATATACATATACATGGAGAGAATTTGGATGGGCTTGGTACTTCAGCCTACCTGGTTTGAAATGGGGTAAAGAGTGGACTCCAGGCCACGTATCTTCATTTGGTGTTCCAAGTATCTGTGCACAAAAGATGAAAAAATTTCTTTAGTAGAAAAGACTAAACAAGTTATAGCATTATAGAAAGCTACTTGTCATTGTAAACTCAATCTAAAGCTCAATCTACCTTACAATCTAAACTTTCAATAGGCTTCATAACTGGGGTATGGGGAAGAAGGTACAAAAAGGTAAATTATTTGCATAGCGGTTTCAAGGTACCAGTGGAGTCAGTAAACTAGATAGGAGTGCTGTGTTCCTGTCAGGTTGCCCGTTTAACCAATAGATGACAAAACTACTTTCAACTGACAAGTATCAAGCTATGTCAGAGCGCTGGTGTTACAGAGGCTACATAACTGAGCTCAGAAATCATTTCAATCTCTATAAATTTAAATAAGATAAACATATAACTAATAGATGCCAGGATAGAAGATTCACAAGATGGTAAAGGGGAGGATCAAGAGCATGACATGAACAAGAATGCACAGCAAAGAGCTGTCATTTTAAAGTGTCTGTAGTATAAAAAAAGCAGTAAATTCTTAGGAGATAGACTTAACTGACTCATGCATTATGTGTTGTTTTTATTCATTTCAAGTGTCCTTCTTTTCACGTCAGACCAACTTACAGTAGAAAAGTATTTTACACTTGTCATGTGTCCTCTGCTCATATGAAAAGTTCACCTTCTGTGTCTTTGGAGCAAAAAGTAAGTAAATAAAGAGAATTGCTATAAGTAGTTCTCCGAAACCTGGTTTTGCTTCATAACACATAACTGTCAACACTTGCTTTAAGCAAAGGCAAGAAGAAGGTCTAAAAGCTCTAAAAATACATTTCTGATTGAGTTGTGGAATTTTATATTTCTCTACTAGGATCTTTTTTTCCAAAATTTAACAGGAATAAAAATTCCTTTGAATATTTTTTAATAAGATAAGGCCCTGGAATAGAAGGCTGATATTCTAAAGTGAAAGTGAGTCACATCAGTCTGCTGTGTGTGTTGCATTGTCATCAATGTACAATAGTCCATACCAGACCTACCCCTACCTGTTCTGCAAGTCTTTTGAATAAATCTTTTGGACTTGCATATCCTGAGTCACTGTGACATTTTGTGGTCACTTTCATCAGCATAAAGCATGTTCAAAAGTCAGAATGAAAATCTTTGGTCCAAAAATGTGAAAAACAACACCTACTCCAAATCATTTGGAGCTGAAGATATTTTTTTTTAATTGTGTCTGCTGCAATATACATATGAATTAAGAGCATTAAAGAAAGGACCATTCTAGAAGACTTGTTTCACTTCTTAAACTATGTAAACATTTGTTTGTGTAGATAAATTTAAGCTGAAAATATTCTCAGAAGCAAGACCGAGGTAAAACACAAAAAAATTCTTTTCAGATCTGCCACAAGTTCATTTCATAAAAGTGAGAAATGGGTTTAAAAACTTGAGGCAAAAGTAACTGACCTCTAAAACAGATACAGTTTTTACCTATGAGGTATGCTTTATGACTCTGGGGACTCAAATTCCTTAAGTAATTTACAATATGTACTAATATGTTTCTAAACTAAGAATATTAATACAAAGATATTTTCTCTCCACTATCAAGTACATTAGGGAAACAGTCCAACATAGGCATAATATGACCAGTAGGTGAAAGGTGCCACAGAAACAGACGACAGTATCAGCGGAAGTAGAAAGTATATGTTCATGTAGTTATTTCTATGTGCAAATTCACTGATTTTATCTGTAAATATTGTTTGTGATATGTCTTAATTGGCATTTGAATATGATAAATCTGGCCCTGCAACCCTGGTTCATCACAACACCCACATTAATTTCATTATTGCTATTAGAGAGAGTACAATTCTGTCATTAAACATAGAAGAAGTTAGGAGACAACGTTGACATTATGCCACTAAATCAATTCACAAATAACTTCCTGCATTAATCAGGCTCCTGGTGCCAAGCACATCTCAGACCAGGAGAGGGAGCCCATGGATCAAAAACAGAGATTCATTCTTGCATCAGTTTAAAGTTAGAAATAAGTTCCTCAACTTTGCAACCCCTCTTAGCTAATCAAAGGAATATTCTCTCTTGAAACCTTATGAGTATAAGAAAATTAGCCACATCTTCCTAAATTTGTGTTCTTAATCACCTCTTATTTTAGATGAGACAATTTGTACAGATGAGTATTAAAACCAGCTAACAAAATCTAAAACTTCTAGTGCAAAGTAGAATATTTATCAGACCAATTTAACATAGGACTTGGAACTAAGAAATCATTCTGATTTTCAAAGTAACATCAGGGACAGTAACAGAGGGTTTGATTCAAGATCACTTTTTAAATGAACTATTACATGTGAATCATTCATTTCATTAGTTTTCCAATCCATTTCTTTGATAATATTCCAGCATATCTGCAGCTATGGCATTTAAGACAAGTTCAGACAAATTCTGTGCATTGCAGTAGTCAAACTACCTACAATATTTAGACTTTCTCCCAAGGATAGCAATCAGACTGAAAAGAAATAGGGTTCTTCTACCTTCTATCACCTAAATGCCAACCATTTTTAAGGTAGGGGCACTTGGTAGTTCAGGCAAGATCTAAACACTTTATTTTAATGCATGGTACAAACACTATAGAGATCATCTTTCTTCCATGCAATTTTTTACATACGCAATACTGAAATTCACGGTATGTGGCTATCAATCAAGAATCAATCAAGAAACAANTTCAAAAGTCAGAATGAAAATCTTTGGTCCAAAAATGTGAAAAACAACACCTACTCCAAATCATTTGGAGCTGAAGATATTTTTTTTTAATTGTGTCTGCTGCAATATACATATGAATTAAGAGCATTAAAGAAAGGACCATTCTAGAAGACTTGTTTCACTTCTTAAACTATGTAAACATTTGTTTGTGTAGATAAATTTAAGCTGAAAATATTCTCAGAAGCAAGACCGAGGTAAAACACAAAAAAATTCTTTTCAGATCTGCCACAAGTTCATTTCATAAAAGTGAGAAATGGGTTTAAAAACTTGAGGCAAAAGTAACTGACCTCTAAAACAGATACAGTTTTTACCTATGAGGTATGCTTTATGACTCTGGGGACTCAAATTCCTTAAGTAATTTACAATATGTACTAATATGTTTCTAAACTAAGAATATTAATACAAAGATATTTTCTCTCCACTATCAAGTACATTAGGGAAACAGTCCAACATAGGCATAATATGACCAGTAGGTGAAAGGTGCCACAGAAACAGACGACAGTATCAGCGGAAGTAGAAAGTATATGTTCATGTAGTTATTTCTATGTGCAAATTCACTGATTTTATCTGTAAATATTGTTTGTGATATGTCTTAATTGGCATTTGAATATGATAAATCTGGCCCTGCAACCCTGGTTCATCACAACACCCACATTAATTTCATTATTGCTATTAGAGAGAGTACAATTCTGTCATTAAACATAGAAGAAGTTAGGAGACAACGTTGACATTATGCCACTAAATCAATTCACAAATAACTTCCTGCATTAATCAGGCTCCTGGTGCCAAGCACATCTCAGACCAGGAGAGGGAGCCCATGGATCAAAAACAGAGATTCATTCTTGCATCAGTTTAAAGTTAGAAATAAGTTCCTCAACTTTGCAACCCCTCTTAGCTAATCAAAGGAATATTCTCTCTTGAAACCTTATGAGTATAAGAAAATTAGCCACATCTTCCTAAATTTGTGTTCTTAATCACCTCTTATTTTAGATGAGACAATTTGTACAGATGAGTATTAAAACCAGCTAACAAAATCTAAAACTTCTAGTGCAAAGTAGAATATTTATCAGACCAATTTAACATAGGACTTGGAACTAAGAAATTATTCTGATTTTCAAAGTAACATCAGGGACAGTAACAGAGGGTTTGATTCAAGATCACTTTTTAAATGAACTATTACATGTGAATCATTCATTTCATTAGTTTTCCAATCCATTTCTTTGATAATATTCCAGCATATCTGCAGCTATGGCATTTAAGACAAGTTCAGACAAATTCTGTGCATTGCAGTAGTCAAACTACCTACAATATTTAGACTTTCTCCCAAGGATAGCAATCAGACTGAAAAGAAATAGGGTTCTTCTACCTTCTATCACCTAAATGCCAACCATTTTTAAGGTAGGGGCACTTGGTAGTTCAGGCAAGATCTAAACACTTTATTTTAATGCATGGTACAAACACTATAGAGATCATCTTTCTTCCATGCAATTTTTTACATACGCAATACTGAAATTCACGGTATGTGGCTATCAATCAAGAATCAATCAAGAAACAAAGAAACAAGGAAGAGAGGGCAGCAGCAAAACAACTGTGATTTTTGATAAAATGAAACAGCCACTTCTCATAGGAATGTCAACATAAAGAGATTTGTAAGCATTGCCTTGTAAGTGATGCTTCTAAGCAGCAATCAATCCCATTTTGATGAGGTGGGATTAAGTAATCCAAAGCAATGAGTTTTGACACCTGCTATAAACAAAGCAAAGTGGAGTTCACACATAACACCACAGTGGAGAAGGATTCATGGCTTATAAAAGAGAATTAAGGGACTAACATAGAAAAGGAAAGTGGAGGATGAAGGGGGAACCCAGGAGTCTTCTGCTTTTACTTAACAAACACTGTCACTTACCAGTGAAGACTAGTTACCCAGACCAAACCACTGGCAACATCTTACTATCTAACTCATTACATGAGGGAGCAAACCACTCTTTACCCTGCCAGTCCTGGAGAAGAGCATATCTGACCTTACCAGTGGAACTGGAAGATACAGGAGGCACAGCAGTCTCGGACAACTGAACAGCAGGAGCTGTTGTTTTACAGGTGACTTCCTAGCCCCGACTATTCATTCATGGTCCACCACTTGTCATCCCAAGCATGCCTCCACAAGCTCTGGTTCTTGTACATTTTACTTTTTCTTCCCATTTCATATTCCAAAACCTAAACCCAACCACCATTGTCATGACAATCCAGCCACAATTCAATATTGGAAACAAGCTTTTATTTAGAATTGAGAACTATTTGAAAAAGTAAGACAAACTTTTTTGCTTTCTCTACTGATAATTTGCTTCTCAGTGAGGTAAACATTCAACTTGTGTGGTTTAATAGCCTGGTTTTTTGAAATTGAGTTCCTAACATAAGAATAATCTACAATTCTCAGACTTCAGATAGATTTAGTGCTTTCTAGCAACCAGGATGGTTATGGTTTCTGCAAAGAAGACTCCAAAGCTACAGGGGTTCTATTGTTCCACATCACAGACAACTCTCTGGGCTGTTTTACTCTTTAACAAATGAGATAAAATGACCTAACTTGAAATTTGTTATTCAAAATCAGGACCAGACTCTAATTTCATTTGTAGGGTGAGAAGTCTATTTATATAAAAATAACAGATTTACAATACATCAGGATACTGAGGGCCAGTTGATACCATTGCAGTTCAGCAGATAGTTAGGAAACAGAAACTGCTGTTTAAATCTCCTTCCTATCCAAGCATGATATAGAAAGACTTCTCAGAAAATGCAAAACAAATGCGTTAAGGGCTATTGCAGTGCCTTAATTTTTTAGTAGAAGAAAAGAGTTTGGGTGTTGCATCTAATTTTGCAAAGACTCATCATTTCCACTGTGCAAAGGAATAATTACTTTACAGTGAGCTTTACACCACTTTACCGACACAATTAGGCATGTTGTCCTGTGTTCTGCTTCAAATGCAAAGACACTCCATATAACCACCCTGTATTAGATGAGCAGTAGTGCACATCTTTCCTACCAGCTCTTTTCCAATTGCTGGCATAATTAATAATGAAAAGCATTTCCCTTTACACTACAGGTTTCAAATACACAAGGCTGCATATTACTGAAATAATGCTTTAACCCATGTTAGATCTGAGAATCCTCAACAAAGGCAATGGTTTGGACTTCAACAGAATCACAGAATCACAGAATCAGTAAGGTTGGAAAAGACCTTAGAGATCATCAAGTCCAACCTATCACCTATTACCCAACCTAGCCAAACCTGTTACCTAACCTGTTGCCATCCTGCTACTAACACACCATCTTACCTATAACACACTACCCTGACAAGACAAAGAACAAGACAAAGAACATGCAGCCTGTGGTATTATTCAGAGTAGAATGAAAAACAAGAGCAGCATGCAAATGAGCTGCCTTTCCTTAGATAAGATTTATGGAAATCAGGCTAAATAAAATTCAGAATTTTCAATTTTTTTAATGTTAGGTCAACTCGATGAGCAAGTAAAGTCAGTAATAGTGGCAGCAATGTACATTTTTTTCCCTTAAAAAAGAATGTTTTGTTGAAAAATGCCTGGGAATCTAAACTAGGAAAATTTACAAGGTGGATGCAAAAATGTTTTCTTTTGTATTTTTCTTTATAAGGAAGTTCAAGATTTCTGTTCCAGTTTTCTGTTTACTGGCTAAAACATACTGCATTTAGTGAATCCTTGGCTGTGATGTACCATGGGAGACAATAGCCGTTTGAGGAACTGAACTTAATCAAAAGAGGGAAAAAATAAACATCACAGAGCCATTTCCAAATCACAGGTTCACAGGTGATTCTGAGTTGGAAGGGACCCACAAAGATCATCTAGTCCAACTCCCAAGTGACATCCACACAGGGATTGCTCCCCCAACCCTGGAGCAATGGGCACCGTGCTCTGTCCATCTGAGCCTCCCATTATCTAGACCATGTCACTGAGTTCCTCATCCAGTCTTCCACTGAGAGATCACTCTCTCTCTGAAAAAGCTCTTCCAAGCATCCAGTCTAAACCTCCCCTGGCGCAGCTTGAGGCCATGTCCTCTTGTTCTGGTGCTGGCAGCCTGACAAAAGAGATTTACATCTGCTCGACTGCAACCTCCCTTCAGGTAGTTGAAAACAGCAATGACGTCACAGAATCACAGAATACTACGAGTTGGAAGGGACCCACAAGGATTATCTAGTCCAACTCTCCAGCTAATGCCCATACAAAGACCACACCCCAGGGCTGTGAACATAAGCCTAGTTCCTTCACAGGCTCACAGGCCCCTCCAAGCCGGAAGGGACCCACAGGACCATCCAGC
>WEKX01006844.1:20971-37951 GCA_013390025.1 Pitta sordida
ATGGGCTTCAGCCCCATTAGTAATATGCACAAATTACTTGCAACTATTTTTCTGTTTAGTGTCACCTGCATGCAAAAATGTTTGCAATTACACAACCTGCACAGAAAGGGATTTTACATAGCAAATAAGTATATTTCTATGGTGTATGGGGCCAAGAAGGAAGGTGCCTGAAAAGATGTGCATCACTGTAAGTAAACAGAGGTGCACTGATTTGCATCAGCTACTGATTTACACCAACTCAGTCTCAGCACATTTTTTGTCAATGTATTGCCAGCAACCACTTGCCCAAAGGCTAGAGGAAAGTCTGGAAAAGAAACAAGGCTTCCTTATAGTTATGGCACATTTCTCATGGCAGATAGCAAAGAAATATTCTGATTCCAAAAAACCCACAAAGTCAGTGTTTTCCCCTGAACCACGTCTTAATGTGTTTTCTTTTTCTAATAGCCAATTACTCTTCATGTTTTGCACTACCAAGCTGATAATAAGCCAAGCTCTTGCAATGCCAGTCCAGCCACGCTCAAGATTTTGCTCAGAATTAGCAGGCTGGACAGAAACATCTTCTTGCAAGCAGATGACACCTATGTGCACCGGGTTTTGTGACTGGCTGGCCTGAAATCCAGCCAGCCTTTGAAAGACAAGGGTGGGCTTACACATTAATTAATTATTTCCTCTCCTCCTCTGCCCTCCTGCTACCACCTGGTAGATCCCCTGGAAAGTGTCCATAATACACTGTTTGGTATTTTTATGACTCTAAACATGGATAACAGGTTATGTGTCCCCTTTTCTAAAAGAAATGTTAACAGAGTGCAAGATACATATGCCTCATTTCCTGACACACATTTCTAGAGGCAATATTCCTCTAGAAAACGTCCTAAATTTTTACCACATTACTATTTTTAAATCCTAGGCCTAGTTTGTTTACCCAGTACCATATGGGTTTAAAGATACAAGGCAAAGAACAGCATAGACTATGGCTACTCAGACATGGTGAGGCTGGGAGCTCTTCATGAAAAGTAAATGCAAATTAGCATCAAATACCTTGTGCCCTGTTACATAGGAAAAAGACTACACATGCAGTGATACAGAAAATAATATACTAATTCAGTCAGAGAGCAAAATTTGAGCTGAAACTTCTTAAAAAAACCCTCTTAAATAATACCAAAATCCTTTACGAAGCATGAATACATAGAAGATTTTTTTTTAAAAGTTAATTTTGAAGGTTAAGTTTGCGTGTACTTTCCTAGTTTAGAATAACTTTTATTTGAAGTTTGGCATAAGACATTAAGCCCAGAATGGAACGCTGTAAAAAAGTAAAAAAAGTTAAAAAGTATCAGTGCAAAACCTGCAGGCAACTACAATAAAATACTGAATAAGTGCTAAATATTCAAAGAGAAGACCCACAGGTGGAGAAGCCTGCTATTTATTTAATCAATTTCAGTGATGTTGAAGAGAGGTGAAATACTCTGAATTATGCTATTATAAGGCAAAGGAGAGGTGGATTTATTAGCAGGATTGAGCTTCTCTCATTATACTAACATGTTGTGTTATAGAAGTTTGAACTCGCCAGTCAGCTTTCGAAACACAAACTTCCCCATCTAAGCAAGAACTATCTACATCAAAAAGATGAAGATTCTGTCTCCAACCAGATTCATCATCTGCAACAGAGAAGGCACCATAGATACCATGCCTACACAAAATAAAATTTGAGCTCAGGTCCAGCCCCATAAATACATCTATTCCATTAGAGATGAAAGAGAGGTGTTTCACAGAATCACAGAATATTCTGAGTTGGAAGGGACCCACAAGGATCATTGAGTCCAACTCTTAAACAGCACTACTGCCTGCCTGGTGGGAATTGAACCTGGGTCTCTCACACAACAGGCGGGGACACTTACCACTGTACTAAAGTGGATTTCTCGGAAAATTACCCCGTCAGTAATTTTCAGAGCCAAAGTATTTAGTGAGTGACAGAAAAAGTTCTTTTAAATAATGAAATATAAATAAAAGACCAATACATTTAACTAAGTATCTGATCACACAGGTGAACTTCCAACCCCAATGGTTTAAAGTACTCCTTCCTTGGGTTTAGCATCTTCCCCAAAGATGCTATTAATACAATGTACCAGAAAGCACGTTTTCTTCTGGTCTGTCTGTCTTCTGGTTAAAAGTTAAAAGTTCTTAGAAGGTATTATTTCAGGCTTTAGAGGACACCAGTAACATGAAGCAAACCTTCAGATACAGAACCACATGGAGAAATCTCTGCAGTTTCACAAATACCTGTTAACATCAGAGTCACAGAGGAAACACTACTTGCCTGCATTACATGATACAAGACACTTCAGGCTTCTAGTGATATATATATGTATGCGTATATATAGGTAAAAACATAATATAATTACCCTTTACAATATTCAATAACAGAGGTAACACTTCGATTCCCATTGGAAAGGAAAATGTATTTTTCCTAGCTATGTGAAATGGCAAACTCTTGCAAGTGTTTGCTGCACAGCTCCATGCAGAAAGCTAGCATTTCTGATGTCATCCTTTGGCATAACAGGATGCTGGACTCAACAAATGGATATTGATCTCTTTTAATTACTTTTTAATACTGTGTATTATGGTATCCACAGAGCAATAGCATGCAAGAACAGTAAGGAGTCCTCAGCTTGTCTGATAGGCATATCAGGAAAGACAGAAGCTTCTGGCTGCAAATTCCCACTCTTGCTGTGACACATTACCTGCAGTGTGATGCTCCCGTGGTCCACATGATTCCCAGAACCAAGTTTGCAGAGTGAATACCCATTTACAGATAAAACAGCATTTAAATGCCATTGTCCTGCCCTTGCAAAGATCTACAAAATATCAGGAGAACTCTTTGTACATTATTCTTGCAGTAAAAACTAATTTGCAGTGTAGTTGGGAGTAGGACTAAAGTTCAACCAACGCACAGATTACACCCTTATCGGAAAGGCTTTGGAGCCTGGGAGGAAAATTCGCTTTGATCTATAGTGGCTCTTAGAAAGCTCACATAAAAGTGAAAATACAGAAATACTTTCCCACTTGAATAAAACTCTGCAGAAGAAGAACTAAGCTAACACAAGAAATTCAACTCTGATCTGGTTTGAATCTGTTAAGAACAGCAAATATAAAAGCACATACTTATATAAGAATCAGAGCTGTAACCAAGTTGCTATGTCCAGTGTGGCTCAGTGTAAGGCATGCACAGGCATACTGCAGGCTGCTCAGTGTAATCAGCTTTAACACTCAACTTATTCATGCTGATCATAACCAGATCCAAGGAGTTGTCAATTCTTCCTGGTACAGGGTTAGCTTGAAGGCATTTGGCACAGTTTTACTTCTAGACATAATTAAATTTTATAGAGTAATACCTCACCCTTCGCAAGGAAAGGGTCTTCTCAGGGTGTCACAAACTGTCAAGTTTGCAAACACGTGTGGGTCATTAATATGCATATAGGCCACACCCATCACTCCACCCCCAGCCAATCAAGAGTGCTGAGGAGTGTGTTCTGGTCCTCCCCACGGGTTCTCACAGCACAGGGGAACAAAGGGAAGTGTCTCTCTGCCAGGGGTGACCCCTGGAGAATCCCTGGGCTTCTCTTTGCCAAGCTGCCGCTTCCGCAGCTGCTGCCACTGCGCTTGCTTGCACTGCCTCCATGGGGGGTAGGCTCCAGGCTGCGACTGGGAAGGGGTGTCCTGGGGCTTTGGTCAGCACTCGTGAAGCCTGGGAAACTGTAACTTTGCCACACTGCGACACCCCGGGGCCCCTTATGGTGGGGGGTGGCGTCAGTGTTGGCGTTTCTTTCCCTTTAACATCCACTGTTTCCAGGAGCGTTGGCTGTATGGAGCCACCAGAGCACCACTTCCCCCTGCTGCAATGGGGGGAGGGCAGGGGGGAACAGAAGCCTCCTCCTGCTGTAGCAGCTGCGGCAGCGGTGTGGGCTCATCCCAGTGCCACCCTGTCCCAGCACACAGCGCTGGCTCCACCGCCACCACTGCCAGCCCAGACTCACTTTCCCTATGTTGTCACCAGGTGCACCGGGTGGAAGTCCCTGGGCACAGCCTGCATTGCCTTCCTCACTTGTAGCCATGGAAACAGTAACACACACCCAGTGGGGTCAGTCTCTTAGAGCAACAGGGGATGGTGTAGCTTGCGGCGGTGTTGTCCTGGGTCCCAACGGCCACCCAGGGCATCCCGCAGCATGAACCTTCCACTGTAGGGACTGGGATGGAGACACACAGGACCAGGCAGGGACTTGACCACTGTGTCACGGAAGGGCCGGGCCGGGCCGGGCCAGTTCCGCCCCTCAGGGAGCACCAGCGCTGCCCCTTGGCGAGCAGAGGCACTGTGCATGCATCAGCCGGGAAGCTTCGTAAATCACTGAGGCAGGTCTGTGAGAAAAAATTCTCACAAATCAGTGAGGACACAATGGAGAAGTCACAATGCAGCGAGGTATTACTGTATGCACAATGGCAGGTTCTCCTTGATCAGAAGACCTCAAAGTTTGCATATAGAGATACATATGCTAAAAAATGATCAACAGGAATAAATTACTGTTAAATATCTTAGCTACTCCATATCAAAAGCCAAGTGATATTTCCCAATTGTATGTAGTTTTAATTTTATTCAACAGATTGCCTCACATATTTTTCCTCTTCTCATGGCTTAACTGCTCAATGTGTACTCAAAGCTTCATCCTGCCTTGTGCACATGTCATAAGACTAAATAGAAATGCTGAGATTACTGCATCACATTACCAGTCCACCAGATTTAGCACTTTGTAACAAAACCTCAAGTTGCTTGTCTCAGAGAATGGCAAAGTAAACAGTTTTCTGGAAATGACGATGATACATCATTAGTATGATACACCAAGGCAAAAGGCTTGTTAGCTCTTACAGGCCGTATTTACAACAACTAGTGACAGAACAAGAAGGAAATGGCTTCAAGCTGTGCCAGGGGAAGTTCATCTTGGACATCACGAAGAATTTCTTCACTGAAAGGATTGTCAAGCACTGGAACTGCCTGCCCAGCCTGGCGGTAGAATCACCATCCCTGGAAGTGTCCAGGAAATGACCAGACATGGCATTTAGTGTTATTGTTTAGGTGACAAGGTGGTGTTTGGTCAAACGATGGACTCAGTGATCTTGGAGGTTTTTCCAACCTTTATGATTTAATTCCATGATTTTACCCTTTTCTCACTCATTTTCTACATTGCATTTCTATCCAGAAAGTAATCTCAGCTTCAATATGTAGGAAAAAAAGTATGAGCAAAGATGTAAAAGTATACTGATTAAACCAAACCACCTCCATATTAAGGCATTCTGTTCAGTTGTAAATCTCTGTGGAAAGGCAACCTACTTATAAGTATAGGCAGAAAAAAGAAATCATGTTACCAGATCCCAAGTATGACAATAACAACTTGCAGTTCACTTATTCATCAACATCTCTAAGTGCTGGTCCAACTCTGAGAACAGGTTCTGCACCTAAACCCTTGTTATTTTATTGAGTCCTATGGTTGTAATGGAACCTGAGGACGCTTACTAAAAAACAGTGGCTGTAACAGAAATACAGAATCAGTGGATATTACCATTTGAAAGCCCATAAATTGAAACAACAGGGAAGTCAGAGAAGGCAAGCCTTCAAGAGAAAAGTCCTTGAACAAAACTTAAAGATCAACCCCTGTTCTTAATCTAGTATATACAATTACTTAATTAAGCTTTGTGAAACATAAATAAACATCAGTCATAATGAGGAAGAAACTTATGTGGTATGCTGGGTTGCATCTACTTTTGCTATGTAGATATGTGAAGAAGGCCAGAGGTACAGATACACAAAAGCATTTAGACTCTGACTTCAACTTGATAATCACTAAAATGGTATATGTACAATGTATTTCAGTTTCCTTGACATAATAATGGACACTATACAATGGGAAATCAAACAACCATTTAATATTTTTAAACTGTAATTCTTGTTAAATTGTATCCACTTTTACAGGCTACTATTTCTCAGCATTTTGTGACTCCTACTAAAATGTAACCAATTCCCTGAAAGCCTCAAACTCAACCTGGAGTCTTACATGCCGGGGACATACAACTATGACTACTAACAATGACAATAGATACAACCCAGATTAAAACACCTTTTGCTGCAAATTGTGTACAGTCATACCTCCGTAGCCACATGGTACGTGTCTCCCTGGGGTCCCGCAAATACTCTAATCTGCAAACAGTCATGGGTCATTAATATGCATACAGGTCATGCCCATCGCTCCACCCCCAGCAAATCGGGAGCACTGGGGAGCATTTTCCACTCCTCCCCACAGGCTCTCACAGCACAGGGGAGCAAAGGGAATCGCTTCTGAGCCCTCTCTGCCGGAGGAGACCCCTGGAGACTCCCTGGGCTTCTCTTCAGCCATGCTGCTGCTTCCACTGCCACTGGTCCCGAGTGTGGGAGCGATAGCGCTGACCATATGGACCCAGCAGAATGCTGGCTTCACCTGCTGTGGCAGGGGGAGGGCATGTGGCATCGCCTTTCCCACCTGTAGCCAGCAGCGGCATGGGCACATCCCACTGCTGTCTCATGCCAGCACACAGCACTTGGCAATTAGCTTCTGCTGCAGTTTAGCACACCTGTTGGCATCGCCTTTCCCACCTGTAGCCATGGAAACCATAACAAACAGATGCACAGATGCACACACACAGGCAGACCCTGAAAGGTGCTGGTGGGGACAAACACTTGAGAGCACAAACGGGCAGGTGGGGAAGAGGTGGAAAGCGGATGGTAGCTCCAGCCACAGTCCCTGTGGAGGGCGGTAGGTAAGCGCTGCAGCAGTGCTTTCCCTGGGGCTACGTCTATGTATCATGAGGTGTATTGGACTACATATGACATACTATGTCCATAAGCTTTTCTGGCCACGGAGACACACAGGAGCATGGCAGGGACTGTGGTAGGGGAACATGCCATGGCACAGCGCTGTGGGGCTATAAATGCCATGTAACCTCTGCAACACTCATAAGGCAGTGATCTGTGGCTGTCCCCAGTGAGTAAGAGGTGCTGCCTGCCAGCCCTGCGGGGCTGTGCCAGTCCTGCCCTCACAGGGAGCGCCAGTGCCGCCCCTTGATGAAGCAGAGGCACTGCACAGGAAGCGCCGCAAGTCGGTGAGGCAGATTCGTGCAAAACATTTTCATGAGTCAATGAGGATGCAAATATGACTGTGCAATGTACTAAGGTATGACTGTGTTTTAGAAGAACAAAAGGATTACTGGATTAATGTGAAGGTGGACTGTACATTATTTTCAAAAGGCAACCCTGTGTTGTAAGGAAACTGTCACTGGAGAATGTTGAAAACATGAACTATTGGAAGACTTTCTGGAAAAGTGTTTTACTGGCTGATCTGTTTCAGCTATTTAAGTGCTGACCCTGTGGGGGTTAATTGTATAAGTTATCTGGTAAAACAACTTGATTAATTTTGTGCTTCAGTGCTATTAACTACCATACTATATATGATTCACTGGAGAATTAATGAATTTAATCCTTCTGTTCAAATAGAAATCAAACAAGAATAATCCTTTGTTTTATAATTTTTAAATAGATAAATTCTTAATGATGCTTAGAGTACATTAGGAAGGCACTCACTGAAACCATTTAGCTAAGGGTAACTAAACACTTTAATTAGAAAGCCTAATTAATTGGGATTTAAAAATTAGGTATGATTTGCAATGGCCCATAAAACTATCCAGTCCAAAAATTTTATCTATTTATTTGAAGGTTTGCAAAATATCAAATGAAAGACATGTTATCAATAAATTATTCATTGTTATTTCAGCACTGTTCTCGGTATTTTCAGCTGCAATTTTAAAACAGAATTAAAAAAAAATTGGCAGGCCTCAAAACTCATCCTAGGTTGCATTTATTTTGGCATTTTAACACAAATAATTGTGAGGACACAGAATAAAATGGAAATTCACAAAAGGCTTAAAAAAGGCATACAAAAATAATTTTATATGATATATCTATCACTATGACTTTTTTGCACTGTATCATATGATCTCTTACAATACAGTACAAAAAAAAGCCCTCTTAAAGAAGGGATTTCTGCTGTTAGAAGTGCCCTTAATTCCCACACCAAATCAATCACTGAGATTGTACCACAATAAATGAGATGAAGTCCCAAAGAGGAATTTATTAGGGAAAAAATTCCAGATCAATAAATGAGAAGTGTAACAAGTTAAGAAAGCAAAAGTTGGAAACAGTCTCAGAAATTGCTAGCTTAAAATACACAAGTTGGCAAACAAACAAAGCAATGAGACACATCACAGGAAATGCTCAGAAGTGCTGCTCCCAGTCTATGTTGCAGCACAGCTATTTTCCACAGCAAAGAATTTTCAGAATATTAGCCAACAGCGCAGATTAACAAAATATTTTTTAAAAATGAGTTATTTTTACATCACCATCAAATAAGTTCTTGTTTTAGAGATGTTTTTATGAGTCATTCATAAAAGCAGTTGCTAAATTCCCTGATGTCCCAACAAAAGAGACACTGCAAAAAAATAAGCTTGAGTAAAATGAAGAATGTAAATTTTAGAACATATTATGAAAGATTTTCTTCCTCTCCCTGTGGGCCAAAAAAGAATATCAAATAAATCCTCTGCATTTGAAATAAATACTTATACAATAACCTTTGAAAGCAAAGGTATACTCACTTTTCCCTTCTAAACTTGTGGTCAGAAGCAACCTAGAAATTGCCAGGTTGAGGGAAGACGCTCATGCAATACTTTCCTTGATGGCCACCCCATGGTATAGGTAGCAACTCTGGCTCATCATTATTCAGGGAAGCAGTGGCTTCCCTGAATAAACCTACTATTTTATTCCATAAGAGCAATGCCCTCAAAAGGCATCACAGTAAACATAAACCTTTATCAGGTATTCAAGGAAAGTTGCTCCTGAGCCTTTTGTAAGGCAGCAGCCAAACCCAGAGCACAATGGGCAGAAGAGCAAATTAAAATAAAACCCCAAGCAAACAAAGAAAACACCAAAACCCACAACCCTGTGAAGAAAAATGTGTAAATGATGACTATGCTTGAGAAAATTTACCTCTTCTTTCACTCCCAATGTGGATGTGAGCAACTCACACGCATTATGAATGGCCCAATCAGGCTGCAGAAGCAGTACTCAAGGACTCCTGTTGAACTTGAGTATAAGCATGATTTCAGATTTCCCATTCTGTTTCTCACTTCGTCTCCCATCTTACTTGTCCTTTTTATATATATATCTGTCTCACAAAAATACTTTCCATTGACACTACAGTATTAGTAGAACATTAATAAAGCACCATCCAGAGTCATTGTTTCTGATCACTTGCAAAGTGAGAATGACAAAACAGCTGTATTTGCATTACCTTACATTTAAAAACATTTTCCCCAATTGCATAAAGATCTTCATTTAAGAAAAAAATTAGTTGAAAAAAGTTAGAAACTGAACTTTTTATAGAAAATTTATTAAGTAAGCTTGGCTCTATCAGTAATTTAATTCCTGACACAAAGAAATATGTGATCATTTATCAATCAATCCCTTATTGTCGTAGAAGCATCACTTCATCAATAAAGAACTCACCAGAAATATCCTTTCAAGTTGATCTTGAATGTCTTTCATTCCTGGAAAAGCAGCAACCCCTTGAATCATTTCTACAAAGATACAACCCACACCCCTATGGAAGAAAGAAAAAACAAATAAGCAACATTAGAAAAATTTCTTAGAGACCAAGTGGCCAGCAACAACATTTTTGTATACTTTACCAGCACTTAAATAATATTCTTTGGCTTCTCCAAAATCAATGCCAGGCTGAAGGATAAACAAGTGCATTTACTAATACTAATGTATACTAACATTTCTCAGGTGTTTCAAGGCAAGTGTAGAGGTAGCAGGAATATGTTTGCAGATGCTGAGACCAATAAAGGCACAGCTGCTAATCTCCACATGAATACTTCCTGAGCAGCATAGTCATGCTCCCAAATAAATTCTGGAGATGTGTGAGTGAGCAGCCTTGGGAGAAGCTTAATGGGGACAGGACAGTGACATGGAAGCACACTGGAAGGGCTTGGTAGAGGAGAATCTGGAAAACAATGAGGAAGAAGGACAAAGGCACATGGATGGCTGCTCACAGTCACAGAATGAAGCTACTGCTGAAATGCTAATAACATCAGGGATGGGCCTGCCTGGACTTCCTACTCCCCTCTGCCAGCACAAATGACA
Source organism: Pitta sordida (assembly GCA_013390025.1). NCBI lineage: Eukaryota > Metazoa > Chordata > Aves > Passeriformes > Pittidae > Pitta > Pitta sordida. Next base: position 31,245 of record WEKX01006844.1, read on the forward strand.
GAAAAGAGCCCATAGCTCCGAGGGGGCTGCTGACGGCATCCCCCAGAAGCTCTAATTGAGAGATGCTGCAATGAGGTGAGAAGCCACAGAATCCCTCCTCTCCCCACTGCAACAGCCACCTCTTACAGCTCCTGTCCTTGCTTTCTCACAAAAGTGTCACACAAGCCCCCTTCATCTCACTGAGTTAATCCAGTAATAGAAGTACTGTGAAATCAGAGGGGGAAAATGATTGAGACAGACTAACTGTAGCACAAAGAATGCATTCTCAAAAGCTGAGGAAAGCATCTGTGACTGTAACTCAAATTCCAGATAACCTGTGAACCTGCATCGCAAAAATTAATTACAAAAAAATTAATTACAAATTTGCATTTGTATCTTTCCTGGATAAAAACAGAGTTACTTGTTTCCCCAGCAAAAATAATCTTAGAGACCATGTGGCACAAGACCCTCGCCACACAAAGTGGCAGCGCCACCGGTTGACGGGGTCTAAGCACAGCCCTGGGGCTAGCAAATGTAATAAGCTGTTGACACAGTGCTGTAAACCTTCTTCATCATGCAACCTCTCCAAAACTCATAAGGCATTCAACTGTGGGCCATCCCCAAGCGAGTGAGAAGCTTCCCACCCGGTAGGCAAGGCCATCCCATGCCCATAGGGGTTGTGCAAGTGTCCTCCCTCAGCAGAGCAGAGGTACTGCTCATGTGCAGACTGAGAAACATCACAAGGAATTGAGGAGTTTTCGCTGGAAAACCCCCCACTAGGATTCAAAAAAGTGAAAGAGGGAGGATGACTTAGTGAGGTATGATTGTAGCATGTTCAAGCCCCCAAAATATATATCAAAATGAACTAAGATTTTATAAAACTAACTACAGTACCACCTCGCCCTAAAATTGAGAGTTGTGTTTCTGTCAGAAAATCTCTACCTCAACTTTCTTTTTAGAAGTAAATTACTTGCAATGTACTAATTACATACCTTTTTATTGCTTACACATTGTGATGATGCATTCAGAAAGCAGCATTTTATTTTAAGGGTATGTGTGAACATATTGGTGAGGAAGTGGTTCTCAAGAAAATAACTTCAATGAAAACACAGAAGCTGAGCATTAATAGATACCACTAAACTAAGATTTTTAGCAGATAACCCATAGTTTACTAACCTCTGAAGACTTTGACCAATAACTAATAGTAAAATTTTTTTTACATTCCAGGACAATGAGAGTTGATAGTGAAATTTCTTGAAGATGAAAATTAAATATATATCACATGTTCCAATTCTACATCCCAAAGCATAAATATATTAAGTTTCTCTTTAGGCACTGGAAAGTGGAAGAAAACTTTGAAAAGCACATTTGTGTTCAAATTCTAGAATAAATCAGGTGTTTATAAAAGAGCGGTTAAAATTTATGTTCCATATGCTTCTGCTGGTTACCAAATTAAACGAACTGATTAAACTGCCATTCATCATTTAGTCTGGTTAGTGTTTCATTAGGTGCAGATAGGCACAATATATCTTAGTCAAATACTTATAAACAGTATCAGCATCTCAGGCAAGGAAAAAGTCAAGATTTCAGCCAGAAGCCATTTATTCAAGATGAGCAATAAAACAACTGAATTTAGACTAAAGAAAAGAGGATTAGAGTTCTGTTCTTGCAAGTAGAAAATAAGCTTTTGATTAGGCCAGTGTATCATTGTAGAGCATGTACAAATCTGCAGAGAAGCTTCATTCTAGGGAAGCTTCATCTAGCTGAACAGAAATGCTGTAAAGGCAGCAGCAGGAAGATTTTGCTAAATTTTGCAGTATTTTACATTATTTATAAATTTTTCCATTTTTAGTGGGTCTGACACAAGTATGAGCCAAAAATCAAGTAAGAACTACAAAGAACACAGAAGAAATATTTCCTGCTTGGAAAGAAAAATTCTATTATGTGTCTTGGACTCTGGTGCAGCCTAGCACTTCATTTGGTCCCAAGCAGAAATGAAAGAGTACTGCAGTTAACACCTAATACAAAAATCAAAAGCTTACTGAAATCATTGAATAGAGAAACATGAATAACTTTCAAGATTTGAGCTGGAGGACTACTGTTCCTTTCATCTCACTTTAAAATTAAGCTTATGCTTGGTTTCAAAGGTCATGGTGTTAAGCACATGGACAAGTAAGTCAACAGAAAGAGAAGTTTAAAGGAATACTAAAAAAAAGGAAATACTACTAACAAAAAAAAGTAGAACATTGCATGAGGAAATGGATAAGAAATACACAGAAAGCCGTAAGACCACATAAAGACTTCAATATGGATGGATGGCATTTTTGACATCTTAGTGGGAATAGTGAATTTTAGGCTCACAGCAAGTAGAAACTTGAGTCTGTAATAGGATTCCTGCATTGCAAACCCTAACTGCACACACTTTGAACAGGAATAGAAATAAAGCATCTACAGGGCCTTGACATTTTTTCTGGTCTTTGTAGATCTTTAACTTTTAAACTCATTAGAGATATTTTTGAGCAAAGCAAAACCCATTTTTGTGCTAGAACTGTTTTGTGATGAAAAATCAAGAGAATGATGTCATTCTTGGCTACAAGAAAACCCAAGGGACAGGGAGAACGTGATGATTCTGTATTTAAAATTACACAAGATTATGTAAAATGCAAAATTAAGAACAGGGAGAACTGATTAGGATTTTAATGGTTCACAGAATTGTAGGAATTTCCAAGGTAGTATAACAAGGAAGAACAGAATGCCTTCAGGACACAAAAATTTTAGGGTAAGTATTAAAGAAATATACCCCAACCTCCCAATGGAATTAAAGGACAGTTACAGTCATGTAAAACTAGATAAGCTGAAATACTTAAGAATATTCTTCAGGAAACAGACTTGCATTAACAGTAAGTGGGATTAATGATCTCACATCACTTCCATCTCCAGTTTCAATGACGTAAAGATTACTTCTTGAAATATGAAATCCAGGCTTTAATGTGTGTGCATCTCCAATGGTATATTATTTAGGTATATGTGTATGTTCAGCATAGAATGACATTTTCAGGCAGCATTTGAAAAACAATTTTTGAAGAAAGAATATTACCCTAACATATTTTAGCGTATTCAGTTCATATTTTCCTACTCTCTTTATAGGACTTCTGAGTTTGGATAAATAAGCCAAATGCTGGGACTTTGTTCAGAGATCTTCCCAATGCAATGGCACAGGATAACCTTGCAAAGTGTAAGTGACAGCCATTTAATGTTGAAACGGATGGTTTACTTTCTGATGACAAAAGGCATAACTAAACCTATTGATATATTCATGAGACCATATGCGGCCATACCATCTAATATTGCTCTTCTATTGCTCTGCTTAATTTCCTGGGACTCTGGTTGTCACCGTACAGCCTTATACAGAATAAGAGTTATTAGGACAGCTAAATGGTTTACTCTTGCATCTGAATTGGCATAGTAAATGAGCCTCTAAAATGAAGCTGAATGCCTCATGAATCAGCTTTTTTCTTTGTTTTTGTGGGGTATTTTTTTGGTTTATTTTATTTCATTGGGGTTTTTTTCACAGCTTTTATAATTCAAGAGGGTATTCCTTTAAAATTAACTTGCCTAGTAGTGGGCTGGTTTTATATGTTTGGCTTAAGAACTCACATTCCTGTCTTTGTGCAACAAAGATAGTTATTGCTACAAGAATTTCCAGCCTATCTGTGATTGAATACTGTGAAAAGAAACTATCATAACAGCTTTGGCAAGGCATAGTATATAAAAGATTATATGGGTTGTTTCCTTCAGATTATATCATAATTTTTCCTGATGGAGTCATAAAAGAGACTATAGACACATACCAAAATGATGAGCTGTTTCCATATCAAGCTTTAGTTTATAATTAAACTGAGAATATAGAAGGCCTATATTCTTACGACAGTAATACCCCGCATTGTTCGCGACTATTGATTCACGTCTTCATAGATTCGCAGAATATTTCTCGGCAAATATTAATCGGCTATTCGCAGAACATGCCCTCACAGGGTGGGGTGGTGCTGCCTCTTACTCACTGGGCACAGCCACAGTTCACTCCCTTATGAGTGTTGTGGACCTTATGTGGTGGGGAAGGTTTATAATACATGGCGTATACTCCCACCGCACCACCTGTGACAGGAGTGGGGTGTCCCGCCGCTTCTCCCCCCAGGTGTTCCAGCTACAGGCGGGGGAGGAGATGCTGATAGGTGTGATAACTGTGGCAGAATTCAGGTGCTAAGTGCTCTGTGTCCCCGGGGGCCGCATGCCCAGTGCCCGGTGCACTTGGTGATATATGTAGCCCTAGGGAAAGGGCTCCCACAATGCTGTAGCTTCTTCCTTCCCCTCTGTGGTGCCTGCTCATGTGTGCCAGAACTGGAGAGTCCTGGTGTGGGGTGCTCTCAAGCATTTGTCCCTGCCAGCATGTTTCCCGGGAGCGTCTGCGGAGTGCAAGTGGGGACTGCTGAGTGCCTGCCCTGCCATGGCCACAGGGAGAACTTCCCCACCACAGCAGCAATGCAATCACATGCGGCAGCGGCGGCAGCAGCGAAAGCAGCAACAAGGCTGAAGGGAAGCCCAGGGATTCTTCGGGCGTTTGCCAAGTCAGAGAGGGCCCAGAAATGCTTCCCTTTGCTTCCCTGTGCTGTGAGAGGCTGTAGGAAGCGCTCCCCAGCACTCTGGGGGGGATGGGGAGATGAGTGTAGCCTATGTACATANGGTGGAGTGGTGCTGCCTCTTACTCACTGGGCACAGCCACAGTTCACTCCCTTATGAGTGTTGTGGACCTTATGTGGTGGGGAAGGTTTATAATACATGGTGTATACTCCCACTGCACCACCTGTGACAGGAGTGGGGTGTCCCGCCGCTTCTCCCCCCAGGTGTCCCAGCTACAGGCGGAGGAGGAGATGCTGATAGGTGTGATAACTGTGGCAGAATTCAGGTGCTAAGTGCTCTGTGTCCCCGGGGGCCGCATGCCCAGTGCCCGGTGCACTTGGTGATATATGTAGCCCTAGGGAAAGGGCTCCCACAATGCTGTAGCTTCTTCCTTCCCCTCTGTGGTGCCTGCTCATGTGTGCCAGAACTGGAGAGTCCTGGTGTGGGGTGCTCTCAAGCATTTGTCCCTGCCAGCATGTTTCCCGGGAGCGTCTGCGGAGTGCAAGTGGGGACTGCTGAGTGCCTGCCCTGCCATGGCCACAGGGAGAACTTCCCCACCACAGCAGCAATGCAATCACATGCGGCAGCGGCGGCAGCAGCGAAAGCAGCAACAAGGCTGAAGGGAAGCCCAGGGATTCTTCGGGCGTTTGCCAAGTCAGAGAGGGCCCAGAAATGCTTCCCTTTGCTTCCCTGTGCTGTGAGAGGCTGTAGGAAGCGCTCCCCAGCACTCTGGGGGGGATGGGGAGATGAGTGTAGCCTATGTACATATTCATTCTTGTGGATTGGGCCATTCAGAGGACCCCCCCGAGACCTGTAACTCACGAATGCGGAGGCAAGAGGGTATATAAGTTTTAAACTGTTGAACATTTTGCCCTGAACATATCTGCCCTATAGCAGGCTCAGTGCAGGTGATAGGATTGAGCATGGTCTTCGCATAATGTTTCTATCTGGTTATTAAGCCTGTTTTCAGTGTGCAGCATTTGTCCTCAGAGGGGGAGGGCATTTTACGAAAACCAGGTACAGTTATACCCCGTCCTTCATGAGGAACNCGCTGTAGCTTCCTTCTCCCCTCTCCCCCTCTGTGGTGCCTGCTCATGTGTGCCAGAACTGGAGAGTCCTGGTGTGGGGTGCTCTCAAGCATTTGTCCCTGCCAGCATGTTTCCCGGGAGCGTCTGCGGAGTGCAAGTGGGGACTGCTGAGTGTCTGCCCTGCCATGGCCACAGGGCAAACTTCCCCACCACAGCAGCAATGCAATCATGTGCGGCGGCGGCGGCAGCAAAAGCAGCAACAAGGCCGAAGGGAAGCCCAAGGATTCTTCGGGGGTTTGCCGAGTCAGAGAGGGCCCAGAAATGCTTCCCTTTGCTTCCCTGTGCTGTGAGAGGCTGTAGGAAGCGCTCCCCAGCACTCTGGGGGGGATGGGGAGATGAGTGTAGCCTATGTACATATTCATTCTTGTGGATTGGGCCATTCACAGGACCCCCACGAGACCTGTAACTCACAAATGCGGAGGCAAGAGGGTATATAAGTTTTAAACTGTTGAACATTTTGCCCTGAACATATCTGCCCTATAGCAGGCTCAGTGCAGGTGATAGGATTGAGCATGGTCTTCGCATAATGTTTCTATCTGGTTATTAAGCCTGTTTTCAGTGTGCAGCATTTGTCCTCAGAGGGGGAGGGCATTTTACGAAAACCAGGTACAGTTATACCCCGTCCTTCATGAGGAACGGGACAGGCCACGGGCCTGGCGAAACGCTGAAATTGCACAGAAGTGCAGGTCTTTAATATGCATGCAGGACACACCCATTGCTCCACCCCCGGCACTCCGGAGCGTTGCGGGCAATTTTCCACTCCTTCCCGTAGTCTGTCTTGGCACAGGCAAGCAAAGGGAACCGTTTCTGAGGGGCTGCTGTGACATGTGTGCTCGTAGCCCAAGCCCCGAGCCACTGCACCCCCCACAGCCCCCTGGCCCAGCCCCAGTGCTCACGCTGGCCCCAGGGACCCCACGCTGGCCTGCGCGTGCCCCCCTGCCTCCGCAGCGAGGAAGGGGTGTC
>WEKX01006844.1:38008-58439 GCA_013390025.1 Pitta sordida
TGAATCATAATTGCGAAAAATTTGCTTCACAAATGGGGGGGGGTTATAATGGAGAGGTCACAATGCAGCGGGGATTCACTGTAATTGCTTTCAGCAATCCCCCTGGTGAAATTTCTGAAATTCAAAGGAACAGTAGGATTTGCACTCAAGTTGCCCAAAGTACACACAGTTTGTACTGTTGAATATATCAGAATTAAAAAAAANAAGGCTCTAAACACCCCTGCAAGCTGCAGAAACCGCGCGCTCCAGCCCTGCCACGCTGCACCCCCACGGTGCCATGCGCCCACCCCCACTGCACCGCGTGCTCGCACTGATGCAGGGCTGCTGGCGTGGGCACAATCACCGTGGTCGGGTNATGACATGTTGGAGGGGCACAGAGATTTTTACCTTGTTTGATTTATTCAGAAAAAAAAGTCATATTTCTATATGACTCTGCTTATAAACAGTACTATGAAAACAAGTTTTGGGAGCAAGGAATTAAAAACAAGGGACTTTTGTCACCTTAGCTGACAAAATTCTGATTTAATTCTGCAGTGGCACACTGATAGAATAATTCACAAATGCTGAACTTGGTTGGAATTTGTCTTTCATGACCAGTCCTCTTTGAAAAGTGAAAAATAACATATGATGGACAATACAGTCATATAAAAATATACCAGCAATAAGGCAAACAGATTGCAGTTCTCACATGAGAAGTAATGAGTAAATCAGAATTTCTCTTCCGTGATGATAAAAAACATTAAAATTTCTGCAGAAAGCAGATGCAATGAATGAGAACTAATTTACTTGAAAGCATAATAGCTCAAGGACTTCTTTACAGTTAGACTTGAAGTAATTGTAATTATAAGTGAATAGAGGGCTCATATTCTTGCCTGTGTCACTGAACTACCTAGAAATAAAAGCTCCAGAAATTTACTTTGCTTTGTAGCAATGCTCAGTTTCCATATTAAGAAATCATGAAGGATTGAAATCTACATGATCCCTTTACTCAGGAATCTTTCTATCAGACTCATAAAGTCAAGAAAATACTTCTCAAATTTAAGCAATGTGAGATACTTTCCTGTCAAACATTCTTTCATGTCAAACATTCTTTTTGGTTTTCTTTTCTTCATCTAGATACTTTAATAAGATACTTTCTTTATACACGTGAAACATATTTCTAGCTATGAAAAAGTAACTGTAAATCTAACATTCCAAATGGATAAAAGTAGTTTCCAGATAGAAACTGAAATGTTCTTCCTGTAACTAAAGACTCAGATAGTTTCCTCACAAATAGCATTTCTATGAATTTTACCCTGTAGAATTTTCCAATCAAAAGCTAAGTCAGTTGACAAGACTTTTGAGAAACTTACTGACAGCAAGCTAAATTTAATTAACAATACCTTGACATTGTAATAGTAACCTTGATATCCTAATCTTACACATCAGCATTTCTCTGGAGCAGAAGTCATAATCCTGAAGAATGTCAAGGGCAAAAGAGAAAAATGTTCTTGTCTCTCTCAGGCCCCAAGTACAGTAATCCCTTGAATTTCCTGGGGGGTTAGGGACTGGGTGAGGCCCATGAATCCCTTAAACTGTGAAGACAGGCAGCACATGAATATGCAAATAAGCCATGCCTGTCACCCTGCCCCCGTCAGCCCCAGAGTGACAGGGAGAGTTTCTGGCACCTCTCTGCACCCTGTAACGGGACAGGGGAGCAAATGGAATCTCTTCTGACCCTTCCCTGCACCTGGGGAGTCCTTGGGGAATCCACGGGGTTCCCTGCAGCTTGCGGGGCCCTGTCCACACCCCGCCTCCTCTAGTGGGGTTCCATCTGCCCTGGGGCTGACATGTTTCACGTTAGATATCCTGCAGATTTGCAGATTTGAATGAAAGTGCCCACCTCAAGATGGTGGCCAGTGGGGGAATTGGTGAAAAAAACGAAATATGTTTAAACCTTGGAGGCATGGGGTGCAGCAGTGCCTGGCACTGGTGCTCACCAGGTTCACACCATGGCCAGTGCCTGCCAGGGCCAGCATGCACCGCACACTGGGGCTGCCATGTGCCAGGACCTCTGTGAGCTGTGTGCCACACACCAGTACCACTGTGCACTGGGACTGCACACTGGGACGGCCGCACTGCTCACAACTATGCAAGCTGAGGCCAGCATGCCGCACGTTGGGGCTGNTTCCTGTAACTAAAGACTCAGATAGTTTCCTCACAAATAGCATTTCTATGAATTTTACCCTGTAGAATTTTCCAATCAAAAGCTAAGTCAGTTGACAAGACTTTTGAGAAACTTACTGACAGCAAGCTAAATTTAATTAACAATACCTTGACATTGTAATAGTAACCTTGATATCCTAATCTTACACATCAGCATTTCTCTGGAGCAGAAGTCATAATCCTGAAGAATGTCAAGGGCAAAAGAGAAAAATGTTCTTGTCTCTCTCAGGCCCCAAGTACAGTAATCCCTTGAATTTCCTGGGGGGTTAGGGACTGGGTGAGGCCCATGAATCCCTTAAACTGTGAAGACAGGCAGCACATGAATATGCAAATAAGCCATGCCTGTCACCCTGCCCCCGTCAGCCCCAGAGTGACAGGGAGAGTTTCTGGCACCTCTCTGCACCCTGTAACGGGACAGGGGAGCAAATGGAATCTCTTCTGACCCTTCCCTGCACCTGGGGAGTCCTTGGGGAATCCACGGGGTTCCCTGCAGCTTGCGGGGCCCTGTCCACACCCCGCCTCCTCTAGTGGGGTTCCATCTGCCCTGGGGCTGACATGTTTCACGTTAGATATCCTGCAGATTTGCAGATTTGAATGAAAGTGCCCACCTCAAGATGGTGGCCAGTGGGGGAATTGGTGAAAAAAACGAAATATGTTTAAACCTTGGAGGCATGGGGTGCAGCAGTGCCTGGCACTGGTGCTCACCAGGTTCACACCATGGCCAGTGCCTGCCAGGGCCAGCATGCACCGCACACTGGGGCTGCCATGTGCCAGGACCTCTGTGAGCTGTGTGCCACACACCAGTACCACTGTGCACTGGGACTGCACACTGGGACGGCCGCACTGCTCACAACTATGCAAGCTGAGGCCAGCATGCCGCACGTTGGGGCTGCCACAAGCCAGGCTCCTGGTGGTGCACAGGACTCTCGCCAGGTCTGCTCAAAACTGGGTTAGGGCGGGAGTGTGGCTTTAAGCCTGAGCTGTGGGCTGCCCCTGCACTCACCCAGCAAGGCTGACACAGTGTATATAAAGCATACACTCATAAGGTGACAAGAGTCCTGCAGACCCCCAAACAAGCTGCCCTGCCCCATGGGGCATAGCAGTCCTGCTCGCCGGTGTAGGCCGGTCTTGCCCTGCAGGGCAGCAGAGACACTCTGGGTATGCGCAGACAGGAAAATGCCACAAAGAATCAAGGGAAGACTTGGGCGTCTTTGAGGGAAAATAACCCACTAGGTACTGAAGCCGCAATAAGTGAACCAGTGGGGTAAGTAGTGGGGGATTACTGTATTTCTTCAGACTCCTGCTTGTGCATTTCTCTCACTGCAAACTGTTAATAGGAGAATCAAGATAAAGATGCTTTTGTAATGTCCCCTGTGTAAAAAAAGCCTAAGTTGGTGCACCCATGTCTAGGACATGATCCATTTTTATGTAATAAATATCTTAATTTCTAATGAAGGTCTTCATTGGTCAAATAGTTATGAAAGCATGCACGGAATTACAGTAACTACTCAAATCTACACTCATAGCAGGCTATGTGCGAAAAGTGGTGTGTTCTTGAAAAATAGTTTATTTTTCTAACAACAGATAAAACTTGGTATAAAGTGGTTTCCATTAATTAATATCCAATTTAAAATAATGTATAACAACTCAAATGTAACAAAGTTAAGTAATAGCGATTTAAGAAGCAATTTTGTAACATTTGACTGGTCTAGTTTTAATTTATTTTTTTCTGCTGCACTAAACATAGTCGATCCTAGTTAGCAATAGTCAATTTAAAATGTATGCCGGCCCATAACTGCTTAGGTTCCCCGTACTGTGACTAAGAGTGTATATTTTTTAAAGGAAAACAACAGGATATGCAAAAACTTGCCAGCTGTTAGTGAACACATTTTAAAGCCAGCTGCACTTCAAAATAAAATATCCCTAGTGACTTCTTGGTGCAAGCAACCCAGATGTATCAGTAACACATGCATTACCAGAATCAAATAGAGTTAATAACCTGCTTAAATTGCTTCATTTACTAGTACTGTATTCTCCCTGTAAGGAAAAAATAGAATGGGTTCATTTGGGGTTTTTTTTCCCCTATGTTTCTGCGTTATTTATGTATTGGTTTAGTAATCCATAAACCTTTTATGTGTTGAGGCCTATTTTCATTGCATTGACTTTCAAAGGACTGTAAAATTCAAGGATTAGGACAAGTTACACCAGAGGCAATGCAAAGCCATTTTTCTAGCTACTAGTAAGTCCTCATCAAGAGGGAGGGAAAAAAAGTCAAGCTATATCAAAGGTTATCACAACTCTTTGATGCAGTAGTGAGTAGTATAATATATTCACGCAATGCCACTGCACCAAACGCTGCGAGCAGTAAATCACGAGGCCCACCACATTGATTTCCATCACCAGCCTGACACCACTAATGTATGTACATCTTCATTAATATTATTTTATTGCCAGTGGCTATTTAAGAAAGAATGCAGGAGAATGTAACATTGCATGTGGATCATTAGCTTTTAGTTACTATTCTAATTCTCTACACTAGCAAATGAAGTGTAAAAATAGCCCGCAGCCTCTGCCACCTGCTTCCCAGCCACTGTCCAGTGGTTAATACTTGGACTCTTTCTTCATGCAGCTGGTCTGCTACTCAGTGGGAGCCCTACTTTCTGTTCCTGGGGAGCAACCATGAAATGTCATTTATCATGGCTATAGCAAAGCCCTCTGTCTATTTTTTTTTTTATTTTCTCTAAATAGAAGAAACAGCTGTGCTTTCTACCTCAACGTTATTTAAATATTTAGTGAAATGGCTGCCTAGTTTTGTCATCATGCAGATCATCAATAATGACACAGGAGTGCACACACTGTCTGCCATGAGCACATAATGCCAGTAATTGCATAAAAATGCTAATGCTACAAACACACTTTTGATAACAAATTACCAAATTATCTTGGAATCAGGTGGAAGACAGGTTTCTCTGTTTCTCCCTTCCTCCCACTCTGGGAAGCCACTAAGTGGTTTGAATGTAATTATTGCTGTGCTATGTACAACCATTGTGTAAGTGCAGCCTCAAACCTGACTTGCTCCAGCAGAGCTCAGTGTTAGATTTGCCAAGTAAGCATAAGTGACCTTAACACGGAATTACACCTCTCACAATCAAACTGGAAGAGCTGTTTCAGATAACCCAGCAATGCACAAACTGCAAAAAAATCATTGTATTTTTATGAAATTTCCTCAGTATAATCTTTTCTTAAAAGAATGAGTTGTATAGATTTAAAACCTCAAACACACATTCAGGAAAAACCTCAAACAAAATAAACCCCAAGGATATTCTAGAGCATAAGGCTTTCTTTCCCACATTTCTGTCTCTTGAATCAACATGTATTGCTTCTAACACAGCTGATGCTCTTATAATTATGAAATTTGTACAGGAATCCTGTGACCTCAAAAATATAGGATAAAGAAAGAATCTCCACCTTGGTTTTTAACAACCCCATCCCCAAATACCTTCCTTGTTCAACACAGGACTAAGTGACGTCATCAAAAATGAGCAAGATGATACGTACTATACAAGTCAAACTGCTCTTTCAAATCTAGTCTAAATGAAATCTCTAGGTCTGAAATAAAACTATTCAATGGTATGTCACATTGAGTTACTGTTAACAAGTACAGTAGACAAAGACCTGAAGCTGTACGCTCACAACCAGAGAATTCTTGTTTTCTCCTTGCTACAGGTGGGCAGAGTGAAAGTTTATCTTCTGCAAAACAACTGTCATATCATATGAAAGTGCCACACTAAGCAATAACTTAGTCTCTTGCAAAGCACCACTGTGTCTTCCAGTGCTGTGTCAACAGCAAATACCAGTTGCCAATAGGTGGGGTGGCAAGCGAAGATCCATTTAGAGAGATAGTGGGTGAACCACATGTATTACTACACATACATATTTTCACCTATACCACTAACCCCCCTAGATATTTGCTTCAAATGTCTAAAAAAACCAAGAGCTAATGCATCTAGATAGAATATTGCCATCTATACTTACCACATGTCAAGGCAAGTGGAATATTCTGTTGATCCCAGAAGGACATCTGGAGGCCTGTACCATAGAGTTACTACTTCATTAGAATATGTATGACTGGGAACTGATTTAGCTCTTGCAAGACCTGTGGGGTGAGCACAAATCAAGAAATGTAAACAAAATAAAAAATAGTTTGCTGTATAGTTACAATCCTAAAAGGATACAGGAGCACACCTCATGTAACATGACAGCATGTTGCAAGCCTACTTTTCTTCTAGTACTGGAGTAAATTACTTCAAAAAAGAACATGCTAACATCTGTGATTTGGTACCTGGCTAAACAGAGGTGTGAATATTATGAAGGGATAATAAAATATGATTTCCATAATGACAACTACAGGCACACAGGAGAGATGCAAAGACACATTGTGGTGTACCTAAATAAAAGACAAATAAACAAAAATTTTAATTGTCATTAGCTGTTTATCCTCAGGCATCAATAGCCTTATATTTCAGTGTTATTTAGGAAAAGGAAATGAAAAGGAAACTCCTAGACAAATGATGCCACAGGTGAGATATGGCTTTTTAGGGAAGCCAAAGGAAACGTTCCACAGCTTACACTGTAAATCCGAGCCTCCTTATTCTAGTTCATATTTGAAAGTCATAGACACACAAATTACCATTAAAATAAATATTAATATTGCAATAATATACCAGAAAATGGTATGTGAAAAATTCTCCTCTCTCAACAAATGTGTTTTGGCAGTGCACCAATTTCAGAAATCATTTCAACTAAATGTGCAGCCTACTAAAAATAAACTATTTACAATAATTGTTTTTTAAGCTTGTCAGTCATTTAAAATAATTCACATTACTACACAATCATGAGGTAGATTATCACATGCTAAAACCAGTAGTAAAGAGAGTACTATTCCAACAAGTATGCTTCTCAGGCAGAAAACTCTCTCCTCTAGAAAATGGAAGAAGATTTTCAAGGCTAAGGTGACTGCTCCCATCCCAGGCCTGCAAATGATTTTTCCAAATTATCTGCTCCTACCTACTGCATTGAGACCATCCACTGCCTCACTGGGAACACTGAACACGCACAACTAATGGAATCAGGAGAATGCACTACTGGGTGTTTTTTTGCATCTTCCTGAACTACTGATTTTCCTTTCACAAAACAAATGGAATTATGAAACAGAAGGTTATGTTTCACACCTTACAGAAACAAAGTTATACACTCAGAAATAAATAAGTAACATGAGAATTCCCGAAAGAGTGCACACGAGAGTCCTTTGCCCCTCTATCCATAATACACTGGAGAAGCTATTTAAGAACAGTTAGTCTGAGGGAATATATCTCCATAGCAATGATGGCAAATCTTGCCAGCAGATTGCATTATCAACTGATTGTAGCAGTTAGACCACTATAAGGGAATAATTTTTTTTTTACATTTGTGCACCTGGCCATCAGTTTCATAAATAAGTTATTTAGTACAGGCCCAAAGAGGCCAAAGGAGAGGTTACAACACATACTCTACAGTGCCTCTGCCTCCAGATTAATGCTTTTGCTTCTAGAAGACCAGAAACCACCAAAAGCTTTAACTGGTAAACAGTTCTTATCCCTAGCACACAGAACCATTAACAAGTCTGAGTTTCTGGGCATCTATATTCCATGTGACTAAATGGAAACAATATTCTCTGAATTTGTGGATATGGAATATATAAACAATATAAAGTTTATGACAGCATTTGAGAAGCCTGCATGGTGAATGACTCCTCCTTTGCCAGTCTAAACTCTCCCCATTAGTTTTGTTTGAGGAGGCCTGAACTTTTTTGCAAACAACTTCTCAAATATTCTACCTAGCTTTGATAGAAGAGGTATTAGCAGGCTAGGAAAGGCATTTTTAAGAAGTCAGCAACACTGTATGTTTTGGGGAAAACCTATCAAAAAACTTGAGAGCTTGTGGGATGAAAGATTAGTTCAGATTTCCATGAAACAAATCCATACATGTTGCTACAAACTTTCCAGAAATCTCCCATGTAGAGAGGAATGAGTACCCAACCTGCCACACCAGAAGTCACACTGCAAATAATAGACTATCTGTGCATGCCAGCCAGTTTCTGCCACTTTACTGACCAGGATGGAGCTTGGCAAGCGTTACAGTCAACCCAAGCACATCTCTCCTCCTCTTCTGTGACTGTTCAGCGTGGAACCACTCCTCCCATCCTGCTGGGAATGCCACCCATGCTGTTTCCTCAACATACTGCTTGCTTCTAGATTTCCTCCAGTTCTGATTCATTACAGGTTAAGTAAAATCCATCTGATTTTCAAAGGACGACCTTTAGGGGCTACTCCCAGCCTGTTGGACAACTAAATGTCCATTCTTCACTCCCAAAACATGATGAAAATCTCTTTTGAGGTTAGCTGCTTCATTTGATTTCTCAGTTATAAGAGGATCATCACTGGAATGGAGAAACTTTTAAACAAACCCTTAATTTGTAAAAGCAAGTTGAGGCCATACATTGGCATCTGACAGCATCATTGGGTTGAAGAGGTGTCCTGGTTTCAGTTAAACCATGACAACAGGCTGATGGGTCCAGGCCATATGTTTTATGTTGTGGCCAATTGATTTCCTAGTTGGACACATACACTGCTTTGGAAACTAAACAGCTCAGTGGAAAGCAGGAGTGAAAACCCAAGGGAAATACAAAAGATAAAATCTGGAAGGAGAAAGCCTAGCACAGTCCCACTATTCAGTCAGTCACACCTCCTGTGCAGGACTGAAAGGACCTGAATTAGGCTAATGCTGCAGAGGAGCTCCTTACTTTCAGGGAGGGAAAAACCTTTGCTTTTTCTTACTAACACTCTGCACAAAGAAGGCGTTGGAATTATGCATACTTTCACTCAAAGTCTCACAATTTATGCAAATGTCTCTCATCACACTTGAGACAAGAAAAAATACTCTCATCTTTCAGATATATTTACAGTATAAAAATAATGTTATCAAAATTTTTATGTGAAACTCCAACATGATATTGCATTTCTTGTTTTGATGCCCAGATGCAAATAGATGACAGTTTAACATGGTTTTATTCAGATATCCTTCTGCAGGAAAATTTCATACATATTTTACACCCCTTTGCACATCTAAATATGCTTACTCATGCAAAATTTATTTAACCACATCCTTCAACTGAAAGAGAACTGAAGGGTAAGATTAATTAGCACAGCATGTTCGATCACTTTCTTTAAGGGTCCCCTGTCTGTTTCCATGGTTACACCACAGGAAGAGCAACAATCTCATTTTAAAAAGACAGAGCTTATAGGGGATCTCAAAACTTCAAACATTAATAACCAGTGTGCATAAAAGCGAAAAGGTAAATGGAGGATCACCAGGTGAGTACTCAATATTTATATATTGCTCTTGAGCACTCTTTTTGCCTGGAAACGTGGAGAAAGGACCTCCTGACTAGCGGTGAACTCCTCTCTGATTCCTGTGTTGTCTGAAAGATAAAAGATCAACATATGTCCTGCTGTTGCAGCCCTATTTTGATAAAAAGAATCCAAGCATAAGGCCCAGTTATTAAAATTAAGATCGTGTCAGACACACTGGGGAACTTGTGTGCAATTATGGGAAGGATAGACACTCTTCAACGTTCTCCAGACACTATTATTTATCCAAAATGAAAGAAGAAACTGTTCTGATATATTACTTGCACAAGATCGTCTGTCTGCATTCTGACACAAACAACAACTTTAACTCATTCACTGAGCAACAGATCAGGATACCCTGCAAAATCCTGTATTTAAAATACAGTGAATGGTATATGCCTGTATAGGTAAAGGTCTTTAGCACAGAAAATCACCTGCAGCCCCTCTGAACTTAAAAAAAAAAAAAAAAGTAGGAAGATATTTTCTTCCTTGGTAAGCACAATTATCTCTGCTCTAATTTGGCTTTATCTTAGAAAGTATATTTGATTTTACCTTGGATTTGTTATTGACAAAACTCATTGCAGTGGTTCATTATCACTGTAATTTCTAAATTGTGTTTGGCTTTTACAAGAGGTTCTAGCTATATCCAGACTCAAGACCTATCCAATATATCTTTGGCTATATGAGCACAAATCTTAATATTTGATATCTCTCTAGCTGCAGGATAGCTTTCTATTCAAGTTCATATGACAATCAGGGAGCCTTTGTTGACAGCTAATACGATTCTGCAAACGAGTAAACAAGTCACGTGCAAAAACGAGGGCTTACCAACCATGTGCATGATTTCCCATTCTCTTATATCTTAAATGTGTTGAGCAGTTTATTATTTTGATTCAGATATATTTAAAAGGGCTCTAGGAACCAGATTTTTAAAAAAGAGCTTTTGCTGCTGGTTTTCCTTGATTCAGATTCTTTACACACTTCCTTGTTTTTAGCTTCCTGTTTTAACAATTACCTAGAGTTTGAGGTAAATGGCTTCTCGAACTCTAACTATGCCTCAGTAACAATATTAAAATTTTGTTAATGCTTTCTGTTCTAGATCATGAACTATTAACTTACCCTATTTACTCAGCTACTTGTTTTCCAACAGAAGCACTTTTATTCAATGAATACCTGAGTGACAATAAGATGAACTAAAATGGGTGGAACCGCTGGCACTACCTCAAAGGAGCAGTGAGTGCTGTAGCCCAGAAGCCAGTTCTTCACAACCAAAACCATCCTGCAGCCTTTAGGTCCCTCTACTTTTTACCTGAATGCATCTGTCTCTAAGACACAGTTTTACTAGAGCAATTGAGTTAAATTCCTCTCAAGTAAGATATATTACCTACAATATCCTGTGTCCTGGTCCTAATACAGCCATTAGCTTATGGTAGTGCTGTTCATTTATAAAAGTTACTCACTAGCAGGGAGAGTCTAATTAGGATCCCAAATTAGAATACCCAAAATGCACTTTAGGAATGACTAGTCTTCCAAATTGGAGTGCAGGAGTCAGTTTCCAAGAGACAGAGAGCAGTAAGTAAGGCAAAAGGCATGCGTGACTCTCAGCCTGTCTGGTTTTTCCAGCTGTTATCAGTTGTTCTAATAAAAGATTACTTTTCCCCACAAATCTTATCTCATGTATGACTTCAGACTCACAGTAACACAGATGATAATTATTCTAGTCTGTGAATGGGAGTCAACTATCAATTCACAAACACAAGTTACAGAATGGTGAGATGCAGAAATACTTTTTCTGCTACCAGAAAGAACAACTGTAGCACTCATGAAAAGTGTTTTTCTCTTTCCAACAAATCCAACATCACCCTTTTCATCATCATCTCTTTTCTCTGTCTCCTGTGCCACCCAAAGGATCATAGACAATAGAAAAGAGGGATACAAGAAAGAGCTCATCTGTTGATTGTGTATTATAGGATCCATTTCGTTAATTTGACTGAAAGCCATTCTACATAAAAACCTTTTTATTTCCTTGTTTTAAAATCCTTATAAGGAACTCCTGATATATTTTGAAAAAAGCAAACAGATGTTGAACATATACCATGACTGCTCAATTCACTCATGGTCTATAAGCAGAAAAAAGCACAGTAAAAATTGGAAACTATGCAAAAAGGTGGTATGGAAATGCAAAAGAAATATACAGACCACTTTTGACACAAGGAAAATACATCTATTCCCATGACCTTCTGGGTCAGCATGAATATATTTAAATTGCCTCTGCCAGTCTGGATGAAGAACAATAACAATATGGGCATGGGGGAGTGGGGAATAAATAAACACTAAAACATTTACATAGATGAAATAGCTAACAGGACTCAGCTAACAGGCACAGTAAGCAACTTCACATCAAAGATAATCTTTGCACTACAGAAAAGACCTGAATTCATTATGGACATGATACACATGCCTACAATAGCCGTAAAAGCAGATTTATTTATATCTTGCTTTCCAGATTCAGGATTTTTATTTAACAATCTGTTATTTCACAAAAAAGTCTGCAAGATGATGCCCTCTACTCCCTAAAAACATCCCAGCAGGTACACTCAACTTCGTTAATAAGGCTGCAAGTGAAAATGTCAGAATTGCTCATTCCACAGAGAAGTTATTAGGTTCAAAGCAAAAAGTCAACAATGGCTGAATGGTTTTAAATTAGGAAGATCTGTAGAGTTCAGAGAGGAAGTTCTAGAAAGGACAAACAGGTAGAAAATAATTCTTCACTGAAAATGAGAGCTAATGTAACTCAGGATATTTTGAGTAATAATAATAATAATTTATATGTGGAATTTTAAGATAAGCAATGATTTTTCTGAAGACAAGAAAGGTAACAGACCATTTTCACACAGTTTTGAGGCATAGGTGTTTCACTGCCATTAGGATTTTCCCCTAATAAATAAAAGGAATCCAGAATCACAGAATCACAGAATACTATGAGTTGGAAGGGACCCACAAGGATCATCTAGTCCAACTCACCATCTAACGCCCGTACAGAGACCGAACGCAAAAAAGAAAAGAAAAAAAAGGTGATTCAGGAGAAAAGTGTTGTATAGAGACAAATTCAGAGCTACAGATGTCCAATTTGGAAAAGTATCAGAAAGCACTGACCACAGAAGTTAGCAACTCATTGCAGGCTATTTTGTATGATGCCAACAATTTACTATGATCCCTATCTGTACAACTAAAAGCAGGAAAGCAGGACTGCAAGAGTAATTTCTGGATGACTCCATCTGAGGTTCAAGAAAATATGAACCAACCATTATCAATCGGTACTTCGATAACTTATCATTTGATAAAAGTGTAGTAGGCATTTGATGTATTGGATGAGACAGGTTAAACACAGCATAACAGTAAAGAAATAAATATGCTTGCTCTGTGCTCACCAAGACTTACGTTTTTTAGAAAATCATCATATAGACAAACAGCTTCCCTCTCCTTTTGGGTGAAAAGAGGACTGAACACACACCACAGTCAAGTCAATAGTGTATAGGGCAGCAGTACCATTTAAATCCTTTTAGTTTCATGTTGTATTAAATCTAACAGTTGAAGAATTGTTTAATAAACACAATTTTGTGCTACTGTAGTGATTCATAGTTACCCAAATAGAAACAAGAAAGCTAAGCTTCACCAGCAGTTTTATCTTTAAACATCTAATCCCTGTTGTTTACACTCAGGTAATTTTGTTTATTAACTGACCATACAACAGTGGCAGTGACAAGGTGATGCACACACTGCCCTCTCCTCCTACTGAAGGAGAACTCAGTGCAGTGAATCTATCCAGTGCTGGAAGAAAGGCAACAACAGTAGCATGACCACTGGGATGTTACTTTCATGGAGTGATTTATCCCAGTGGCATACTGTAATTTTGCTGATCCATCATTTCCCATCTAGAGGTAAAATATTGGGAGAATTTTGATGAAGGGAATAGCTCAAGTTATGATCAGCTACTAAAAGGATAACCAAGAATCTCCAAATTTATTTGAACTTGTTTAGGATAAGTAGTACGTATAACAAGAACAGGGCTACATGGAGAAGCAAGTACAGTATTTGAACAACACTAACATCTTCAGACAAACAGTACTTCTGTAAAGCAGAACTAACAACTATTTTATTTATAAATCAAACAACACTGCCATTTGACATTACCTCCCAGGAGTGGAATTCGTGAATTTGAAAAACTTTCACCATGGGGGTAATGAAACCATCAATTCTCACAGTAGAAGGTCTGACTTATGCATAAATGGCACAATTCTACAGCTAGCACTCACCAGATTCTGGCCCCTGAACTGCACAGCCAATGAAAGTGGGTCTGATGTGCCTCCTTTTCCAACTAAGGTGTCACCTGAGTCTACATTTCTGCACTGCAGAATGCAGCTGCATTTACGTATTCCACCATCCAGCCTCATCTTACAAACCATGTCTGCCCTGCCTGCCAAAAACAGGTCTTGAGTGATCTTGGAGTTTAATCCAGGCTGCCAGTACCCAAGTCAGACTATAGATAATACAGATATTCAGCTGACTTTTGTCATTGCTACAATATTATTCTCACAGCTTAAGGACTTCCTTAGAGGGTAAAACACTGTCTTGGAGTTCTGCCGATCCTTGTGGGTCCCTTCCAACTCATAATATTCTGTGAATCTGTGAATCTGTAAAAGTCCAGTATGTTTTTCATGTGCTATCACATTAGTACAAACAGTCACATACTAAGCAATGCTCACAGCATCTAAAACCACATCTGACTGCACTGGCTTAAGAGAATTTTCAGAGAAAACTGGTCCTTGAAGTTTGCCAATGAGCAAAGTTTTATGAGCAAATTTTAAGCAGATGTAAGCATGTCTCATTTAGTATCACATCCTGCAACCTGAGCACTGTAAAACAAAATGGGCAAAGAATTGCCAAAATTTCAAGAAGCTAACAGTAGGCATTTGTGTTTATAAAGAATATTTTAGTGATCTACTGGCTTGGTTTTTTTATTCCTTTCTTTCCCACCCACACTCACCTTTTTTTTAAAAATTTATTTAGGTTTTTTGTAAGGTCCACAGACAAGTCAGTGCTGAACCAAATTTCCAGCCTACTTGAGGAGTCCATAGCTAATATAAAACCATAGCAGTGAAACACCCTTAAAGCAAATATAGTCACAAGAGCAAAGAAATTTGGTGTCCGTGTGACTTAAAAACTGCTGCAGTAAGAAGGATATAAATATATTCATGGCTGTGGGTGGGAATAAGTGATTAAATCTGAAAATCTTCTTCTTCTTCCTTATTTCCAATGACCACACAAAAAAATTTGTTCTATAATCTCACATATTATAAACCATAAAACCCAAAGGTGGTAAAACCTGAACTGATCATGGAGAAGAGCTTGAAGATCTTCAATAAGGTGAAGACCTAACCAACTATTCTCCCTACCATGTAACTCAAAAGTCACTCAGCACCATCTTCTCCCCATACAAAACAATTAATGGTCCCATATCACCCAGACAAAAAGCTGCTGATTCCTGATCTGCCACTTGTAAGTTTGTTAAATTTCGGTCTTTCAAATTATAAAAACCAAAGGTCAAGTGAAGTTGGGTTATTTGTGACATATATAAGGGTATCTACTTGAAGTTATCATCTATTTGTATAGTTTTTAGAAATGGAAATCACAGTAGAAGTGTTAGGAATTGCAAAGACAAGCACTACCTGATCTCTCCTTGCTATCATCAAGGCAAATGGATGCAGGGGAAACTTTCATTTGAATGCAAGTAGGTCTGTAATTGTGATTTTCATTTCCATGAGGACTAATGGTGCATCTAAGAGTATATTGATAAAACCATCACTGTGATTTTCAGTGCAATGAAAAAAATAATGCATAAATTATGAAAAATTACCTAGATAAAAAGTGACTGTTTTACAGAAAGGTAAGGTTTTAAACTGTCTTTATTTTAGACAATGTTAAATGGCTTCTTTATTTTAGACAATGTTAAATAGCACATTTCTCTTAATGAACTGCCAGTTCTGCTCAAGTTAGTCTTTTTCTTTGCATATCAATATTTTTGTTGACTGACAACAAATTCTTCTTTAATCCACACCTTTCCCAGTTAACCTTTAATATCTACATAGCTGATTACTTCCTTTGTAAAATAAATCTGCACAACTATTAACACAGGAATTACATTAAAATGATTTTAAAATGTGACATAATTTTTCCCTATATAATACAGAATGTTCCCTTAAGTAAGGAAACATTAAAAAAATCATCATCAAACTAAGAAAGCAAAGATGGAGAGCACTATGGGAGCGACCTGGATGCCTGTATTAAAAAGTTTTACCATGAGCGATGATCATGTGGGTCCCTTCCAACTCAGAATAACCTGTGAACCTGTGAACAGTACTTTCTCCTGTAGTACTTTTTCCATGTATCAGAAACAAGTAAAGAAGCTTCAGAACTATAAAGTTTTAAAGAAAGTTTGATATTTTCAATACAGGAGCTTGTAGCCACAGTAAACAAAAGGGGATGGACTAAGGCCATGACAGAAGCAAGATGTTTAGGAAGAGAAAATGTTCTCATATGAAACTGATAGAACACCATCATGAGATGGAATAAGGCTTTTTTTTTTTTTTCTTCAATTAAAACAAGGGTTCTTTTAAATACATTTACAGATTCATTTGTATGGATATACAGTAAACCACCACTTATTTGCAGTTTCGTTCTCTGTGGATTCAATCCCTCATGGTTCATTTTTCAGCAAAAAGCAGGGTCTGGGCATGCGCAGAAAACACCATGAAGATAGATAGCTTATGAATAAGCAATCAAACTCGTAAATATGTAAATAAACTCCACCCATCATCCCACTCCCCTCAGTCCCAGAGTGCTCAGGCAGTGTCTAGGGGCTGTCCGTGCTCAGCAAGGGCCAGGTGCGGGTGCCTAAGGGCCCATCATACTGCCCCCCTCAGCCCCAGGGTGCTCAGTGTGCCGGTGCAGCCCAGCTTACAGGAGCACTCGCTACCTGTCTAGGGCCTCTGGTGGATGAGTGCTCACTCACTATTTTCTCGGGCCGCCTGTGGGGGGCTCCCAGTGCCTACTTCTACACCATGGTGTCATGGTTTGATCTCTGGATGCCAGAGATTCACCCACAACNTTGAAAAGCAATCAGCAAAGATTGACATAGACGAAAATTCAGTATGTGGTCCTACTTTATATTTACTATTACAGTAATACCTTGCTCATTTGCACCTCCGATTCGTGGCTTCGCTGATTTGCGGTTTCTTAATCCGCGTATAGTATTTCTGGATTAGCGGAGTTGCCCGGTTGACGCATGCACAGTACTTGCATATTCGTGCTTCCAGCTTCACATTTTTGTGTATTCGCCGGTTTTGCCACCATTCGCGATTGCATATTCTTGGGGGTTTTCTGCTGTGAATCTAATTCATGGATTGGGCAATTTGCGGGACCTATAGGAAACCCATAATCCACGAATCCGGAGGTAAGACTGTAGTAGAGAGAAGCTAAATTTTAATTTTAATTGAAAACAGAACTCCACCATTTTTGCAAATTACTGTCTCCAGAGAGTAAAACTGTATCAAATTTACTCTTTCTCCATAGACCATGAAACTAAATTTCTGCCCATAAGATATTCTTCCTGCACTGACTCTCATGATAGCAATGTTTTATTTATATTTAACTGATACCACAATAAATCATCAGATCTATGAAGCAATTTAGATGGAGATCCATAATGGGAATGAAATGCCAAATAGATACAAGCAGGCATGAGTACCTGAACCAGCACTAGACCACACATTCTCTTGCATCTTCCCCTCTACAACAATTCTTTAGCCCAAATGCCAGATCTACCCCGTTGCACTGCTGCTGTTCAAAATTTTCTGCCACCTACACATCTCCTCTCCTGTCTTCAGCACAGATCTGGGCATGATAAAAGAAGGTCACAAGCACAGCATATGAAGTATTTGCTCCTGGGAGGGAATGGAAAAGAGGCAGCTTTAGCTACTCCCTGACAGCAGCCAGCTGTACCATTAGAAACTGAGAAAGAAGGTCTGGGAGTGGAGGGAAAGCCTATCATCATGGGAAAGCAAAATAAAGAAGCCTGCCACAGGTCTCTGGGTCCACGGCATCCACAGTTTTTGCAGCCTACTACTTTAATCTTTCCTCCAAGAGAAAAGATTTGAAGCTCCTGTAGCTCTGCTCCTAAGCTCTAGCCTTACATTCCCTGGATCTGGAAAGTAACATGGAGTGCAAGGGCTTTTTCACTGACTCTGTAACATGCACTCAAGGCTACACCAGGACAAATACACAGTCTGCTCTGCTGCTCCAGGCCTCCAGCCCAACCACCGCTGTGAACAGCAATGATGTATTTACAGTTAATTACAGAAATAACTGTGTTACATAAAGACCTGCAACTGTCTCAGGTTTGGACAGTTTGAGTTGCACTTTCCAGGTTCCCACTTCCTGTTTTTCAACTTACAACACAGTCAGTGAAGTCATCTTTATTTCTTGATATTTAATACAAATAGAGCCCATCACTGTCCTTCCTGGGGGTACAAGAATCAATTCTTCAGATTTCAAAGACTATTATCAGAGTGGAACAGGCTGCATCTGGAGTAACAGCACTCTCCCACAGGAATACGGAAAAGAAAAGCATTTATTTTTTCTCTCTTCAGTTCAGATAGAGTGTTATAAAGATGTATGACCGACATTTGGGGTAAATTGGTTCTCTTCACCCGCAGCAGCCTCTGATAAAAAATATCCATTCTACCATATCCCTTGTACCCGCAGAGGGGCTGCTGTGGAGGGCACGAGCTCCTGTAGGCCAGCTGTCTCAGGGGTCACCCAGGCTGCTCCTACAGCTCACCTCAAATGCCAGGGAGCTGCAGCCCTATTGCCCACCTTTCCTCAGACTTACTTGAAGCCAGGTCACAACAGGGAGTCAACCTACATAACTAGAGAAGTTCTCAGAGGAGTTTTGCAAACCATTTCATCAAGATTCACTGACAATATGCAATATCAGCTCTTGGGGCACTGTGACAACTCCTTGTATCAGCATCTTCAAGAACTGATATTCTGTGTAACATTTACACAAGAAAAGCATAGCAGTTATCCACACAAGCAATCTTTTATGCTATCCAATCTTTCATATGAATTTTATACAGTGCATTATAAAGAAATTCCTTATGGGATTCTTACTATGAATAAAAATATTTTTTCAAGTTGTCACCATACCTTTAATAATTTTAACAGTAAACTATATAGCAATAAACTTGTCCCTCATAATATACCCCTGACATGCTCCCCACAGAAAAATCTATATAGAAACACATGGAAACATCCTCTCTGATACTGAGCTGCAGTTTTAAGCTGCAACTCCATTGAGTATAATCTCCTTTATTATAATCCTGAAGTCTCCTTGTTCCTGCTATCTATTATTAATCACCCTATGTATCTAGGAGAATGCATGGTTGAATCACACTTACTTGATTTTTTCTTTTACTACATCACAGGGCTTTGCATGAACAAAACTCCAAAAGCTTAAGGCAGGACTTCCATCGTAATGCAGACCTCCTGCAGCTCCTTTCTCATCCAAAGCGATCCCCAAAGACAACAAAAAGCTGACAGGAAAAGCTTCAGGGTCAGCGTTATTCGAGTGAGTAAACGAAAAACATTTTCATTAAGATAGTCATGCTATTTTTTCTCTCCAAAGCCCACTCACAAATGAGAAAGAGTAACCCTCTTAATGCAGGAACAGGAAGCAAAGCATTAAAGTACTAAGTTCCTAATGCTCTTTCTCGTCCACCCTGCAACATTAGAATTTGTTGTAGTGTTACCACAGTTTGAAGATTTTTTTAAAGGACTAAAACTAACAAAAATTGGGGCATAAAATGGGAGGACAGGAAACATATATTCAAGTCTTATAAAATAATTAAAAATTACCAATCTTCAAGTTTTCCTATTCTTATAAACTACTGTCAAAAATTCTACACTTGCTGTTCCGTATTTTGAAATTTTACTTTGCACTTGTCTCTCAGGTGCCTGCATAATTTATACATTGTGTCTTGGAGCCATGGCATAGAGAAAAAGTCGCTATACATACTAGAAAGAATAGCATTCAAATAAAATATATGATTACATGGAAGGTCCTTCCCATTACAATAACTGCACAATTCAAAACAAGAAAGCAAACAGGTCTCTGAACCTCTCATCCACCCACTTCATATAGTTCACTTACACTGCAGGCCTAACATAACAGATGAAAGTGAGAGGTAGATGCAGAAAAGATTCACAAACAAGCAATTCCTTCAACCATCAGCAGGTTGATCAACTCACAGATAAAGCAGGTCAAGGGCCCTACTAATAACTTGGCCAGTTTCTCTCACAGTCTCAGAAGAGCTTTTAATGCCTCACGTGCCAGCCAAGTGTCAATGTTTTGTTGTTGACACACATTCCCCGATGATTTCCTCAGTACATCAAAAGGTGATGTCACAGGTTCACAGGTCATTCCAAGTTGGAAGGAACCCACAAGGATCGTCTAGTCCAACTCCCAAGTGACTCCCACACAGGGATCGCACCCATAACCCTGGAGCCATGGGCACCACACTCTGTCCATCTGAGCCTCCCATTGTCTAGACCATGCCAATGAGTTCCTCGTCCAGTCTTTTCTTAAACACCTCCAGGGATGGTGACTTCACCACCTGCCTGGGCACACCATTCAATGAGAGATCGCTCTCTCTGCGAAA
>WEKX01006845.1:0-11377 GCA_013390025.1 Pitta sordida
TCACAGCAAGCACAGGTGTTTTGCAATTTCTTTTAAGTGTAGTCTGCGTTTCTTAGACCGCATCACTTTTATTTAAACCAACCACTTATAGTAGTTATGTTTGTCCTGCTGTTAACTGGATTGTGAAGGGAATGGTCACATGCAGAGAGTTTGGCAAGGATTTTACCTCTGACTGAAGAAAAAAGGATTGAGTGCAAAGGGCAGAACTGAGACAGAATAATGTATCCTGTGCAAAGATCCTAGGGTCCAATTGACAAATTTGATCTTCTAAGAAAAACAATCACTCCAAATGGCCAACACTGTCATGGCATTTGCCTACTACTATGAGAAATGCACTGTGTTATATTTAAGAAGTTTGGAAGGATGTGCTTATCTGACCTACAGTATTCTCCAATGTTAACTCATTAGAAGAAAGTGTTCAAACTCCAACTTCTAGTGACCTGTTATGTTGGGAAGATGATGAAGCAACAATAGTATTTGCCAAGGATATTTATTAATTTAATGGAAATCCTCATGGCTAAGAATTTTCTGTTAGTAATGAAGAAATCCCCATATCATTGGCCAATGGCTGACTTTGGGGATCACACATCCAGAGATGTGCTGAGAAGTGAGTACAGGACAGAGGATATCACAAAGCTACATTACCTTCTCTGAGACTCAGTTCAGACCTCACTGAATAAAGCTTTGGAATTTAGACACAAATAGGTGGTGCCACATTTATGTGACATCTTAACTATGTCCTCTTGAAGCTATTCCTGTAATTTCTAATATGATTAAATTGTCAGCTTTGAGCGAGTATTGCAGAAGACTGGTAAACACAGAGATAAGCAAGAGGAATTTTAGAGAATTAGCTTCCTAAAAGCTATGGCAACTCACCTAAGGACAGATGAGTTGTATTTTTTTCTTCCACATTAGGTGAAAATAAACATAAGTCAAAGGAAGTACACGGAGCAACAATTTGCAAGAGCTGATACTTCTGACCCCAGATGTTTAATATTTCATAATTGTATCTAGTGGAGCTCTTAAGGTTGACCTTTGTCTCCCGTAATTTCATTTAGTAACATAATATTTGTCATATGAAACCTGATCAGCTTTTGTACAACCAGTGAATTCAACATGATCAGTTAAAAATCTCAATAACACTCTATGGCATTTTTGTTAATTTCCTCCATTTCTAATGGTGTGCTGACATACAGTTATGATGTGACTATCTCTACCAGGAGAATTATTAATAAACCTTTCCTAATCGCTGCTTGATATAATTTGTTGGTGTTCATTTACTACAAAGTTAAATTATAAAAATGTTTGGATGTAGAAGATGTTCCCTGAATTTGGAAAAATTCTATGTAATCTATAATGTTAATAAAATATTTTTTCTATATGTGTACTTTTATATCTGACAATTTAAGGCTAACAAAGTCTACAATGATTTTGGTACCCAAATCTTTCTTTCCTCCTAGAAAAATCTTCCTTCCTGATGCTCATGTTATGTATTGTTTACAAATTACCATCAAATAAGACTTTCATCTGTTGTTCAATCTTCTGCAGCATAATGGCTGCATGTTAATAGCGGGCTGTGGTTGCCAAGGGCAACAACACTGCTTCAGCATCAAAAGGCAAGTACCATTTTGTGGATGGGGACATACAGATCCCAATTTGCTGGACTCCATCATACATTTTCCTGCTCTAAGAGCAGAAAAAACTGTACCTTTTCTGCTGAATGCTATAAGTAGACAGTAGTCAAATGGATCACATGTAAAACTGAAATGTCAGGCGCTTTGCTCATTGGACTCAAGCAGAGCACTGAGGATGGGTCATAAGAACAGCCAGTCTCAGACTCATCTACAAAAGCACACTGAGCGTGGCACCTGAAATCCTTGAGGTAATGATACAAAAAATATGGTAATTCAGTTAATAGTCACAAAAAACAAACAAGCAAATAAAACCCCCTCTTTGTCAAATCACTTTTCTGAAGTCCGTTAAAGCATTCCATTATTCCACCTTTGCTAGGAAACCACAGCAACTCTGAGCTCTGCGTTTCTTCTGCAGTACAAATGCACAATTGAATTTAAACTGTTGAGATTAAATACAGTTTTACCTCAACTATTCACGTATAATTATTTGATGCTTTACCTATTAATGAAAAATTAATTAACCAGTTATTCACAAATACTTCTGGTTGACACATGTGCAGTTGTTCTGCTTTGCAGAGGGGCAGAGCAGCCACTCCCTGTGGGGCGAGCAGGTGGCATCTCTCGCTCGCTGGGGACAGGGAGAGATCACTCCCTTATGAGTGTTGCAGAGGTTATATGGCATTTATAGTCCCTTGGCACCATGAGACAGTGTGTGCCTGTGTGTCCATGTGTTTTTGTTTTACTGTTTCCATGGGTACAGGCAGGGGAAACAATACCTGATAGCAGGGGGAAAACAAGCCAAGCTGCATGCTTACATATGTGCATATGAATAGCCTCAGACAAAGTGCTCCTTCCAGTGCTACCTGCTGGAGTTCAAGGGAAAAAAACCTTTAGCTCTCACACTCCTGTCTGCCCAGAAGGAGCAGGGGATGTCACAGTGTTCCAAATTGCAATATTTCCAACAATAATTAGTCCTATCAATATATGGTCAGTATTCACAGATTTAATGTTCAGTGGGACCTCCACAAGACCCCAAGCCCATGAATCTGGAGACGTGACTGTATTGTTTAATGAAGAAGCAAGAAAATATTTAAGTCCAGAGTCTATTGTATTAAATGTTTAGCTTCATTTTCTGACACACTCATAAAATATATTTATTTTTATTTATTGCTAGCTATGTTTACAAGTAAATTAATTCCATTTTGTATTCAGCCATAAAAGTTGAAGGAGCTGAGTGATGTCATTGCAAGGCCACTGTCAGTTACCTTGGAAAAAGGCTGTGGTGATTGGGTGAGGTTCCTAAGACTAGAAGAAAGCAAATGTAATTCCTATTCTCCTGAAGGGCAAGAAAAAGAATCTGAGGAACTACAAGACAGTTGGCCTCACTGAAGTCCTTAGATAGGTGAAAGGGCAAATAAGCCTGAAGTGTAGACTGATATGGACGAGGCAATTGAGTATATCAGCAAGTTTGCAGATGATACCAGGCTAGGTTACGTAATAGGTGATAGGTTGGAGTTGATGATCTCTACGGTCTTTTCCAACCTTACTAATTCTGTGATTCTGTGATTCTAGTGGACAGGCAATAAAAATGCATTACATTATCCCACGATTTTTTTAAAAAATCTGATTCATTAAGCATATGCAATTTTTGGGGTATATAATGATAGTGTATACAATTTATATAAAATGAGTAATTTAAACTAATATTGTGCTTGCTATCTATCTATCTATTCACAGTATTCACAGTATAGTTAAGGCTGGAAAGGACCTTGAAGATAATCCAGTCCAACCCATAATCCAACTAAACCTAATATCTACATCTATCTATCTATACATCTATCTATCTATCACAGAAGCACAGAATACTCTGAGTTGGAAGGGACCCACAAATATCATCAGGTTCAACTGGAGAACAAGCCCTATGGGGAATGGCTGCAGGGACTAGGGTTGTTCAGCCTGGAGAAGAGGAGACTCAGTGGTGACCTAATTGCTGTTTACAACTACCTGAAGGAAGGTTGTAGTCAGAGGGGTGTGAATCTTCTCTCTCAGACTGATGACACCAGAACAAGAGCACACAGCCTTAAACTACACTAGGGAAGGTTTAGACTGGATGTCAGGAAGAGGTTTTTCACAGAGAGAGTGAACCCTCAGTGGAATGGTCTTCCCAGGGAGGTGGTGGAGTCACCATCCCTGGAGGTGTTTAAGTGAAGACTCGATGAGGAGCTCAGGGTCTTGTTCTAGATGGTGGGAGGCTTGGATGGATGGAGCGTGGTGCCCATGGTTCCATGCTTGTGGGTCTGATCCCTGGGTGGGCATTCCCTTGGGAGTTGTACTAGACGATCCTGTGGGTCCCTTCCAACTCAGAATAACTTGTGAACCTGTGAACTCTTAAGTGAATGTCCGTACAGGGATTGAACCTTGGTGTTATGAGAA
Organism: Pitta sordida; assembly: GCA_013390025.1. Lineage (NCBI taxonomy): Eukaryota > Metazoa > Chordata > Aves > Passeriformes > Pittidae > Pitta > Pitta sordida. Next base: position 4,068 of record WEKX01006845.1, read on the forward strand.
CCATGTTTAAATCTAGCTGATCTAATCTCAGGGTCATGTCATAATCTCTTTTCTTTATTTTTAATTACCTAACTCACCATCCCATCATTCCATTTTCTGGACCATGTCACTGAGTTCCTAATCCAGTCTTTTCTTAAACACCTCCAGGGATGGTGACTCCACCACCTCCCTGGCCAGATCATTCCACTGAGGGATCACTCTCCCGCTCATGAAAAAGGTAATCCTAATATCCAGCCTAAATCTCATCTGGTGTGGTTTAAGACCATGTCCTTTTGTTCTGGTGCTGGCAGCCTGAGAGAAGAGATTCACACCCACCTGACTACAACATCCCGTCAAGTAGTTGTAAACAGCAATGAAGTGACCTCTGAGTCTCCTCTTCTCCAGGCTGAACAACCCCAGCTCCTGCAAGTGTTCCCCATAGAGCTTGTTCTCCTGTTCCTTCCCCATCATTCTCACCCTTCTCTGAACCCTCTCAAACACTTCAACATCTTTCTTAAACTGGGGAGACCAGAACTGGACACACTACTCAGGATGTGATCTGACCAGTGCCCAGTACAAAGGAAGGATAACTTCCCTAGTCTGACTGACCACACTGTTCCTAATACACGCCAGGATGTCATTTGCCCTCTTAGCCACCTGGGCACACTGCTGGCTCATATTAAGTTTTCAGTCAACTACTACTTCCAAATCCCTCTCTATTTCACCATTCTGCCACCACGCCTCCCCCAGCCGATACCGATGCATGGAATTGTTATGTGACCAAAGCGAAGAACCCGGCACTTGTACTTGTTAAAATCACACCATTAGAATCTGCCCGTTTCTCTAGCCTGTCCAGGTCCCTCTGAAGGGACCCTCCGGCAGTTCAACATTTGCCCCCAGCTTGGTATCATCTGCAAACTTGCTAATGGTGGACTCAAGTCCCTTGTCCATATCATCAATAAAGTTTTTAAACAGTACCGGGCCTAACATTGATCCCTGTGGGAATTCTCTAGTGACCAGCTGCCAGCTGGATGTGGCACCATTCACCAACACTCTCTGAGTTCGTCCATCCAATCAATTCTTAACCCAACAGGAAATGCTACTATCCCATCTACATACTGAGAGTTTCTTCTGAAGCTTACCATGGGAAACTGTGTCAAAATCTTTGCTAAGATCCAGGTACACAACATCCATGGCCTTTCTATCGTCAACCAGGTAAGTCACCAGTTCATAAAAGGAGATCAGGTTGGTCAGGCAGGACCTACCTCTCCTAAATCCGTGGATTAATTTTGTAGTTATTTTGCAGGTGCTGCATAATTTCCCTCAGGATTATCTGTTCCAGGACTTTACCCAGGACTGAGGTCAGGCTGACAGGTCTATAATTACCTGGACAATCTTTCTGGCCTTTCTTGTGAATGGGTGTCGCATTAGCCAACTTGCAGTCTTCTGGTACATAAATGGTAAACCAGCACTGTAGATAAATTATGGAGAATGGCTATCTATCTATCACTGTAATTTAATGAAATTTTTTGCTGTCATTGTATACTAATCTGGGGGAGGTGGAGGGAAAGCCTCAATAAAACCACAAAGAATCATAGCTCATAATTTTCAGGATAGATTATAGAATCACTAAGAATAGCAACTTGACACTATAACTTTGAAAAGGAAGCACAATGAATATTAAAAAAAAATTTTTCATTTATTTATTATAAGAAAATAGACTGGTTTGTTTTCCTGAGAATGAAAGAGCAACAGCATAAAAATTATTTAGAGAGTTTGCCCTTGACTGAAGTCTAAAATTAATCTTGAGTACTCTTCTTTTAGATTGCTTTCATTATACATCAATGAGTTTGTATGTGTCATCCTGAAGAATCAGGTAGCACAAAGAAGGCATTCAAATAGTGACTGTTGTATCATGAATCACTTTATACAGTCAGATCATTAATATATTTTGTCTCATAATTACAAACATGGTTTTAATATTAAAATTTAATATCAAAATCTAATATTAAACTAATAAGGTTCTGGAATTGCCTTCCAATTAGTGTTGAGAGCAAGAAATCTAAGAAGACTTTATCATTAATGTGAACACAATTGTCAAATGAGTTTAAATGACCACTTCCAAAGCAAGTGAGAGGTTTTTCCAATTTTTCTCTCTTTTTACGAATGAAAATCTCTAAAAATCTTTGCATCTCTTTGTTGTTTTATTATACATTTTCCAGAGAACATAAAAATCATGAAATTCCCACAAGTTTCAATAATGAAATTTTATGTACTCATATCAGGTATATTTGCAACATAAACCCACAATTTATTAAATTTCTAAGTACCTACCACAGAACACATAAACATAACTTATTTTAAATCAAAAGCAGAACCCCAAACTTCCTTACTAGTACTCCTGCTACTGTTGTTCTCTTCTGCTGTCTAACTTCATGTTTTGTGTTTATTCAGAAAACTGATGTGAAGCCTTGCCTTCTAAATACTGTCTTTTTCAGAGTTAAAAAGTACAAGATAATTTTCCACATTTTTCAGTTATAACCATTCAAAGATTTTTCTCTTAATCCTTTAATTGTTTTCAGTCTTGTTGGCATGACAAATTGCTTCCTTTTCTTTCCAAATCATGCCCTTTGTCAACAGGATATTTGTTTATTTCTCACTTTAATTAAAACTGGTGAACCTTGATTACTGGCATCTTTTGTTTCATGCACCACACTATGCCTTCACTACTTTGACAAACCAATACTGAAATACAGTGAATCCTCTCTGTATCACGACTTCTCCTTCATGACCTCGCCCATTTGCGAAGCAATTTTTTCACAAATATGATTTAGCCGTCCACGAGCCCAGCTGCCTGACGCATGCGCAGTTTGACTCTCCTCCGCCGAGAGGCGGTGGCGCAGTGCCTGTGGGGCGGGACTCACCCCGCCCTGTGGGGAGGAGAGTTTGCGATGGCAGCACCGTACCCCCGGTCCCTGAACGCGGAGTCTGCCTCATGAAAGTGAGGCAAGCTGTGTACTGGGAGGGCGGCAGTCCCGCGCCGGCGGGCAGCTCTGGCACACGCCGGCGGCAGGCTCCCCCGGCATGCAGCTCCCCTGGCGTGCACGATTTACTGCAGCTTGCAGTGGCGTTTAGAGCCCTGACTTGGTCCCTGACCCGGTCCCTGCCCCTGCCTCCCCCCCACCATAAGTGCACGGGATGTTGCAGTGTTGCGAAGTTAAGGTTTTTCCAGGCTCCAGGAATGCCGAAGAGAGCTCAGGGACACCCCTTCCCCGCTGCGGAGGTGAGGCGAGCACGCACGGGCTGGTGCGGGTCCCCCGGGGTCGACGTGAGCACTGGGGTCGGACCGGGCCGGGGGGCTGGGTGGGGAGCGGCGTGGGGTTTGGGCTGCAGTCACAGCAGCCACGCAGAAATGGTTCCCTTTGCTCGCTTGTGCCAAGACAGACTACAGGAAGGAGCAAAGAATTGTCCGCAGAGCTCCGGAGTTCCGGGGGGGTGGAGCAATGGGCATGGCCTGCATGCATATTAACGACCTGCAGTTCCTTGCGAGAATGATATTTCACGAGGCCTTTGGTATACAGGTATACAGGTATAACTGTAATTTAATTTCTCATTGGTAAGGTGTCTGGTGAGGAGCCAATATAGCACATAAGCTGTTATATTTGGTTTCTTCCATTTTTAATAATTTCTTATCAGAATTCAATAACCATGAACACATCTCTACACAAGACACCCGCACCTCAAATGACCGTATGTTCCAGCAATTTAATCTCTCCCTGAGCAGCAATGACAGTCAATAAAAATACGGCCTGTATTTTGGGCCATATGCAATGAATCAAGCCCTTGATCTGTCAGTGGTAGTGGTAGTGGTTCTGCTCTGCTTTGCTCTACCTTCCCAAGTCTCCAGTGTATCACATTTGCTCACTTTAACCTCATGTAGAGCTCCCTCAGGGATTTTTATGCTTATACGCTTATGCATCATCACTTCCACTTGTATTTGAAATCATTCCATACATTTCCAAAAGCAGCAATTCATATAGAACGAACTTCTTTTAAAAACACATCTGAGACTAATATGCACTGCCTCCTCTTCCCCCTCCTCCAGTTGGAGATACAAAAGGCAAAAATCACATGTTAAGATAAGAATAATTTACTAGAAACTGTAGTGAAATAAGAAAACAAGAAGTAACAGCAATATTAATGACAAAAGTGTAAGACAAAGAACTTACGTGAAAATCCCCCAACAATAAACAAATACTGGACTACTCCATCCACCACATTTTCTCAATTGGAAGGAATCCATGATCTGTTTTCCTTAGTCTTTCTTAGTAAAACTGGTTGGTAAGCCTTCATGAAGTCATTTGCAGAACAGCAATGCTAGAGTTTCTTAAAAAAAATGGCAAGTCACAATTTCTTAATTTATTTAAAAACACAATTAGAAGGATTCATTTCAACGTTCTTAGAAGGAAATAGCAGCCATAAAGCAAACCTAGAGGATGGATACTTGCACAAAGCAACTTGCTGTCAATAATACCTGGTTCACGCATACAGTAGTTTTCACCCAAACTACAGGTTTGAGACAGCCAGCATAGCCTCATGAAGGGAAAATCCCTTCTGACAAAACTAGTAGGTTTCTATGATGGAGTAATTGCATCAGTGGATAAGTACAGAGTTTCAGATGTTATTTATCTGGACTTCTGTAAAGCTTTTGATGCGGTACACTACAGATTTTACCCAATTTGGACAGTGATGGATTTGCCAGGGGAACAGTTAAGTGTATTAGGAATTGGTTGGATGGTTGTACTCAGAATGCAGTGGTCAATGGCTCAGAGCCTTGATGAGCATCAGTGACAAGTGGTGTCTCTCAAGAGTCTGTATTAGAAGAAGAGTTATGTAATATCCTCATTAATGACATAGACATCTGCAGGTGACCTCAAGGTGAATGATGTTGTTGACACCCTCGAAGGATGCCATCCAGAGGGACCTAAAGAGGCTGGAGAAGTGAGTGCATGGGAATGTCATGTGTTTTAACAAATCCATGTTCAAGGTATTACACCTGAGTAGGGGCAAACTCTGGTATCACAACAGGTTGGGGTTAGGGTTAGGGTATGACTTGAGGGTACTAATGGATAAGAGACTGGATATGAGCCAGCAATGTGTCCTTGCAATGTGACAATGGCGGACACATCCAAGACCTTTCAGCAGGCAGCACAAGGGAAACTCTCACTGTTCCCTGCAATGCAGGGAGGGAAAAAGAAGCTCCTTCAAAAAATACCGCCTGCCTGAGGATCCAGAGCAGGATTCTGATGGTGATGGATGTCCACAGGGAAAGTGATACAGGCTCATGGCATGGCGTAGGGGGTGATACACTGATACCAGACATCTGCACATGCTGGCTCAGAACTGAGAGTGAGCCAGGTCCTCCTGGGGGCCGCTGCAAGACCACATGAGATGGTAACCAGTCAGCAGAGCTGAGTGTGGGGTCACATGGCAAAGAGCACAGATGCAGGAGACTTGCAGGATTGAAGCAAGACACAGCTTGGCTTCCCTGGGTCAGTCATGTCAGCAGGAGCTGCCAACCCAAGAGAGGGGATGACTCTATTGTGCATGCTTTTTGAATTACCCATTTTCCCATGATGTTTTATGCTGACCCAGGATTGACCTGGCTGTGAATGGTGGCACAGACCCACCATCACAACCCCTTCACAATCTTGTCTACCCCAAGACCATGGATGGCAGCTGTAGCCATATGGAACACCTGGCCCCCCTGGGAGAGGGAAGGAAGGTGTGGTCAGTGCCTGACCCTATAGCTGCATAGTGCAGTTGGGATGGAGAAAAAAATTCAACCAGAATTTAAATTCATAACAAATCAGCTCTGGGTTCCCCAGAACAGGAAGGATATCAACATGTTGGAGCAAGTCCAAAGGAGAACCACCAAGTTATCAGAGGGATGAAGCACCTTTCTTATGAAGAAAGGCTGACAGAATTGAGATTGTTCATTCTAGAAAAGACAAGGCCTTTGGGTCACTTAGTTGTGGCCTTCCAGTACCTGAAAGGAACTTAGATGAAAGATTGGGAAAGATTATTTACAAGAATATGTAGTAAAAGGACAAGGGGAAATGTATTCAAATAGAAAAACAGTAAGTTTAGATTAGATATTAGGAAAAAATTATTTACTGTGAAAGTGGTGAGACACTGGAAAAAATTGCCCAGGGAAGATGTGGATGCCCCATTCCAGGAAGTATCANGAAGGGGTTCTGAGCACCTTGGTGTACTTGAAGGTGTCCCTTCCCATGGCAAGGGGATTGGAATTAGATGATGTTCAAGGTCTCTATCCAACCCAAAGTATTCTATGATTCTGATACTTGAAATGCAAAAGTTATTTTACTTTTATACTTCTTGAGATTGTCATCTTTAAGTGGTATGCAATTGTGAAAAAAATACATCATTTCAACGTCATCACTTCAATAAGATATTAATGAGATATAAAAACTCTCCTATTTTCATATTTATTTTTGGAACCGAAGCTTACACATTTGCTGCAAACACAGCTTAGCATAGATATCCTCATTAGCTCTTAAGTTAATATTTTTAAAATGTGGTTAGTTTTAGGCAAAAGTGTGTCAGAAGCTGATGAGTAAGCCAGTCATAAAGTCATTTTTAAAGAGATGTGATCACAAATACATTAGCTACAGGTTGAAGATAATAAAATCATCATACGATGGAATTTATGATTCCTTTTAAAGAAGGTGTGACTCTTCATAGTGTACTTGACTACTTAGTTGAATTTGTGTTGTACATCTGGGCCAGCTTCAATATGAAAACATGAGTGTTTTCTAAGGGAAGATTTTAGAATGTGTCAAGAGTGGGGGGAAAAAGAAGAAAGATATCAGCAAAATTCAGAAATTATATCTTATAAATTTTAGTTCATATTCTTCAGGCTGTCTTTTCTCATAGAGTTTATTCATCTCTGAATAAAAATAACAGCGTCATCTCTTTGTGATGGAAATAATGTATCATTGGATATGTGGATAGCCATGCAAGATTAAAACCAGTTTGACTGAGGATCCTAGTCTGTGGAACAGACTGGGTTATGATCTAAACTTATGTTTTTCGAAATATCAGTATTTTCCCTCATGAAAATTTGTTTCTTCTATATAAACTGGAATTATCCTAGAGATAATACAGTTATCCTAGGACTCAAAAGTGATTTGAGTAGAATTTTGTTCAGCTAGAGGACCATTACTTCAAGAACAGGGTGTCAGAGAAAAATACAAAGAAAGATGTTTGTAAAATTCTATTATGAAATTACAATATTATATATATATATA
>WEKX01006847.1:0-11926 GCA_013390025.1 Pitta sordida
ATATTCTGTGAATTCTGTGAATTTAATTGAAACTAGTTCGAGGATTTTTAAAAAGACAGAAGGTAATTATTAAGATTGAAATTTATCTACCTTCTGATGTAAAGATTGCCAGAGAGTATGTGAAGACCAAAATACAGTACTGTTGAGTTATTGAGTGATGAATTGAGTCTGGCTGATATGGAGTTCTCCTGTAGCAGCCGTCATAGTGCTGTGCTTTGTATTGATATCTAGAAAGGTATTGATAACACACCAGTGTTTTGGTTACTACTAAGCAGAGCTAGCACAGCACCAGTGGTATCTGTCCAACGTTCCACCCCATCAAGGCTGGAGATCAACAAGATCCTTTTGGGGACACAACTAAGTCAGTTGGTCCAATTTAACCAAATGGATATTCCATATCATATGATGTTGTCTCAGGTATAACAGGTAAGGAAAGAAGGAGGAAGGGAGACAATTCATTATTTATGATATTTGCCTTTCAGAACAAGCACTACACGTCCTGAAGCCCTGCTTCCCAGAAAGCAGCTGAATATCACTTGATGAGATGTAAAGAATAAACTTATATTTTTTTCTCTTTGCTTTTGTGCAGGCAAACTTTAACTTTTGCTACCGTAAACTGCCTTATCTCAATGTATTAGTGTTATGGTTTAGGGGATTTTCTGCTGCTCTGGCAGCGAGGGGGTTAGCAGCTCAGTTCTTGCCTGAGCTCTCCGTGCTGCCATGGCCTTCAAGGTTATAGAGATAGAGGCAGTCTCTGTGAATAACATACTTGGGAGCGAAAAAAAGTTGAGTAACAAGATGTAGTGTGCCGGTTCAGGACCTGCGTTGGGAGGCCGAAAGATCGAAGTACCCCAGGCCCACGAGAGAAGGGGTAGAGATGTTCTTCCAGGCATCCCACTGCTGCTTGTGAATTGGACTGACCATAGCGAAAACCTATGGACCAGAGAGAGAGAGAACCAGGACCCCAGAATCCGTCTAAGCATCTAAGACTCAAGATGGAGAGATAACGTTGGACGAACTGCTGATGGTTTTGAAGCCCAGAAACAGAAGCCTGGAGCTAGCTGAGAGCTCAGCAGAGATCCTTGGACAGACTTTTGGTGTATTGTGATAGGATCAGTGTACTTTGGGTGGGCTTATTTTGAAGCAGATAAAAACCAGTACTTAAAAGCTGCAATCCTGGCTGTGACTTCTGGACAACAGAGAATTTTCGGAAGAACTGTCATCCTCAGGTCGAGATCTCACTTGGGAGGGGTCATGGAAGACCTTTCCATCTCGTGAGAGAGAGAGAACTTTATGGAAGGGCAGAGAGATGGTTTCTGCCCTGGATCTGGTCAGAAATACCAGCTTGCCTGGTTTACCCCTACCCTATGTTCCCCCTTTTTCTCCTGGTGAAAAAAGTGAATATTACATCTATTGTAAGAGAAGGAGGGGTGGGGGAGAAAGGTTGCCTTCTAAATGATGCTTCCCTTGCGGTTCTGAGCTTGTTAGTTAGAAAATAAACCCTTTATGTTCTTTATTTATAGTTTTGCCTTGCTTCTTTTGCCTGTGACCAGTTTTATTTTATTTTCCAGTTTTATTTTCCAGTTTGTTATTTTCTAGTTTTCTCCTAGGAGAAGTTGTGGGTGAGTCTCTGGCATCCAGCCAGGCTCAAACCACGACAATTAGTCATTTTCCATCTTATTTTCTGTCCCCTATCCATCTGGGAAGCGGGTGTGCTAGAATGTCTTGGTTCAGCCAAGGTCAACCCACCAGACATGATCTCAGCACAAGCTCAACAGCCTTCTTCAGGTAGATAGCTCTCTCATGTTGACAGGCAAATGTTGCCCTTTTCATTACTGAGGCTCAGCAGTGACACTGATTCTCATTCAATAGGATTGAGGTAGTTTGATGATATCTTCCTCTAACTTACTTTTTTTTTCCCCAGGAAACAAACTGTCTTTGTCTTGGTCAATGTTCAGAAATTTTCTTTAGATTTTCTGTTTAGAAGCCAAGTAACAAATCTCTCATCTTGCAAATCTCTTTGGACAAATAGTCCATACATTTTCTCAATTGGTAGTCTGTTCCTGCACTTGCTCCACCCTGTTCCATGGCTGTCCACTACAGGCACAGAAGTTTCATTGAGGAAAGGTTGACGAATCTATAGGTTTTGGGAGAGGGGGGAAAAAGCACTATTTTTTGTAATGTGACTTTTGTTCAGTTACTGATATAGAATGTTTTCATCATTTAATCTTATCTATCTATGTTGCAATCATGTCCATATAAATTTCAAATTATAACTGTTATATACACTGTGAATGATGGTGAATCATCATTTAACACACTAAAGGAGTACACATATGTGTGATTGAATATCTTAATGCTGAGATTTTGTCAAACTAACGGCTTTTCCTTTTAATAGAAATGTTGATGTTGATACCATGATCAGAATAACAAAATCTGATTTGAAATGAATGTCAGGAAGGTCAGAGTTAACAAGACAGTTGAGTCAATAAGCAATTTCTTTAATAACTGAAATGCCAGAAGCATTCTAGCAATCAAATATATTCTTTTTTTGTTATGATCTGCTATGGGAAATTTCACAGCTGTGATGGAGTTTAAATCACTGAATCACAGAATCACAGAATATTATGAGTTGGAAGGGACCCACAAGGATCATCTAGTCCAACTCACCATCTAACACCCGTACAGAGACTGAACGCACATCCCAGAATGGTAAACATGACCTAGTTCCCTCACAGTGTAACAGGCCACTTCGAGCCAGAAGGGACCCACTGGATCGTCCAGTCCTACACCCCCTAGCTAGATCATGTCACTAAGCTCCTCATCGAGTCTTCTCTTAAACACCTTCAGGGCCGGCGACTCCACCACCTCCCTGGGCAGTTCATTCCAATGTACAATCACTCTCTCTGTGAAGAACCACTTCCTAACATTAAGTTTAAACCTCCCCTGGTGTAGCTTGAGGCTGTGCCCTCTCGTTCTGGTGTTGTCATGTAATTGCCTCATCCCAGTGTGGTATATTTTCATGGAATTACATATGTGTAACGTTTTAGGATTACAGTCGTGTCTCCTATATCACAGCTGCGAGGGCTTAATTTGGTCCTGCAAAGCCCTACTTCCATGTTGAATAGCAGCTAATTAATATGCAAATTTCCCCCACACCCTCACGCAGGCTCCAGTGCTGTTTTGACACTGTGTTGCTGTGTATCGGTGTTTGTGTCAGCCCTTCCCAGCGTCCGCAGCCACCCTATGCTTGGAAAAACCCCTCTTCAGCTTGGCCAGGGAAATGGGTGTGGGGAGCTTCCTGGGCTGCTGTCCTGGTGTCTCTCGGGGTGGGTAGACCTAGTCTCTCCATTCTTGGGGTAGACGAGTATGTCTTGGAGAGTCACTCAAGAAAGTCTCGGACACCTGGGAGTGTGCAAATCTTTTATAACTAAACAGCAGCAGGTCTGGGGGAACAGCCCCACTGCCACTGTGCCGGGGGTAGGAGTCGAGGAGGAGCAGCCCCAGTGCGGTGACGGCCGCAGTGGGGACAGGAAAACCGGTGGTGTTGCCCCGCCACGCCAAGGAGGGACCAGGGAGGAGCAGCCCCGCTGCTGCTGCGCTGGGGGGGAACGGCAGTCAAGTGGCCCCACCACCGCCACCACAGTGGTGCTGGGAAAACCGGTGATGCCACCGCACTATGGCGGGGAACAGGAGGAGCAGTCCCACCGCCATGCCAGGGGAGGGAGCAGGGGAGGAGCAGCCCTGCCGTGGACGCTGCCGCACTGGGGCTGGGGAAAGCGGCAGTGCTGTCACCGTCCTGGGGCCAGGAGGAAGCGGCAGGACCGCGGCAGCTGTGTGAGTTGATTTGCATATTTTGACTGCCTAATTGAATATTCAAGTGTGCCAGGTTGCGCATGTGCAGTTGTGAGAGTCGGCTACCTTCATCACTAAAAAATCATGCCACTACGATCTGAAGCCACAATACAGGAGACGCAAAGTGCAAGAGGGTTGACTGTATTTACAAACTCAGTGAACTCTATTGTCATGGTTTGACTTCGGCTGGATGTTGGAGATTTACCTACAGTCACCTTCTCGCTTCATTTCTCCCCCACCCCCAATACAAATAGGAGAAGAGAGGAAAAGAAAAAAATATTGAAGGGTTTGTCACAGGCAAAACAAGTTCTAAGTGGGGAATATAAAGGATTTATTTATTTCTAGCAAGATCAGAGCTTAACATGAGAAGTATCGTCTTAAAGGCAACCTTCTTCCCCCACCCCTCCTTCTTCTTAAAACAGATATCATATTCCCTTTTTTCCTTCAGGAGACTAAGGGGGAACAGGAGTAGGGGAAAGCCAGGCACTTGGTGTTTTCTGACCAGTTTATGGTAGGAAGCTACTTCCCTGCCCCCCCACAAGAGAAAGTCTTTCATGACCCTTCTCAGTCTTAGTCCAAACCCAGGGGCAACAGCTCTTCCATATTCTGCTCCTCAGGGGTCATTTCGCACTGGCTGTGCTGCTTCATTCATGGGCCCCATCCCAAAGATCTAGATCCTACTAAGTACGGTTCTGTTACACAGCGTGGACTCCTCTTCCACAGGTTACAACATCTTTCGTAGGATCTCTGCTGATCTCTGCTCCAGATGTGGGCTCCAACATGTCTGCAGCCTTCCTCCAGCATCCTCCGGCTCTGGCATGGTCTCTCTCTCCACAGCCACAGGTGGATTTCTCCATCCCTGTACTCTCTGTCTATTCCATGGGCAGCAGGCAGACAGTCTGCTTCACTATGGTCCATTCCGTGAGTTGCAGAGAGACACCTGAAACACCTCCTTCCCGATGAGGTGCTTAGTGACCTGGCCTAGCTAGGGGGTGTAGGGCTGGATGATCCTGGGTCCCTTCCGGCTCGGAGTGGCCTGCTAGACTGTGAGGGAACTAGGTTTGTGTTCCCGCTCTGGGATGTGCGTTCGGTCTCTGTACGGGTGTTAGATGGTGAGTTGGACTAGATGATCCTTGTGGGTCCCTTCCAACTCATAATATTCTGTGATTCTGTGTGATCCTCCAGTCCTGGCCTTGGTGCCTGCATTACTGTTAAAACCTCTCACAGCTCCTCTCTGGCCAAACTCTTGCTGTTACCAGGGTTTTTTTTTCCTTTCCTTTCTTAAATATGTTATCACAGAGGCACCTCTATCTATCCTGATTGGCCTGACCTTGGCCAGCAGCAGGCCCAGCCAGGAACAGGCTGACGTTACCTCTGCTAGTTAGCGCCCACTGCTGCCAGAAGAAAAAAACCACATTCAAAACAGCACATCTATATTACAGCCATAGTATTGCAATACTGTGTGCTCATCTGGAACTTTTAGGAGACAACTAATGTGGGCTCTGAAAATTATTGATCATAACTATGCATAGTCAGTTAGCAATTTCTATTTCAAATTTTTCTGTTTGAACATGAGTTCCTCTTCACAAATTAAAAAGATGAACTCTTTAATTACTCTTCAACACTTCTAGCAAACTCCAAATGCTTTGTACTGTCCTAGAAGTTGAGAAACCAAAATCCAAAGTAATAGCTGTACCTCATAGCAATGAAAGGATCTGGAAGGGTTGAGGAAAAGAAAGTGGGAATGGATTTTCCAGACTTGACAAACCTGTTCTCAACTAACTCTTCCTTTAGATAATATTTTGTATAACTTCTATAAAACAGAGGAACTATATTGGGTTAGAGAAAGACAAGGGACTGCAGACCTTTAAAATTATTTCTTTCATAACTAACATGGTCTAGAGACTTTCAGGACTGTTTGGAGTAGTTCAAAATTGTTGGAACAGGGAAATTTGTTTTTCAAGCTTGTTCATTGTGTTCCTGGCTCTGCAGTTGCTAGTGTATGGTCTTGTCAAATAATTTTTCTGCTTTTCTACAAGTTTTTAACCTTAAGAGTTTTGTTAGTGTCCTCTAATATTGTGAATTGACTAGAGGAAAAAAACATTAAAAAGGCATATTTTATTTTCAAATGTTCTTATATTCTACCTTTGTCCAAATGTAAGTTGTAATGTGATAACCCTTGGTTAGTCTCTCCAGCTCCATCCTTGTCCTTCTCTATTACCAGCGGTATGAAGGAGTTTTCATGACCATGTTGAATCTTCTGCAAATGTGGGATTTTTTTAAGATTCTCTCATCTTTCAAAAAATAGTATTTTTTCCAGCCTGATGTGACTCTGTGTTGGTTTAAGACCAGTAAAGTGTCATTTATCACTCCTTGGATGAGAGATCGTTAAAAATGTAACAGGATTTATTTACAAAAAAAGAAGGAACAGGGAGTATAAATGGGAAATAATTTGTGTACAAGTGATATCAATCAGCAACAGGGAACATAAAACTAGGACTTCCCCCTCTCAACACACGACGAACCCCACTCCCAATGTGACGGAATCCCTCAAACCCCAACCCTCACCAAAACACTAATACTCAAAAGAAAATCCCAACAACAGCAAAATACAGGTAAAAACCATCACAATGTCTGCCAGCTGTCGTCAGGGAAGGATGAGCATTAGCGAGGGGTAGCGGATGATGTTGATTTTCCACGGATTCAAGTGGGAGAAACAGCAGCAGGAGCGAGACGCAGGAGCTGGAACGGCAGATTATTTCCTGGTGCGAGAGCAAGAAGAGTCTGTCTCGCACTGTAGCTTTCAAAAGCTCCCCATTCCCTCCCCCAGTAATTTCTTCTCTGTCCAATGGAGTAGCGCTCTGAGCTGCCCATCTTGTCTGTCTAACTCTGGAAGAGCCACTGGTCCATGTCATCATCATGGCTGCCTCCAGCTGTCTCCACGCGGCTGCCTCCCGGCTNTTAAAATATCACAGAATCAAAGAATCACAGAAAATTATGAGTTGGAAGGGACCCACAAGGATCATCTAGTCCAACTCACCATCTAATACCCGTACAGTGACCAAGAGCACATCCTAGAGCGTAATACCAACCTAGATGCCTCACAGTCTAGCAGGCCACTCCGAGCCGGAAGGGGCCCAGGGTCACCCAGCCCTACATCCCCCAGCTAGACCATGTCACTAAGCTCCTCGTCCAGTCTTCTCTTAAACACTTCCAGGGATGGCGACTCCACCACCTCCCTGGGCAGCCCATTCCAATATGCAATTACTCTCTCTGTGAAAAACCGCTTCCTAACGTTAAGATTAAACCTCCCCTGGCGTAGCTTGAGGCTGTGCCCTCTCGTTCTGGTGTCGTCATATTTCTAAAGACACGAGATGCAACGCAGGCTTAGTTCCTATAGGATGTCTGTGTCAATAGGAGTCAAAATACTACCGTTTTGTAATGTGAAGGTTATACTGATGTAGAGGAATTATGTAGAAGAAGAGAGCAAAACTTGCTGAATTAACTGACTAATCATATATACACACAGGTATGCTGTTCATTAACTATCTCTTATGAAAAGACAGGTATCTTCTCCAGATTTTTCAGCTTAGTTCAAATAACCACAGTAAAGCTGAGTGTCTCAGGTTAGCATTATGATATGTNCATCTTGTCTGTCTAACTCTGGAAGAGCCACTGGTCCATGTCATCATCATGGCTGCCTCCAGCTGTCTCCACGCGGCTGCCTCCCGGCTGGAGTGGGAAACGGGGCAGGTATGCCGCTGCTGCTGCGCGCCGCAGTGCCGTGGCAATCCGGCACCCATCCACTGTGCCGCTCTGCTCCACGCCACTGGCACCAGCCTCCTGCCTGTGCACTCCTGAGGCTCGCACCACTCTGGTGGCTATGAGCGGGAGAAACCAAGGCGTGGGGAGGGCTGCACCACGCTACCACCCCCTCCCCACCCCAGGAGAAAATGGAAAAAATTCCAAAAGAAAACCAGGTACATGTGTGTTAACCCATGATAGACTCTTATGATGAAAGAGTATGACGCAGAATGTAATTTGTTGAAAACATTTATAATAAATAAAATTGAGAAAGAAAACTGTCCGCAACTCTGAGATACTCAGAAAATTATTATGAAAATGGCAACATCTATGCTTGTGTTACAGAAAAGCACTCAACACTTTTGTCAGGTTTTTTAATCAGGTTTTTTCACTGTTCTATATATAAAAGAAGACAGTAAGAGGTAATTATCTAGAAACTACATATTATAAATCAATTACCAAATCCAATAATTTACAATATTTTAAAATATCACAGAATCAAAGAATCACAGAAAATTATGAGTTGGAAGGGACCCACAAGGATCATCTAGTCCAACTCACCATCTAATACCCGTACAGTGACCAAGAGCACATCCTAGAGCGTAATACCAACCTAGATGCCTCACAGTCTAGCAGGCCACTCCGAGCCGGAAGGGGCCCAGGGTCACCCAGCCCTACATCCCCCAGCTAGACCATGTCACTAAGCTCCTCGTCCAGTCTTCTCTTAAACACTTCCAGGGATGGCGACTCCACCACCTCCCTGGGCAGCCCATTCCAATATGCAATTACTCTCTCTGTGAAAAACCGCTTCCTAACGTTAAGATTAAACCTCCCCTGGCGTAGCTTGAGGCTGTGCCCTCTCGTTCTGGTGTCGTCATATTTCTAAAGACACGAGATGCAACGCAGGCTTAGTTCCTATAGGATGTCTGTGTCAATAGGAGTCAAAATACTACCGTTTTGTAATGTGAAGGTTATACTGATGTAGAGGAATTATGTAGAAGAAGAGAGCAAAACTTGCTGAATTAACTGACTAATCATATATACACACAGGTATGCTGTTCATTAACTATCTCTTATGAAAAGACAGGTATCTTCTCCAGATTTTTCAGCTTAGTTCAAATAACCACAGTAAAGCTGAGTGTCTCAGGTTAGCATTATGATATGTGTGGTGAATGCATCTTAGGGTTTGTGGGGGTTTTTTTGTTTTTTTTTTTTTGTTTGTTTGTTTGTTTTTAATTTCATATTGTTGTTTTAAAACAGCATTGTATGTAACTCTCCTTTCACTCCTCGATAAAATGGTAAATCCCAAGTAGGAATCTGAGGCATTTGGTCTGAAGAAGGAGGAGTTCTGGGGGCAGTGGTGGGTTCAGCAGATCAGCAGATCAGTGGCTGCTTCTGCTTTTTTTTTTCACAGAATCACAGAATATTATGAGTTGGAAGGGACCCACAAGGATTATCTAGTCCAACTCACCATCTAACACCTGTACAGAGACCGAGAGCACATCCCAGAGCATAACACCAACCTAGATGCCTCACAGCCTAGCAGGCCACTTCGAGACGGAAGGGGCCCAGGGTCATCCAGCCCTACATCCCCCAGCTAGACCATGTCACTAAGCTCCTCGTCCAGTCTTCTCTTAAACACCTCCAGGGATGGCGACTCCACCACCTCCCTGGGCAGACCATTCCTCCAGTTTTTGTCTTGGAACACTGAGGAACTGTGTCTATCTCCCGCGAATGCATCTGAGCTCTTTGAACTGAAGCAGGGAATCTCGACTGCCTGCGTCACAGGGTTTTCGGCCCCTCCTTCCCTTCTTCCCCTATTTGGGGGGAAGAGGATTGAACAGTTTCATACTGACAACAACAGGTTTTTTTGCTTGCTGTTCCTTAACTCGCTGGAGGAGGAATTTTGTAGTTATAAATCTGTGTACCTCTGTTAATAAATAATTTTTCTTCACTTCCCTTTGAGGAGAGAGATCAATTTAATTGGGATTGGTGGAAGGGAGAAAAATCTCACTCTAAACCACAACACTGAGCAAACCAAAGGTCGAGAAATCCTTTACAAACAAGCTGCCACAAGTAACTGCCAAGCATATAGCAAAATATCGTATTCGACAAGAAAAGGATATTCTTTCATTGTTATGAAGGGAAGCTCAAGAAAAAAACGGCTGGGCAAATTTGAACTGAGCAGAAGATAAGTGCAAACTGTGCTGAGAAATAAGAGTATTTGTGATGCAAATAATGCTGGTAAAGAACTAGCTAGGTATTGCTTGTCTTTAATTTACAAACCTTCATTTCATTGCACTAGTAAGTCTGCTGTGAGTAGCAGTAAGAGTGATATCAATTTATTACCTGCGCATGAGAAGAACCTTAATTTCTTTGGGGTCTGTCTCACTGTATCTTATATACAGAAGAATTAAAATTTGAAGATTATCTTTAAAATGCTTAGTGTGACAAATATTTTATTCCTGGAATTCTCTTCTGTATGTAATATAGTACATATATTTTGGATTTTCATGGTATAGCACAGTTCATAGATTGAATGAGAACACTGTGTCACACACAGTGTGTAAAACCAGGTTTTTAATTTCTGTAGAATCTGCTGATTGCTTATGAAATTACAAGACAGACAATACTGGTATTCAGTTTAAATAATTTCCTCAGAAAAAAACATAATAATGCAACAGGGAAACTGCATGTCTCTGAAAGCTTACCATTAGCACATGCTTTTCCAGTCTGTCTGTTTACTCACTGCTTCAGGTCTTTACCTTAGCCCTTGACTGATGTGTTGTTGTCTGAGGTCTTTAAAGCACCTGACCATGGAAAGCCTAATTGTTATGCCTAAGTATGATCAAAATCAAATAAGTTATACTTAGAAAATATACCTGTTTCTTTTGAGGTAGTAAATCAGTTTTTTGGTATAGTTACCCTGCTGAGATGATATTAATATATACAGTCAATCCTCCGGATTCACAGATTACGAGTGTCCCAAGGGTCCTGTGGAACCTTTAATCTGTGAATACTAGCTGGACATTAATATGGTAAACTATTGCCAGAAATATGGCAAGTTTGGAACCCTGCAACAACCCTGCTGCTCCTTATAGGCAGCAAGGAGCATGGCAGTTGGGTTTTTTTCCCCTTCAACTTCAGCACCTACCACTGGGAGGAGTACTTTGCCTGATGCTATGAATATGTGCGTATGCATATATGCAGATATGCGCTGGCACGTCCAGGCTGGCTGCCACAGCATGAGGGAACAGAAGCCTCCTTCTGGCATGGCGGTGGAGCAGCGGCATGGACACGTCCCTCCACTGCCCCATCCCAGCACACAGCACTTGACTCACTGCTACATGGCCAGCCCAGTCCCACTGTCATGAGGCACTTTCCCTGGGGCTATGTCTATCACCAAGTGCACTGGGCATGCAGGCCCTAGAAACACAGTGCTCTTGGCGCTTGGCTTCCACTGCTATCGGTATCCCCTCCCCTGCCTGTAGCTGTAGAAACAGTAACACAGACACATAGACACACAAACACACACTCTCTCACGGCGCTGTGGGACTCTAAATACCATGTAACCTCTGCAATGCTTAAAACGCTGTGGCTCTCCCCAGTGAGTGAGAGGTGCCGCCCAACTGCCCCACAGGGTGTGGCAGCACTGCCCCTTCACGAAGTAGAGCAAACACGCATATGTTGACTGAACATATTTGTGAGAAACTGATTAGGATTTGCGGATAAATTTTTTGCAAATAGCTGAAGCAGCAAATAATTATACAAGAATAGTCAAATTATAGCTGTATTAAAGAAACAAACAACAAACAAAACCCCCACAAAAACAAAAACCCCAAACAAAGAACAAAACCCCCAAACTACCCCACAATTCACAGATTCAGAGATTCAGAGAATATTATGAGTTGGAAGGGACCCACAAGGATCATCTAGTCCAACTCACCATCTAACACCCGTACAGAGACCGAAAGCACACCCCAGAGCGGTAAACACAAACCTAGTTCCCTCACAGTCTAACAGGCCACTCCGAGCTGGAAGGGACCCACAGGACCCAGCCCTACACTCCCCAGCTAGACCATGTCACTAAGCTCCCCATTCAATCTTCTCTTAAACACCTGCAGGGACGGTGACTCCACCACCTCCCTGGGCAGTCCATTCCAATGTGCAATCACTCTCTCTGTGAAAAACCGCTTCTTAACATTAAGCCTAAACATACCCTGGCGTAGATTGAGGCCACGCCCTCTCATTCGGGTGTCGTCAGCCT
>WEKX01006848.1:0-13691 GCA_013390025.1 Pitta sordida
AGAAGTCGTGATGCAGAGAGGATTCACCGTATATCAGTCTCTTATCCATTAATAAAAAGGAAACAATCTTCAGAGCCTTCAGTATGCCTATCTTACCACTATATAGCTGTTCTAGTAGGAGGTTCTTCATTTAAGAGTAAAGAACCAGCACTTGGAGAGATGATTTTGGCCTATCTAAGTCTCCAAGCAATGATATAACTCCATAAAACCGGTGAGATTCTAATGTTTTAATAATGAAGGGAAGTAATTTCTTTCAAAGTCCAAAAGGCTGCCAAGCAGTGGGCAGTCAAAGTTGTAGTGTTTGGCCTACATTATAAACGCTGGTGAGACACATCTTTTTGCTCTTTCAACACTTATCCCCTCTATCACTGCACTGAAGTTCACAGCACACTCTTCTTGAACTGGAGTCTGTTAATAATTTTGGTTCATAACAGCCTCTCTCTCGGCAGTTCACTTTGATCTGTGTGGCTCAGACTCATTATCTAGTCATTAAAGTAAATAAACCTGAAGTCCTTCCATGTTCAGAGGGCAAAATTGCAGGATGTTGCTGTAACATTAGACATAATGGTATAGAATTGTTGCTGTAATATTTCAGTACTGTGCTACAGAGCTCCCACAATCAGTACAAATCACCTGACTGAGATGCATAAGAAGAAAGTAGCAGATATGAAAATTTCAACTATAAAATTTAGAAAGATTTTTTTTTTACCCTTTAGAAAAATAAAATTACGAAAAGCTGAACATGCAGACTGAAGGAAAACATAAATCTCCCTGTTTTACTTTTTGGATTAAACATTTGAAAAGATCATTGACTAACAATATATATGAAAAATATTTAATCTCAATTTATTATATTTTGTACCTATTATCTTGCATATGGTGGCTATAAATTATACAGTAAGTCTCATTAACATTTTTTTAATTTTAGAGCACACAAGTAAAGGACTCGGTTTTATACTTCCCTATTTTGCTCTTGTTTTTATTGGCTCAGTTTGTAACTGACCTTGAGAATCTACAAGTAGCATCCATAATTGTCAAAAAAGGAAGTTTCATTAAAAAAAAAAGGGGGAAAATCCATTCCATAAAAAAAAAAATAAATGGTGTATTATATGTGCATGGTAGTTTTGGCTTGTTTGGGGGTATAGTTAATTTTCTTTACAGTGGCTGCTACTGGAAAACATTTTAGATTTGTGCTGAACACGTCTGACAATATAGAGATATTTTTGTTACTGCTGAGCAGTGTTCCTACAGAGACAAAGCCTTTTCTGCTTTCCCTATGGTCATGCTGGTAATAAAGTTGAAAGTTCATGGGAGGATGGGAGGAGACATAGCCAAGACTGGTCACTTAGACTTCCCAAAGGTATATTACATACCAAATGACATCATTCTTGGTATATAAAACTGGAAGGAAAAAGAGGGAAGGGCCGCTCGGGACCGGGACAGCAGCACTGGTGGCTTCCCGCACCAGTGTCCACGCCCAAGCAGAAAAGGGTTTTTTCCCTGCGTGGAGTGGCTGCAGGCACTGGGAAGTGCCGACACAAACACCACTATGCAACAAGGCAGTGCCAAAACAGCGTCGTGGCCAGGGGGGTCGTGCCAGGGTGTAGGGCAAATTTGCATATTAATGAGCTGCCAATCAACGTGGAAGTTGGCCTTCGCAGGACCCAAATAAGCCCTTGCGGCCGTAATATGGAAGACCTGACTGTATTTCTGTATATCGTCATGTTAATAAAGCCTCACTGACATCCATTGATACAGTTGCATATACAGAGCTGTAAAAGGACAGCTGAATAAGAACTTTACTTAACTTCATAGCCAGTAGCTTGAAAATGCAATTCTTTAAGCAGTAGGCAACAGCATGTTTTCCAGCAAAGGCAGGTGACATGCAGATTCAGAGCAATTTACTGGTATTCAGAATGCAATTTCCCTTTGTATGAGGACAAATTCATAGTCATACCCCCTGGCTCCTTGTAATATAATTCGAGTAAAATACTGCAAAGAAACTAGGAGAAGAACATTGCATCCTTCCATACATTGTGTTCTTGCCTGTATATGGGCAATAACTAGAGTGATGTAAAACAATGCAAAAAAACCCAGGAGAATGTGATTTTCAAAAAGGTTCTAAAAGCAATACTTTTAAAAGACAATAAGGAAAATTAAAACCTACCCTGGCGTAGCTTAAGACCATGTCCTCTTGTTCTGGTGCCGGCAGCCTGAGAGAAGAGATTTATACCCACCCGATGGCAACCTCCCTTCAGATAGTCGTGTAAACAGCAATCAGGTCACCTCTGANCTGCTGGACTCAATTTCCCCATCCTTATCATGAATAAAGATATTAAACAGTGTCAAGTCAAGCACTGATCCTTGTGGGACTCCATTAGTGACCGGCCGCCAGCCGGATGTGGCACCATTTACCAACACTCTCTGAGCTCATGCATCCAACCAATTCCCAACCCAGCACAGAATGTTCCTATCCAACCCAAGTTCTGAGAGTTTCTTCTGAAGCTTATCATGGGAAACTGTGTCAAAGGTTTTGATAAGATCGAAGTACACAACATCCACTGCTTTTCTATCGTGAACTGGGCGAGTCACCAGTTCATAAACGAAGATTAGGTTGATCAGGCAGGACTTACCTCTCCTGAATCCGTGCTAACTAGATCTAATATCGTGGTTACTTTGCAGGTGCTGGATATTAGCGCTCAGGACTATCTATTCTATGTCTTTGCCCAGGACTGAGGTCAGGCTGATGGGTCTACAATTACCCAGACCATCTTTGTGTCCCTTCTTGTGGATGGATGTCACATTAGCTGATTTCCAGTCTTCCGGTGCATCACCAGTAAACCAGGACTGTTGGTAAATTATGAAGAGTGGCTTATCAAGTTCATCTGCCAGCTCTTTCATCACCCTCAGATGAATCCCATCTGGCCCCATGGACTTGTTAGGATCCAAGCCACTCAGCAAGTCTTTAATTACCTCCTCCTGGTTTGCAGGGGATTTATACTGCACCCTTATCCAGTCCAAGAGTTCAAAAACCCAGTTGTCCTGTAGGCAATCTGTCTTGCTGTTAAAAACAGGGGCTAAGAAGGCATTAAGTATTTCTGCCTTTTCCTTATTTCTAGTTACTATATTTTCTTCTGGATCCAATAAGGAGTGAACACTGTTGCAGCCTTCCTTTTTGCTGCTGATGTACAGTAGGGTCTCCTATACCATGGTACTGTGGGTCTTGCCTTCTCCCTGTGAAGCCCTCTGTGTAGAATGGCAGTTCATTAATATGCACACTTGCCTGCACCCTCACATCACCCCCCAGGGGTCTGATGCTGTTTCAGTGTTGCTCTGCTGTGCTCTGTGTCGGTGTTTTTGTCAGTGCTTCCTGGTGCTTGTAGCCACACCACACTGGGAAAAACGCCTTTTCTGCTCGACTGGTGGCATGGGTGTGGGGAGCCACCTGTGCCACTGTCCCAGTGTCTCTCTGGGTGGGTAGACCTGGTCTCTCCACACTTGGGGTAGGTGTCTACCCCAAGAAAGTCTCAGACACTACATCTAACTTGAGAGTGTGTAAATCTTTCATAACTGCACAAAGCCTCCTCGCTCGGAGCTGAGCCAAGGGGAGCCGAGTCAGGGGCAGCGGGGCAGGTGACACTTGAGCTGAGTTGAGCCACTGAAGGAGTGGCTCGGCTCGCTACTGCGGCGCAAGCAGCAGCGGGGAGGGGGAATTTGCATATTCATGACTGCCTAGTTTGAATATTCATGTGTGTCAGGTTGCGCATCTGCAGTCCAGAAAAGGGCCTCCTTAATCACTGAAAAATCATGCAGTGAAGATGTGAAGTCGCGTTCTGAGGGGTGCAAAGTGGAAGAGGGTGAACTGTATTTTTAAAAACATTTCTTGTTGTCTTTTACAGAAATGGCTAGTTTGAGTTCCATCTGGGCTTTTGCCCGTCTAATTTTTCTCCTGCACTACTTGACAACGTCCTTAAACACTCTTACTTACCTCCTCTTTTTGTCTAGGAGAGGAAAGTTGTATTTCATGAGATACTAATGTTTTCTATTCTACTTATTCTGTAATTTTAAACTAGTTTTGAACGGCTTCTCTTTATTCTCACTTTAGATCTAAATATGTTTCTTTGAGCTTTTAGAAGCTTGAAAAGGTGTGATCTGCTTTGACAAAAATAGCAAGCTGCTTCTTCAGGGTTTTTTTTAACTCCTTTTTAATACATTTTGCAAGATATGAATACAATAGCTTAATAAAAAAGCAAAAACCAATAATCTTTTTCTATTCAAGTAGTGTCACTCATACTTTTAAAAATTAGGAAAATCCTAGTGATTGAGCTGGAATTCATGGATTCATGTAACTAGCAAAAAACATAATATTATTCACACTTCCTTGCAGATAGCCATTAAAAATAAAACAAAAAGGCATTTATCAAATATGCTATGAATCTTACCATTACATTGAAAATGATTCTCAGATAAAATATCAGGATGTTATTGCTTTGAACAACCTGAATAGCATGGCTGAGAAAATTAACTTGTGCAGGTATGCAGTTCTCAGAAGTCTAAAAGGTTTTTCAAAATGGTCCTAAAAAATTAACTGTTCCTGAGTCCATTAACTTACCGCAGAGTGCTGTCACAAAGCACACCGCGCTCTATTGCCAATATGGAAATCTAGCCTTAATCTTACACTTTTATACAACCAAAAGAAAGCTACCTAGAAAGACAGTACATGCCTGAATTAACTCTTGAGAATTGCTTTTAGTGCTACATCTTCTTTCTGTTTATCCTCTAGAAGGGAAAAGTTGCTGTATCTAAATTAGGTGTCTAATGGTCCTGCAGTGAGTGTAGTAGTGTGGACTAGTGGAGAATACGTTGGAATGTAAGAGGCGTCTGAGATGGAAGGATCTTCAACTGAATAGCTTGAACACATTCCTTGAGTGTCTGAACTTGATGCTTCATCTTACTTTCCTGATGCTTTTCAAGGAAGCACAATCAGATGAGTTTAAGCTGGTTTAAGTCTTCATTCATTTTGATCCAAATTTCAGTCTGTAACCTGCAGTGACATGAGTTCATTGAAAACGGCATAACTTTCAACCCTGCCCTCCAAAAAAGAAAAAAAGGTTTTATCCAACTATTGTGTTTCACAATACAGTGAACCCCCGTTACTCGCGGGCTGTTGGGTCTGGTGCGCCTCCCGCGAGTTATGAAATCCGCAAAGATAGCGAACCCACTACGTAGTCGAGTACGCCAAGCCCGTAGCCACGTCCTCTCCCCGTATAAGGTCTGGAGGATGGTCCTGAAAGCGGGGTTTGTCTCAGTTGTCTGGCTGTGTTACACCGAGGCGGGCGAGGGGCGAGCGGTGAGGGGCGAACCCGGAGCCGCAGGGCCGGCCCGGACTCGGGACCTGAGAGCGGGTCTGGCCCGGAGGCTCAGACCCAAACTACCCCTGTGTTAGCGCATGTGGCTGTCCAGACCTCTGTCTGCAGGGAATGCCCAAGCCTGCTGGGCGTACAGGAGGACACAGGGGTTCTCAAACTGAACTAGATAGTGGTGTTTACAAGAATTAATGCAGCCTGTAATAACCCTGTGATACTAAACAGCATCATGAAGATGAAGCAATCTTGAAATTCATCAGTGTCAGAACTAAACTATATTTCTTATCTCTTATCCCACAAAACTGAACAAAATGTAGCTCCATGAAATTTTTGTCCCTTCATTTGGGAAAAAAAAAAAAAAGAAAAAAAATGAATCAAAATCAGACAAACATTCATTTTAACTTATTTAATGCCTTTGTGTTTCTTGGAACTTGATGTCATACAATGTACTTCTCTCCATCTCTGACATTGGAGATGCACACTGTCTGCTGCAACTCATTTGTTAGTTTTTCACATCCACTCAGCTGCCCTAATTTCTTTCCTTCCTATTTAAACTGGTATCTCTAAATCCTTTGTATACCCTTTGAGGCAAGATCTGTTTGGAAAGAATAAAGTCCAATATCCTAGTGAGAGCAAAGCCTGTGGCATTTTCCACTTAAAAGCTTCCCTTTGTGTCCCAAGGATCCCAAGTGATCCATACAAAAGTACATTATCTCTTGTCAGTATTTTATCTCCTAGTGTTTCCTTTTTAAAAGCCTTTGATTTAACTTTGTGCATTCACAGAACTTGATAAGATCATGCAGAAAAGTGTAGGTCAAATAGTATTTATAATAGCAATGTAGACTGCAAATGCTACTTAAACTGAGGATGAAAATTTTTTCTCAAATTACAGATAAACAAAAATAATATAGCAGTGTTAGATCAAACACACAAAAAAGTGAGTATAGGTAAGAAACAGGATGACTTCCTGATTTAGGAGGTACTGTGAGCAGAGCGGGGAGGAGTATCTGTGGGACCTGGAGTATGTAGCATTTGGGAAGTAATGCAAAGCCAAAATGCCAGCATACAATACACTATGGTATGTTCCAATTTAATCCTCTGGAAGTGTTTTGAGAAAAACTTTTTCTGAGCAAAAATTAGCGTTGTATTAAATGATTTTTTTTTTTTTTAAAATTTTAGAAACTACATAGAATGACACTACCATTTTAATGCTTAACCATCTCTTTTGGTTTGGTGAAAATAAATTTCAGTCTACGTATGTCTAAATAGTCCTCTTCTAAAATTTTTGCGTATCCAGAACCTTTTCACTCTATGAGTGAGTCTTTTCTGGGTTATGTTGTTATGAATCAAGGCCCACTCTTCTAAATCTCTGGACTTAGGTTGACATAAAGCTGTATAAATTCAGGTTTCTGAGGAGAAATACTCTTTCTCTGATATCTATCTAACTGTGACCATAAATAGGATAAAAACTCACTAATTTGATCTTCCTAGGTATCTTGCAGATTTAAAAGAAATGTAACTGAAAAATAAGGCACTTTTTCAAATAGTTGATATATTCCTTCTCTGAAGCTTTCAGGAAACCTGTCTCACAGCAGAAATTAGGCTGTTTTAGATCATGATATCAGAAGCTGTATAAAAATGTTATTTTGCCCTAATTTCCCTGAATAATTGTATATGAGCATAATGGGGCATCTTATTATACTGGTTGCCTGCCACAGCTTTGCTCAAGATTATTTTCATTCTTTTAGGAATTCTCAGATATGAATTATAAGATATACTGTCTCTTTTTTTTCTATTTCCTTCAATTGCACTGGCAGCAGAGGTCATAAGCCTGGTTTTGTAAGATTTGTGTTGGCGATTGTATTAATCATTGCCCTGTAACTCTTCCTATATCACAGAAATATGTGAGTCCACCCTTTCAGGCATTGCGGTCTTTATACTTACTCCTGTGACTTCTAAGAGTCTTTTTAGACACAGCAAAACCATAGGATAAATTTGGCTTCATTCACTTGATCCATGTCAGTATATTTGATCAGCTGATAGTTCCAGTCAGAATGTGGACACAAATATGAGACTTACAAAGAAAAAAGCAGCAGAGGTAGGCATCCTCATAAGAAGGGACCAGGCCAGATTTATAATCCTATTGTGTTAAAATTAATTGAAATTAGAAGCTTAAACATTAAACAGAAAAGTCTCTTTGCACAATAGACTTCTTAAGCTATGATTACATTTCAGCTCCTTTGATTCTTTGTCACAGCTGAAAGCCCTTTGTCAGCATGGATAGAAAGAGGAGGACTCTAGGGATGAGCACCAGCTGTAGCAATGCAGCATCATTCTTCTGAGATCCTCACAACCCTTGTAAGAAACAATGGTCTTGAATGTACTTCAGGAGAACTAAATGGAGACGTTATTTCCAGAGTGACTTTTTTGCCTGTCAGCCACAGGTTTTCATTAAAAATAGATGACTATCCATTCTGCAGGAGAGAATTTGACCAGTTCTTCCCACAAAGCTCAGTGATCTCTAAGTACATGTTAATGTCAGTTTTGAAATGCTAGCCACCTGCATAGGTTCACAGGTTATTCTGAGTTGGAAGGGACCCACAGGATCATCTAGTCCAACTCCCAAGCGAATGCCCATCCAGGGACTGTACCCACAAGTGTGGAACCATGGGCACCACGCTCCATCCATCCAAGCCTCCCATTACCTAGACCATGTCACTGAGCTCCTCATCCAGTCTTTTCTTAAACACCTCCAGGGATGGTGACTCCACCACCTCCCTGGGCAGACCATTACAATGGGAGATCACTCTCTCTGTGAAAAACCTCTTCCTAACATCCAGTCTAAACCTCCCCTGGCGTAGCTTGAGGCCCTATCCTCTTGTTCTGGTGCTGGCAGCCTGAGAGAAGAGATTTACACCCACCTGGCGGCAACCTCCCCTCAGGCAGTTGTAAACAGCAATGAGGTCACCTCTGAGCCTCCTCTTCTCCAGGCTGAACAATCCCAGCTCCCGCAGTCGCTCCCCATAGGGCTGTTTCTCATAGCTTCAGGTTTATTGTATAAACTTCAGACGTAAAGGCGCTTTTGACAAAAACAGTAATGTGCCTATCAAAGACACAAAGCTAAATGGATTGAAATTTTGATCCCTCTGTGGTATTATTACATTAAATTGTATTTGGAAAGTGTTGAGAGAATGGAAGTGTAAAAGAACCAAAATAATGCTGTGATTTTTTAATCAATTTTTGTATCTGTTAACATTAAGGGGTTTAGTTACTGAAATAGTATTTCAGACAAAAAAACCACAACTAGGTTTTATATTATTATTTTATTTTTTTTTTAATATTTCTTTGTCATAATAATGGAAGAAAAACACAAAAAAGGATGAAATTACCACTTATCTAAAGGGATGTGACATTGGAACAAGGGAGAAATTGTAGTGTGTCTGAGGTAAGCATATTAGCTGCTGAATGTGTAAATCGCAAAAATAACTTAGAAGCCGAAAGTGAGAACAAATGAGCAAGCAAATGATCTAATCTGTGTTGGAACACATCACCCATGTGATTTTCAGTGTCCCTTGGAAACAAAGAAGCAGATGAAGCAGGAGTAGCATTTGTGTTATCAGCAATGGAGAAAAATCAATAACATATACGGTCAGCAAAACAAAGGAGCTTTCCATTCTGCTCTCAAACCCTGACACATTTACTGCAGGGAAAGCCTGGGTTCTCATTACAGTAAGAGGTTCTCTTAGCTCTATGCACTGCCCACATTGAGTGTTTAATTACTATCATATGTAGGTTTAAGGCACATAAAGCTTAACTATATTTCTAACCTATTAGAGGTAATAGCATCAAAAAATATAATCTAGTTTGAAAAGAGAGATGTAAATGTAAAGCATTGCCATTTGTGGGGCAAGTCAGAGATGGGAAACATACTTGTAGACCTTAAGAAACCATGAAATCCAGAAATAGTCTTATTTAGGACACAAACTGTTCTTCCTCACACCAGAGCAGCTGTTCTCTAAGTGCTACTGCAATATGAGTTTCAGAGTGTAATTAAGTGGATTTCATAGTCTCCTAAAACTGTGGACAGCTAGTGCTTTGAGTTGCAGGAAATTCTACTTACGGACAAGGAGCTCCTGAGTAACACCAAGGAATTGCCTTGAGACCCAGGAAGCCTCTAATTTTAGTGAAAGTGGAAATACAGGTCACTCACTTGTAAGTCAACCACTTTTTATTTAAATTGGAAAGATTTCTCAGTGTAAGTAAGGAAATGCTCTACATAAGTGCAGTAATTTGAAGGAAAATGAAATTAGGTTTTTGTTGGTCCTGGATAAGATGAAGGCACTTGCAACCAACTCCTCCATTTTTGTTTTATGCAGCAGAAATCATTGTATGTTTGAACCTTGCACAGAGTTGCTTTCTTCTGTGTTTTCTTTCTGCAAACTTCAAAGAAAAGAACAGATACAGCAATAGACTTTAAAAGATAATATTTGCCACACAGTTATCTTTGAGTGATGTCCGGAGTCACTGCACTTTTCGATGTAAATGGAACTGGAGATGTTTGTGATAACTTAAGGACTGGAGAACAAGCCCTATGGGGAGCGACTACGGGAACTGGGGTTGTTCAGCCTGGAGAAGAGGAGGCTCAGAGGTGACCTCATTGCTGTTTACAACTACCTGTGGGGAGGTTGCCGCCAGGTGGATGTGGACCTCTTCTTTCAGGCTGACCACACCAGAACGAGAGGACATGGCCTCAAGCTACGCCAGGGGAAGTTTAGACTGAATGTCAGGAAGAGGTTTTTCACAGAGAGAGTGATCACTCATTGGAATGGACTGCCCAGGGAGGTGGTGGAGTTGCCGTCCCTGGAGGTGTTTAAGAGAAGACTCGATGAGCAACTTAGTGACATGGTCTAGCTGGGGGTGTTGGGCTGGATGGTCCTGTGGGTCCCTCCTGGCTTGGAGTGGCCTGTGTGCCTGTGAGGGAACTAGGTTTATGTTTACCATTCTGGGGTGTGCGTTCGATCTCGGGTGTGCTTTCGGTCTCTGTACGGGTGTTAGATGGTGAGTTGGACTAGATGATCCTTGTGGGTCCCTTCCAACTCATAGTATTCTGTAATTCTGTGTGGAATGTGAAAAAAACCTGACTAGGAAAATATTGATTATCAAATATTTCTTAGCTTTTTTCTTTTATGTGGAAAACTCAAAGGTTGACACCATATTCATAATTAACATTTTTTTATCAAGACTAACAGGCTCAGATTTAAGCCAGCACATCCAGGAAGTAGTACAGTGATCCCCTGTTACCAGTGGGCTGTTGGGTCTGGCCCACTTCACACAAGTCGTGGAATCCGCGAGGATAGCTAACCCACTAAGTACTCAAGTACACCATGCCTCTACCCACGTCTCCTCCCCTAATAAGGTCTGGAGGACAGTCCTGAGAGCGCAGTCTTTTGCCACATCCCAGCTCCAGGAAGAGAGCTGCTTTTCCAAGCTGGCACCCACCCCCCGTGGATCTGAGCGGGCGCCTAGGATTCTGCCACTGTCCTTTTTCCTGCCACATCTGTGCTCACTTTTATTGGGGTTTCTTGTCGCTGGTGTGTGTCTCTTGTGTTCAAACACAGTGGAGGTGGCACGCCTCTCCAGAGCACGACTCTCAGGGAGGCTTGGGGAATGAGTTCAGTGCTGGCCAGGGCAGTGCCGGTGGGTACTGTGGCACTGTGTAACGGGAGCGACAGCTGAACAGGTTGGGACAGTCCCTGCTGTTCAAAGGGGCTGCTTTGTTTGGGGTTTATTTTTCTGGGAATGTAACAGCTCCGAGCAAAGCTTTTCTGGCAAGAGTGGGTATGATCAAGCAGTGCTGATCCGGCTGCTATGGGATAGGGTGGGTGGCTGCCAGGGTCTGCCTCCTGCCTCCTGCTGGAGCTGTCTGCAGGAGCGCAGGCCAGCAGCGGCTGTGCAGGGCGAAAAGAGCTGACGGCTCTGTGATCTGCTTTTGCAGCAGTACCTGAGATGCACAGAGCAGGGACGGACAGGAGCCGGTGCAGCACTGGAGGACAGATGCATTTCATGCCTGCAGCCCCCGCAGCCCCACTTGTCCCTGCATCTGCTGCCCAGCCCACAGCTCTCCCCTTCCTTCTCCTACCCTCTCTCCACCCCTCTGCCCCACACATTCTACAAGGGAACTTTTTTGGGGGGGCAGTGAAGGGGGTGGCGGTGGCAGCACTCTGACATCAGGAGTGCACATAGTTGGCATCGGGACACACTGGGCTATGCTGTCCGTGTTCCGCCAGTGCCGGCAGAAACACGGTGCCATGTTGGTGGGTCTGCTCCTGTCCACCTGGGTTTAAGTCTCCCGTCCACCACCCCCCCGAGGTCAACATTGCCAGCGGCAACTGTCCCCCGCCATCCCCCCGTTCACAGCCACACTACTCCATCGTGCCCGGAAGTGCTGGCATGGCCCTGGTGCTTTTGTGCCGAGGACGCACAGCAGCACTCCCAGCTTCACGTAGATGGGACCGGGTCCCCTTTCTCCTAAATGGTGAGAATGAAGCATGTATGGCAAATCTGGTGGCCAGCGACGGCAGGGGGGGACTAATTATATATTCATAAACTCATTATCTATTCATGAGCTGATGGGTTTGTGGTACGTTCTGCGCATGCGCTGATGTCGCACAACCTGCTGAAAAATCACCCTCAACTATTCGGATCCAGCAAATTACGTATTGCGACTATGCGGAGGATCACTGTATAGCTAAAAAATAGAGCTCACAGTGGATTGTTTGTATAAGATACTGAAGAAGATGGGAAAGATATACACAAGTAAATACAGTTGGGTCTCCTATATCACGGACCTTAATCAGGCTCTGTGAAGCCCTACTTCCACATTGAATGGCAACTCATTAATAAGCAACTTTGCCCCGTACCCTCAGACAATCCCCAGCATTGTTTCGGCACTCTCTTGCTGTGTATCTGTTGCCGTGGTGGCCATGTCGGTGGTGTGGCAAAGCAGCAGAGCCCCAGCTGTTACCTGGGGGGGTGGGGAAGCAGCGAAGCCTGGGGTGGGTGATGAAGTGAAGCCGCCACCGGTGGCGGATCGGCATGGGTGCCCGCGTCACCGCTGCTGCCATCAGCTGATCGGCATGGGCCTCCTTTATCGTTAAAAAATCATGCCACTAAGATCCGAAGCTGCAATATGGGGGACATGAAGTGCAAGAAAGCCAACTCTAGTAATAGTAGAAACAGAAGTTGAAATTAGTTACTGGAGGGCTATCAAGGGATTAAAAAAAACGCAAAACAAACACAGCAAGTACAGTAATCCCTCAGTGCTTTGTGGCTCAAAATTCACGGCTTCAAATCTTCATGGTATTTTTTCCTACAATGAAGTCATTACCTTCCCTCAGTCTTTTGAGGGGTTTTTCTGTGTCACATGAACACAGGGTGGTTGTGTATGCACAGTGAGTGCCTTAACCGTGCCGGGGGGCAGGACCAGCAG
The DNA here is from genome assembly GCA_013390025.1 of Pitta sordida. Taxonomy (NCBI): domain Eukaryota; kingdom Metazoa; phylum Chordata; class Aves; order Passeriformes; family Pittidae; genus Pitta; species Pitta sordida. The sequence continues at coordinate 12,856 of WEKX01006848.1, forward strand.
CAAGACAGGGTCTAGCAGCCAGAGTGAGTGGGTAACTGCCTGTCATCTCATGTCACACATGTCCCATCACTAGCTGTTGCTTACCCCTCCTTGGCACATGGCATGGGGTGTGGCAGGGAAGGCATCCCTGTTCTCACCAAGGCTGAGGAGGCGGGGTGGTGGGTGGGGCTCATTTACATATGTATTTTTCACTTCTTAGTGTGTATCAAGGTAGAGAGATGGAACCACAACGAGTGGTAGAACCCAGGACAGCTTACTAACCAGTATGAAATAAATTCTTTGTAAAGAGCCAGAGAATCATAAAAGGCATCACAAAATCATGGAATCACATAATATTCTGAGCTGGAAGGGGCCCACAAGGATCATCAAGGGATGATGCCCATACAGGGATTGAACCCACAACCCCGGAACCATTGACAACATGCTCTGTCTATCTGAGCCAATCTCAGGGTCATGTAATCATCATTATTTTTTTATTATATGACTTAATTCCCTGCCTATCATCCCATTATCTAGACCATGTCATTGAGTTCCATATCCAGTCTTTTCTTAAACACCTCCAGGGATGGTGACTCCACTACATCCCTGGGCAGACCATTCCAATGAGAGATCACTCTCTCTGTGAAAAACCTCTTCCTAATATCCAGTTTAAACATCCCCTGATGTAGCTTAAGGCCATGTCCTCATTTTCTGGTGCTGGTAGTCTGAGACAAGAGATTTACACCCACCCGGCTGCAACCTCCCCTCAGGTAGTTGTAAACAGCACTGAGGTCGTCTCTAAACCTCCTCTTCTCCAGGCTGAACAACCTCAGCTCCCGCAGTCACTCCCCATAGGG